>CM019756.1:3387419-3567920 GCA_009761765.1 Phenacoccus solenopsis
GAAAAGAATGCTCAAATAAGAAACATGATCTAAAAGGAAAAATTATTCATAAATAAAAAATAAATGAAAGCATAAAAAATACTAAAAAATTAAAAATAGTTTTAAAGCGAAAAAACGTTGAAAAAAAGACTTTATCCAAGAATGAACACTTGTTCAAGCATGAAAAAATTTTCAAAAAAATTGAGTTAATGATTGAGAATTCTTTAACAATTTTAAATGTCAAAATATTACACCTATTTTTTTAAGCTGGGAAATCACAAGAAAAATGTTCAGAGATTAAAAATATCTTTTATGCGTTAAAAATGAAAGAATAGTCCAAAAATAAAACATGGTTTAAGAATAAAAAATTGTTCAAAAATGAAGGTGGAAGTTCCAACAATGAAAAAGTGAAAAAGTATTCAAAATAGGAACTTAGACTGAAAATGGAAAACTGTTCAAAAAAAAATTAAAATTGAAAAAAATGTTAAAAATTTGAAAATTTGTCTAATATACAATAAATATTAAACAAGGGAAGGATTCGTGGTGTGGCATTCCTCTTTCAACCTGGAAGGTGCATGTCTACTGCCTTGGGTACTTCTACTTCATATCGGAAATTTCAAGTAATTTAAATGATTGAAGGTGGGAGGGGAAAAGCTACGAATTTTTCAAATTTTCAAATATTTCATTTTTATCGTTTTTTGCTATAGTAGCTATAGCTTTGGGAAACGTGTAATATGCTTCATCGACAACGATTTATGGTAAATAATCGGATAAAAAAATTATTCAACTTTTTTGGATCAGATAATGGAGATGGCTTGGATGGAAAATTTTGTTCGGTTAATCAAAATGTCGGTTAATCGGAAGTCTGATGTAACTTCATTTAAGAATGAACAATAATAGCACAAAAATAAAATAAAATAAATCCAAAAAAATAAAAAATAAACTTTCTAAAAATAAATAAATGTTCAAAAAACTTAAAATAATTCACAAATTAAATACTGTGTAAAAATTAAAAATCACAGAAACTGTAAAATTATTAAAAAATATAATTTTTTCAATGAGTTCAAAAATAAAAAAATCGGTATCTGAACATGAAATATTCAAGAATGAATAGGCAGAGTTTAAAAATGAAAAACTCTTTTAAAAAAAATTGTTTTGCTAAAAAAAGAAAAAAGTATGAAAACTAACTTAAAATAAATAATAAATAAAAAAAAAAATTAAAATTAAAATTGAAAGGAAAACGTGTTCGATAAGAAAAAAAGAAAAACTGTTTTAAATTTTCAATGAAAGAGCTCAGACACGCACGTATTCTTGAAAAAAAATCCCAGGAAAGCTTTCAAAGCAATCCTGCTTTGAGCTCAATTATAATACTCTCGACGTCTCTGCTTGAAGAACTTCCTAACACATATGCACGTACCTATATTCATTTCAACAACATACTACTATACCAGTTGCAAAAGATGAAAAAATCGAACTCATTATTTCCAATAAATTTCTAATTTAATGTAGGTATTACAAATTTCTTAGATATTAATGACTAGGGCTAGGATTTATATGATGGCGCTTATTTTTTCCTGCTGCACCAGATACCGCTTTTTGCAGTTTCTTTTACGTTTCATGAAATTCTAAGACGGATGATGAAATTTTATAGCGCTTTATTTCGCTTTTTTTGGCTAAAATGCTTAAAAATGCTTATTCTAGCCAAAAAAAACGTGAAAATTCTGCTTATTTTCGGCTTTCCCTCGTTTTTACAGCTTTTTTTGATAAAAGAAGCAAAAATCAGTCCACAAAAGGAAGAAAAAAACAAAAAAAATAAAATTTTTTCGATATTTTCAGTTTATTTTTGGTATTTAGCGTTGTAAAATAAAAATCAGAATGTTTTCATCTGCGACTTGAAATTAGTAGTTTATCGATCGATTAGAGCTCTTTTCAATAAATTTTTTTGTTTACCTATTTAAAAATAAATATAAATTAGACTTTTTCTGCTCTACATTTCCTCTAGTTTTGCTGTGCATGAACGATTCGATAGATTTTTTGAAAGCGCGTTGAAAATACCTACATTTTGATACCCATGTTAGTATACTTTTCTAGCGCTTATTTATGCTTTTTTCAGTTTTTAAGCGCTTATTTATGCTTTTTTTACAGGTTTTAACCGCTTATTATAAGCGCTTTTTTTGCTGTTTTTAGCGCTTTTAAATCCTAGCCCTATTAATGACCATAAATATTTCCTAGATATTAAAGTGAACTTCATTTCTTTTTTCAATTCCTTAAAGCGGATATAAACATGATGGAATAGTATGGTCAACAAAATATATTGGCTTTTATTATTTCGGGTAGAACTTTGCAACACTTACAGGCTACAAACTTTACTCAGTTTATCCCTCAAATCGTCAGTTGACTGTACTCGGCAAACTGTAATACATATTAAGCTACATTTATGTACTTACTGAACTTTTGATGAATGTGTATTTCTTCTTGAATTACCATTTGGATTTTTTAATTATATTAACGCGTGAATGTTTTTATTTATAATTATTTTTTGTTACTATATTGAAATTTGATGTAAATAAATTTGTGTTATCAATGTACAGAGGCATTTACTGATGACCTACAATATTACATTGGCAACGATTTCCGCTTCCTCTTTTTAAATTTCAAATACAATATGGTACACGGCAGAGTATCACTTGTCGCCAAGTATTCGGGGAAAGCGGAAAAGGGAGACAGGGCTTTTATGCCATCGGCGAAAGACAGCTGTAAATACAACTACGGATAAATGTGCTGCAATGGCTATCCGTTGGTAGAAAAAAAGGGGGTATGGATTATATACTACTTAAAAATATACACTGAGGTCGAATTATCATCTACGTATAAAATGTATCGTGTCAATCGGCGGAGGGTACGTAGATGAGCGGGATAGAGGAATACGCGGCTTAACACCCTTACAATACTTTTGCGATAAAAAAAGAACCATTGTCCGAATAAGTGGATATTAATTCGATATTGAAAAGTCGTTCGATTTCAGCTGTTATTGTTGATTTTAATCTTACACGCTGTTTGATGATATAATTACGAAAGATGTTTTAATCGTTTGATAAAGCATGGGTAGTATGCTTTTGGGGGAGAATATTTCATCGAGTTATAGAATCGCGATAGTGGTAACTACTTGGCTACTTACTTTGGATAGCTGTTAAGATCCACGGTTCAGTTATTGACTCTACACGCTATCATCGCGAAAGCACTAAATATTCATACAAGTTGCAATATCATCAATGAATGCTAACATTCACTTTGAACACCAAACACCGAATCACGCGAAACAATTCTAAAAACGCTTGTTAGCATCAAGTAAATAAAACGTCTATAACATACATAGATAACATTAATCAACTCGCGAGCTGTACCAAGATGTATAATCGAAATATCCCTTCGTCATTTTCTGTTAGTTTCTTCAATTTTTTTACTTACTGTTACTCAATTTGCCTCCAAGTGGATTTGAATCCATAATAAACAAATAAAGTGCAATCCAATTCGTTTCTTACATATTTGCAAAACATCAAACGCTCGAAGGAATCGCGATGAACCGAAAAAAACTTGAATAAAATTATTAACAAGCTTGTAAAATTTACCAAAGATTTATTGAAACATCACACTTCAATTATTAATTTTCACTTGCTCATTTCACTTAAAAAATATCGAACCGGTAACGATAACATGGTCAAATTTTACCAAATATTTGCGAATATCGGTAAACTTGCCATTGTACCTAGTTTCACAGGAACACATCGAATTTACCGGTTGATCTATTATGCTATTCATGCATCACGTGCTATTTCGGCGCGAAAGGGCTATGCGCAGTAAAAGGTCAAAGAATCCCGAAGAATATGAAAATACAAAGATACCACTAATTTGCAGAATGATGTCATCAAATTTACATGATACATGACGTCATTTTTTCCATTCGCTTGACTCATTGTATTCTAGTAGGTAGGTAGAAACTTAGGTATACGTATTCTTCGCTGTTCTTGTTTAAAACAGTGTTGTAGGAACAAACCCAAGAACGAGAACGAAGAACAACAAGAACAGAAAATTTTCATTGTTCCTGAGGAACAGAACCAAGAACGAGAACATAAAACTGATATGTATGAAGAACAAAGAACAGAACGAGAACAGAATATTTTCAAACTGAAAGATCAAAGAACGAAACAAGAACCAACTAATGTAAAATGCTGAGGAACGAGAACAAAAACAAGAACGGATGTAATTTCGGGTTGTTCTTCGTTCTTTTGAAAATTAATGATTCATCACAAAATTAATAAATATCATGAGGGGAAAGAGAAAATAAAAAACTTCTAAAAGTGGACAAATGCTGCGTATACCCATATAAATCCTTTTTTTTTAAATTTATTTATTAATTAGCTTCAGTTAATTAATTTTCAATTTCAACAACAACATAAACTGTAAACACGTTATCAAAAAAAAAGAAAGAACAAAAGAAAAAGTTGAAGAACAAGAACAGAACGAAGAACGAACAAGAACGAGACCATAAAGGATTGAAAGAACAAAGAACAGAACGAGAACAACATTGTAAAGAATTAAAAGAACGAAGAACGGAACGTGAACAGTTAAAACATTGAGAATAAGAACGAGTTAGGAACAGGATCAAATGACTGGGTCTTTCCAGGAACAAGAACAGGAACAAGAACAGACATATGTTCGTTCCTACAACACTGGTTTAAAATAATAGTTTTATTTTATTACGCTATTCATGATTTTATTCGATTAATAACATTACGTACGGTAATTTAATTATTCGAAAGACATTATTAATTTTGTTATTATATAAATTTCGAAGATCGATTTCATCATAACGTAATGAACGATAACGAGAAGAATCATTTCGCCTAACAAAGAAGCGACCTGTCTTATTCACAACAAAACACAAAAGTTGTGGAACTTCAGAGTTTAAAATGCTTGTATTGCTGTGAATAATTAATATTTTTGAAAATAGCAACATAAAATCGTTAGAAAATCACCAATTTTTGAATCCACTTATTTCATTTTGTGGGTTTGAATTTGAAAATTGACAAAAATTGAGGTAATAAAAGGTTTCAACACCGAAACATTAAAATAGGTTCATAAGAAAAAAAACTGAGAGGTTAAACATCGAAAATGTATGTAACTGCTTTGAAATATCAAAACAGATGAAAATATAATTCACTGTTTTCAATGAAACTCATAGTACCTAAAAACTAAAAGCATTTCATTATTTATTTACAATAAGCAAGTGTTATTCTATAAGAGACACCTCTTATCATTATAGGCAATTTCAAAAATTTCAAAAACAAGTTCCAAACGAATTCGGGCAGCTATTTATAACAGTACAACAAGTACCTACATTATGCTTATTTGTAACTCTTGTAGTAACTTTAGTTAGAAATACGCAAAAAAAATCAATTTCAGTTGAGGTATTTGTTTATTTATTTTTTATTTATTGAAAATGATGACTCACCAGTTTTTACTGAACTAAATAATGAATTCTTTACACCTAATTTTTTTCTGGGTGAACTTATCAATTTATTTTAATTAAAGCTAGGTATAGGCGAAAATAGCGGAGTGGTACTACTTATTGAAGGCATTTTAAGGGGATTCGCAGCTATTCTCTCCACATTCAAAAATCTAGTATTTTCTTTCTTCTTAAAATAAAGTGTTTCTACGTAGATGCGATTAATTGTAGCCCAGATCTGATGTAGTAAAAAAAAAATCACCTCCATCTTGAGCACTTCTTGAAAATGATCCTATTCAGCTTGTCGAAAATTTAATAGTTTTCATTAGAGTAGACTCTTATTTTTTAATTGAAATATTTTTCACTTACTAGTGCCGGTAAATGAAAAAATCTTGAAAAAACAGCATTTTTTATGGTCTTTAGTATTTGAAGACCAACGATACCTTATTCCTACTGAAATAACTCAAAAACTATTGATAGTATGAAAAAAATGTATACATATAGTGTTATGGAAAGGGATTCCGAGTCAACATGATATTCATCGAACCGAAACTTGTTTAAAAAATTAAGTCGCAACATAAATCAATATAGTTAATTTATTAACTAAAACTCTATAACGTAATACATGAGATGAAAATCGTTTTCTTTCAACACAAACGTTAATCATGGCCAGGGACGTACCGAAAGGGGGGAGGGGGGAAGCTTCCCCCCTTGGCTTTTGGAAAGTTGGTAAATTTGGAGTTTTAGCGTAAAGTTGGTAAACTTGACCACTTGCGCAGTATTATTATTATTACATCCATTTTTAAATTTTTTAAGACTAACAAGACTGTGACATCGTATTTATGTAACATCTTATTTTCGTGGAGCAAAAAAAAAAAAAAAAGGGCAACAGTTGGTAAAATTTCATGGTATTAGTTGGCAATTTTTGGTTTTCTCCTCCCCTGAAGAAGGTCCTCGGTACGCCCCCGATCATGGTAGTACGTCAGTCAGCGAGAACATTTTTTCAGTGTTGCCACACTCACTTTCCGCCACATATAGTACTCAGTTCTTTAGAAATCCAAAGTTCTTTATTTTCGTCAAGGTTTCTTCCCTACGAATAATGGTAGCGGAAGTAGTTCTGCTCGAAAAAGTACCACCTCCCTAACTGTTCTCCAAAAGAACGCAGCGGAGAGTAACGACATAATTCTTGATGTTCGGGGAAGGGTTCTCTACAACATTCAAAAATTTAAGTTTTCTACCCCTCGAAATATTATCAGCAAATGTTTCAAAATTTTAATGCCACATTGATATAATATATGTATTTTCATTGTTACTTTCATCGACTAGTATACCATTTAATGTAGAAAAATGTCATCGAGTTTGTCCCGAACGAATTATCTTATATCTAACTTCATCATTTTTTCATTAGAACCAGAAATCAATTAAGTAGGTATATTTCTTTTTGCTGATTTCTACGATTTCGTGCGAAGAAAAATTTCGAATTTTCAACGTATTTCCATAAAAGTTCATTGCTTAATTGGAGGACATGAGCGTTGATTTTTTTTTTTTTATAAAAAAGGAAGTAACTTGGGAAGTCCTAATAATGATTCGTTAATTCGCGATTATGATGTTGTCATGTGAAAGAGAGATCTTATGTATCTAATCTACTCTATGCTTTTCTGAAATAATCAATTCCGTAGTAGTTGGATGATAATATAATTTTATTATAGTCAACAAAAGGAAAGTAGGTATATGCAGCATGTACAGTTACATACATGAAAAGATAAATTTATAAAAATACTCTGTTACTTTCACCAACTTCATTCAAAATAGGTACCTAGGTACCTACGTGAGTCTATTCGTTTTACTTTCAGCAATATGAGACAGGTGATAAGTTTCTGCTACCTACAGAAGCAGATGATACGTAAACCACTTACCCCAAATCCCTATCTAACAAAAAATATAGGACTTCAGTACAACACACTGTGCTTTATCACTTCATTCGTTGATACCTCATAGATTGACGATTAAGATAACATTATTATGGAATTAAATCCCCCAACTCCCTTACACTTTTGGTCTTACCGAGATAAAATGTACGATAATGGCTAATTTTTAAACGCTATAGAAGTCAATTGTTTACTTTTGAATGTAAAATGGACAATACATTTTTACCTACACCTCTAAAATCTCCCGCATATCTATAGCGATTAAAACAATGATTACTGCCAAACCAATGCTTCAAAACCCCAAAGGTCAACGATTTGTTTACCGTTAGTTTTTTTCAAATCAGCTGCCCTAACCGCATTGAATTTGAAGTATGGGAACCTCTTGTGCTAATTTTCAAACTAGACGATACATAAACTAAACATAATTCAAGTGGTTTATAACAAAGTGTGACATACGTTATGTAACACTTAATTTTACTCTCTACCTGTTTACACTAATCGGTTGCACGCGCTGCACGTGTTTGTCGCGTGCTGTTTGTAAAGCGCGTTTTGTTTTGTTATTTTAACAAAAAATCACAAAAGTAGCTACCATCGTCGAAAAAACATAAGGATTAAAGTGGTAAAAAAGTACATGCGAGTTTCAAGGGAATTCTGAAAATTAATTATTTGTAACATATTTCAAAAAAATGATGTCGATATATCGAAATTATTTTTCTAATAATTATTCCATATTTAAATCACCAAAGTAAATTGGTATAACTGTGCAGCCATGGCCTTATACCCGCTGGCATTTCCAACATGAAACATTTTGTATTCGCGATTATCCCCACTTCGTATTACATGACTGCTTTCCTCAAGAAAAATCAATCATTTTACTAGCAAAGATCTCGGTCCCTTTGGGAAATTCTACACCTGTTTTGCAGCACAAGACAAATACCGCGCATGTTTTTCAACACTTACGCCCGAATAGTATTGCCCTCGTTTGGCGTTCATAACAAATTCCCGCCCTCTTTTGTCGAAAGATAATGGGGGTGTAATTTTTTATTGATTGATACATTTGTTACTGAATTGCTATTCCTCACTCACGCTCATAAATTCTAAATTACTTCCTATGAAGGGAATTTTTATCGATAAGTACCTACGTAGTTTGAGTTCGAAATTAAAAAAGTCTCTTACCTATTTCCCATATGAACACAAACTTGTAAAAATAGATTCGTCTTTACTTGTAAATGGTTAAAAACAGAAAACATGAAAAAATCAGCACTTTCAATTACAATAAAAATTTTATTTTTCATAGCAACACATCAATAAAGCACTCCAACGTTGAATTAATACTTATAAATTAAATAGAAAAAGAGAAGAAATTCTTCGGATGAATTTGGCAGAAAATCCTTTTCAATAATAGATTTCTAATTCATTAAAAAGTGAACTAATGAATAATAGGTATTATTTTAGATCAATAAAAATGTTAAATAATAAAACAATAATAATTTAAAGTCATTCAAAATTTTAAAAATGAAATCAACTTATTTTTTCATTTCTGTACTTTCTATCAGTAGATAAGTATATTGTAACTTATTCAGAAAAAAAAAAAAAAGCGTAAGCAACCATGCCACATTACTGGAGCTAAGTTTTTAATTGAGGCTTGTTCAGATTTGTGAGTAATATTGTGATTAACCTCTTCGCAGAACTCTCAATAACAAGAGTGAAAATTGCTACGAATCCCTTCTAAAACAATTGAAGTTGAATTCAAGATATATAGTATTTCTGGGCCTCAAGCATTTAACCTTATATATTTCAAGTTTCAGCTACTTGAAACTCTTCAGACCTCCTTCAAATTTTGATAACTTGCTATTTTAGATCTTTTATGAAATTAACATCACATATAAAGTCTCCACTTTCTAAGCATAACTTTGTGAGAGTGAATTTGCATTACATGCAGTATACTTCTATTCTATCCCCAGTAATCACGCGCATCCATACAACTTTATCCGCCATTTTGAATCCATTTAGGTCCAAATTCAGGTGATTATATTTTGGTTTCCAACGAACATTATATACAAAGTTTGACCTTGTTTGGTGACTGGGTGCCTTTATGGAAATTTTAAGAATCGGAGTGACTCATCAAAACCTTCTCAAAAAGTTTCGTACATATGAGCGACATGTTTACTCTAGTTGAATAGATGAAAGGAAAACTTACGTAAAAAAATGAAAAAGGTAACAATTAGGTACATAACATAATATATACATTTTTAAAAAAATAAAAGACTAGACAAGAACATCATTAGCAACCTAATGTGAATCAGGTACGAAAATCAAGAAACAAGCTACTTACAAATTTCAATATTAACCGGATACTTATTGAAGGAAAATGAGATTCTTGAGTTAAATTCATAACTAGATAATATGTTTTGTGTAGACGTATAGGTATAGTACAACTTCTTACTGTGGGGTGATACTTCTTCGCTTAAATAGATCTATTCATGTTACGAAAATTATAGACCTTTAGCCTCAGCAAATTGAGTATTTCTATGACACAGATCAAGGACAAAATTCTAAAATATATTATATTGCACTAGAAATAAAAACTCGATAACGATTATTCAAATTGCGAACTATTGCTGTGACTGTCAACCGAATAATTTGGAGAACGATTGAGTGAAACATCGGATGGTGTTTCTGGTGTCCATATTTTAGCATGCATTACACCATTTCTAACATTTTCTTTATTGCGTGACCAGGATAGAGAGTGAATCGCATATGGTGGTCCGTAAGCACCTGTAGGCAACAAAATTCATGTATCTATAATTTGGATTCCCTATACTTGCACCTGAACATGAAACTTTCAAAATTTAGGAGTTTTCATCGTTCAATGGGCAACTAATGGAACCAGCATATGTACGAAATTTTTGTAACTCATTTACACTCATGTAATATTAGAAGGCAATTTGGTACAGTTCATTTAATCGAGGGTACAGAATAGCGCATACATGCAACCACGAGTGAGGTTTAATAACACAAGGGACTCTATTAATGATTTGTACATTATTTTATTGTCGCGGTTATTAGGTAAACTCTTCACCCCCGTATGTGGTTGAACAAACGCATTTATTTTTAAATTTAGGGGTTGAAAGCGTCACGGTCTATCAACTCACACACAGCTGCATTTTAGCATTGACCCTTAGTTCGAACTCGAGTGAACCTAATTCATCGCCTCGATTTATCTTCCAGGTCTATTAAAAACAGGTCGAATAGTTTAATGAGTGTCATTGTGAGGTGTTGAACGTCGTACGTGACTTGTAATATCGTATTTGGAGTGTGCAAATTATGAAGATGTTCACACCTGTTATAATTAATTCATTTCTGAGACGTTTATGTTGGAATATAATTTTTTTATTCTTTTTGGTTTACATGGCATTGTTTTGAATAATTTAATAATTAATTCGACTTTATCAAAGCATGAATATACGTAGGGACTTCCTTGTATACATTAACACTTCTAATCTTTAATGATAAAAGAAGTGACGAGGTACAATAATTGTAAAATAAAATTACTTATTTTTAAGGCATCGAAAGATAGGTATAACTCATTAATCATACCAGCAGAAAACAGTAGTACACTTTTTCAATTACACATTTCGAAGTAATTTAGGGCTCATCGAAGAGGGTTGTTCGTCGTGAGAGAATTAACACCTGGCGCTAGGAATAGCTCGCAGAAAATAATTCAACCAAAATTTCCATTTACTTGCCTCCCCAAACGATTAGAATTTTTCGATAAAATTCTACACCTGATCCATAAAAAAATTACAACTTACCTCGAACAATAATTTTTCTGGGCTCCTCCTTTGGTGTTTGTTTATAAATTCTTCCATTAACAGTTGGCATCTTAATCGATCCATCAGGATTACAAGAATTTTTATCCGATTTCAACAATTCACTCAGAAAATTGATGTAACCAATGGCTAATTTTAAAGTATCCACTTTCGATAATCTTTTTTCATAGGGTAAAGTTGGTATGTGGGCTCTTAAACCTTCGAATGCATCATTTATGCTCTGCATGCGACGACGTTCGCGCATATTAGCTGCTTGGCGTTGCTGTATTTGTTGTTGCGGGCATTTATTTTTACGGCAATGTCGTTTGAATTTTCCATTAGCTGTAAACGTATTAGAAATTGATAATATTTTGGTCACAAATTTAACCCAATTTAAGAGATTTGTAGACCCACCAGCTACTTCTGGGTCGCTCCCGTAGCTGTAATTAGTAGAACAGTCGGAAATAGATCCTTCATCTTCGTCTCCGTCTTCGAAGCTGTCGTCGTAAAATAGCGAATCAGCAGATACATTTTGATCACCGAGAGTACTTCCTAGCATGAAACTATTTAATGCAGTGGATGAAGAAAATTCGTACATGAACCTTCTGTTCATTGCTTCGAAGCCGAAAACGTCCGTTTCAAACATTTTTCCAAATGATCTCTATCTTCGAAAAAGAAAGTAAACTTTAGTTTGTTAGAACCGAAATTTCGTAACGTTTTTAGTTACAAGAAAAAATTGAATCAAAATTTTGGAGTTTCACATTTTTGTTAAAATAAATTTCAACCTTATTAGGTACCTACTTATCTGTTGAAGAAAAATTTATTCGTATACCAACTAAGGACTAATTTTTATATATAAAAAAAAGCAAATTAAGGAATGAATATAAGCTAGAAAAATTTATTTCAAGAAATTTTATATAAAAAATAATTATGCATATTACTAAAACTAAGCACACTAAAATAATGTAGTAAAAGGAGGGCAGATTAATTTAACATAGAATGAAGGGAAGTAATATCGCAAATTTAAAAAAGAATGCATATTGTTACTTTCTGAGAAAAAAAGATCACGACTTGCCATAGAAAAAAAAGACGTAATTTTATTCATTTTGAAGCGATACATAGGCAAAATTTGCAAAACTGAGAGGAATCCTTGCTCAACGGAGAAGTTATCCATTGAAATGGTATAGAATATATCATATGAACCAACTCTCAGTTTATATTTACATTAAAAAATATATAAATATTTTGTTTTAAATAAATTTCCCAAGTACCTGGAGTAATGAGCTAACAAAGAAACTTTATAAATCTTGATGCAGGGATTTTTTCACATTTTAAAGTAAAACTATTTAAAATGGTAAAAAAAGAAGCCTAGAAAAATAAATTGTACTTACCATATTACAGTATTGTGCCTCTTAATTCACAAAAAATCGCGCATCAATTTTTTATTCGCTAGTTTTCAAGCACTCAACAATATTAAAGCTGATCTAACATACACGTGTATACATTTAACCAAACTAATACCCATGATAAGGGTCAAATTTTGTTATCAAGCTTTTCGAGAGGAAATCATGAACGGAAAATGAAGGCGGTGCTGAAATAATATTACCCTCGCTGCTCAACCAATGAGAAAAATTTAACGCCCCTTATTTATTTTACGTTTAAGCTGCATAGGGTATAATTTCGACGATTTTGTTGTCGTTTTTTAGCAGTTAATATGTATCCTTTTTTTATTTTGCATATTGATGAAGTGTCAATATTTTGTTGAAAATCATATTTTCTTATATACACTCTGTGTAATTGATTTTAACACTCCCAAGCGCCAAATTCTCTTCATTCACAAAAAAAGTATTCATTATTTCATTTTTTTCATTTCTTTTTAATGGAATTAAGTAATTAACACGTAAATAATTGTTTCTTTATGATTTCAATAAATATTTTTAAACTTTCAATGTTTCATTCCAGTTAATTTTGCAACACTGATTTTATAATAAATGAATTTAAATCGATCAAATAACCAGTAAAAATTTATTTAAATCATAGAATTTGAGTTATGAAAGTCTTAAATTATTCATTATGCCAGGCCACATCTCAAAAAAAGCATGTAAAAATTCAAGAAAAAGGTGGGTTTTCCTGTACTTTTTTGGAATGAAATGAGCTAATTTAGTGTATCTGTCACAGTTTTACCGATTTACATTAATTTTACCCAAAAATGTATATAAAAAGAAGTAGTTTTTTGAGATGTGGTTTTATTGCACTGAAGGTGCGACATATAAGATTTACACTTCTCTATCTATCAAACATCCATTTACTTCTCCCAAATGTTGACTGGAATAACAAAAATTAAAAACGTAGGTAAAATTATGGATGATACTAAGGCAATATTTATTTAATATTTAAATAATAGGTAAAAATTGTGAAAAAATTTGGAAATTTATAGAATAACTCCACTATGTTGTGAAATGGGGTTTTCTCATTCTTCTTGACTTTGGTTTTCAAATTACAGAACTCAGTCACACTAATTAAAATTTTTATCTAATTCTGAGTTGAATTATGAATCGATTCAAAAGAGAATTGAAAATTCATTTCAAAAAATAAATAATAATTTCCTGCTTCGCACTTTGCCTAAAAATGAAAAAAATGCAATACCTATAACATTTTATTGCAGTCATCATAGGGAACAACAATGACGCAACTAGCAATACATTTACATTATCCACCCTTTTTTTTTTACAGTTATTCCTGATAGGTTGAATACTAATTGACGTCACAGGAATACAACCAATAGCATAATGTTACACAACCTGGCGTGTTTTTTTTTCTTCTCTTTTCTCACACCTAAGAAAGCGTGACGATGAGATGGAAACACTGAGAAGTTGTAGATGTTTACTTTTCGAGTTCGTTTTTCTCATAACTTGAGTATAATTCCCTGTTCAATTCAGATTTCATTGTAAATTATTCAAGTTACTAATTGTAACGTAGAATTTTGTTCTTTTCATGTTCTTAGTTTGTAGTGCAACTTAAAAATGGGATCCATGGATCTTGAATTCCATGATATCAATTTGGAAGCTAAAGGGGCTTTGGTAAGTTCATGCTGAAGTTGCTGAAAACCCGCGAGAAATAGAAAGCATGGTTTCTTTAATGCATTCTTTTCTTTCGGCCTAAAAATGATCTCTTATATCATCTTATAATATGTATTTCAGTGCTCCGGACGCTTGAAACTCACCGAACAGAACATCGTGTTCAAAAATAGCAAAACTGGTAAAGTCGAACAAGTATCTTTCAGCGATATAGAACTGGCCAATTGGCTGAAATTAGTTGGCATGTATGGAATACGTTTGTTCATGAAGAATGGTTCACTTTATCGTTTCATTGGGTTTAAAGATGCTGTAAAGAGAATAGTGAAATAATATCTCTCATTAGTACAATGCAGGAGAAGATAAACTTTATGATTTTACAGGAACGAGAGAAAATATCGCAATTTTTCCGTAACAGATATAAGTTAGATATGCTGGAAAAAGAATTATGCGTGAAAGGATGGAATTGGGGTACAGCTAAATTTTTCGGATCCGTTTTGAGTTTCGAAGTGAACAATACAACGGCTTTTGAGATACCATTAACCAACGTTTCTCAGTGTACCACGGGTAAAAATGAAGTCACGTTAGAGTTTCATCAGGTAAATTTCTTATTTTGAAATTCGTATAATTTTTTTGATTGCATTCTAACCATTATTATTATTATTATTATTATTATTATTATTTTATTTTTTTTTTTTCAGAATGATGATGCTCCAGTGAGTTTAATGGAAATGCGTTTCCATATACCTTCTTCGGAGTTAGCTGGTGCAGCTGACCCAGTTGAAGCGTTCCATTCACAAGTAATGAAACAAGCGAGTGTTATTTCTGTATCCGGCGATGCAATCGCCATTTTCCGTGAAATTCATATACTTACTCCCAGGTAGAAAAAAATTTGATTAATTTTCAAAATGAACGATTCACCATACGATGGAAATTAATGACTGTGGTTTTTAACTTTACAGAGGACGATATGATATTAAAATTTTCCCTACTTTTTTCCAACTCCACGGTAAAACATTCGATTACAAAGTTCCTATGTCAACAGTCATCAGATTGTTTCTTCTACCCCATAAAGATGGACGACAACATTTCTTAGTTGTAAGTATAAATATCGAAGTTTCCGATTTTTAAATATTTAATTCGTACCAACTTCTTTCCTCTTTCACAGATAAGTTTAGATCCTCCAATAAAACAAGGTCAGACTAGATATCACTATTTGGTTTTGTTATTTAATCAGGATGACGAAACATCTATAGAATTACCGTTTTCAGAGTGAGTCATCGTACTATTTTAGAAATACTGAGAATATAAGGTACTTAAGTTGACCATATTTCAGGGAGGAAATTAAAACGAAATACGAAGGCAGAA
The DNA here is from genome assembly GCA_009761765.1 of Phenacoccus solenopsis. Classification (NCBI taxonomy): domain Eukaryota; kingdom Metazoa; phylum Arthropoda; class Insecta; order Hemiptera; family Pseudococcidae; genus Phenacoccus; species Phenacoccus solenopsis. The sequence continues at coordinate 3,403,087 of CM019756.1, forward strand.
TAACGAAAGAATTATCTGGTCCCACTTACGAAGTATTGGGAAAGGTTATGAAAGTATTAGTCAACAGAAAAATTACCACACCTGGAGGTTTCAAAGGGTACGTTTATTTTTAATATTAAATTTTCATTTTATTCGAATATTAATATTTTTCTTTTCTAATTTTAGACATTCTGGAACAGCTGCTATCTCATGCTCTTACAAAGCAGCGGCTGGATATATTTATCCTTTAGACAGAGGCTTTATCTACATACACAAACCTCCTATTCATATCCGTTTCGAAGAAATTGCCAGTGTCAATTTTGCTCGTAGCGGCGGCAGTACTAGGTACTTCTGATTCTTTTCTTTCAGCTGAGTTTTTAGTTAAAATCGGTGACCTCATTTGGAAAGTAGGGGTTAGGAGAGGGATTGTTCTTCCAATAATACTGCATGGCTGTTACCTTTTTTTTTTAATGCGTCAATTTGAATTTCTGTGTTCTTTGCGTAGATCATTCGATTTTGAAATCGAATTGAAAAACGGAGTAGTAAACACATTCAGTAGTATAGAAAAAGAAGAATACGGTAAACTATATGATTTCATAAATGCTAAAAATCTACGTGTCAAGAACAGAGGGAAATCGGTTCGTATTCTTATATAGGGATGTATTCTTATTTGATTTAATTCGTTAAATAATGTAATTTCGTTCGTATTTCAGGATGGTAAATATAATGACGACGATTTCGGCGACTCTGATCAAGACACAGCTCCCGACGCCTATTTAGCTCACGTTAAACGAGAAGGAGAAGAAAAAGACGACGATGATGATGACGATGATGAGAGTACTGATGAAGATTTCAAGCCACCTCAAGAAGAAAGTGAAATAGAAGACGAGTAAGTTACATTTATTTCGAGCTTAGAAGTTTTTTAAATATTTAGAGATATTATTATGTGATAAAATAAATTTTCAGGTACGACAGTAACGTTCCATCATCCGATTCGGGTTCTGGTTCTGATACCGAAAAGAAGGAAAAGAGTAAACCTAAAAAAGAGAAGAAAGAAAAACATAAGAAAGCTTCTAAATCGGAGGTATATACGCTCATAATACTTTTTAGCGAATTATCAGGCGTAAACTAAATTTTACGTGATTTTCATATAGTCCGAAAAACCGAGAAAGAAAAAACGCAAAGATAAAGACGATAATAAACCAAAACGTCCGCCTTCAGCTTACATGTTATGGTTTAACGAAACCAGAGAGAAAATAAAATCCGAAAATCCAGGTATTTCATTCGCAGAAATCGGAAAGAAAGGTGGGGAAATGTGGAAAAAATTGACTTCTAAAGATAAGGAAGTAAGTTCGCGTTTAGCCAAAGTACTAGTATTATTAATTTAGCTGAAAGTTTCTAATTCTCAACGATGTAATTTTACAGTCTTTCGAAAGCAGAGCCAACGAATTAAAAGAAGAGTACAACAAAGCTATGAAAACGTACAAGGAAACCGGTGGTAGTAGCGGTGGTCGCGAAAAATCTGATAAACACGAATCGAAGAAATCTAAATCAAAGGTGAGTGTGTCACCCACCAAGGCTGGTACTGGTTCTAAATATGTCTCCAAAGAATTCATAGAAGATGATGATAGTTCTTCCGATAGCGGTACTGAAAAGGTACGTTCGAAGTTGGAAATATTAATTACCTTTAATGTTTTGAATACATAATTTTTTCGAATTATTTACGTACGCAGAAAAAGCCAAAACTGGAGTCATCCAGTAAACACAAACCAGAATCGAAAAAGAAAGAAGAAAGTGAAAACGAAAGCGATTCAGAATCTGCATCGGAAAGCGAAAGCGAAGAAGAAAAATCTACTAAGAAAGATAAACGTGCTCGAGAGTCTTCGGATGAAGAAGACCGTAAAAAAATTAAGAAAGATAGCGAAAGTGAAGAGGAGGAATCAGCAGAAAGTACCCCAGCCAGTGATGAATCCGATTAATGAATTAATATTCAATTATATTTTTTACGTCTTTGTTGTTATTATTAATGTAATGATGTGAATCTTATTCTTATTAAGATTTTTTATCGTCGATAAATAATTTAATTTATTGTAATTATTTACTTCGAAAGAAAAAGGTTTGACATTGTGAATGACATTTCAACGTTTCAATCTAAATTGGTCATGAATTTTTTACAGAATTTCGTGTAATTTTACGTTTTACTCCATAGTATGTATTGGCTTTCTTTCATATGCATCGTAGATTTTTGAAATTTATATTTTATGATGTATGAAATACCTGTTCTCAATTTTTTTGAATTTTGTACACCCTTTGTAAGTGCGTTAAGTTGTAGAATTAAAATACACTTAAGAATTATGAGATTATTATGTATCAATTTTTTACTTTTTTTTACAATATTGAAACATGACGAAGAAAGCTTTAAAAGCTAGATCCAATGGAAAATGTAGTTCCGTTGTTCTGGTTGTATTCCATGCCAGAGGGGGAAACTAGAATTTCCTTTATATTTACATGCCATTTATTTCAATTTTTTTGGTCTCAGGTTACGATTTATAATGGTATTTAAGATAGTATTCCGTGTTTTGGAACATATAACAATAGTTATATAACAGAAAAACACTGTAAAAGAAGAGGTTAAGCATCCTTGTCTACATTATTGCCCATGCACCGAAAAATCTTTATCAGTTTAAATTGGAATGTCGCGCAGTTTATGTGAAAACTAAAGTAATGTTAGTGGCGAAGATTAAAAGAAATGCTGCATTGTATTTGCAGATTTTGCTTAAATCATTTATATGTACATTTTCTTCAATACATTTTCAAGTTTTTATTTCATACTCTTCCTCTTCAGTATTGTATTAGAGGAATAAGGGTGAAATTAACTAAAATATACGTAGTAAGAATATGAAAGAATTAATCCTTGTAAATACTCTTCACCATTATTTGGTAGTGGTACTGACATAAATATACTCTATAATGGATTCGCAAAAATATCTCTGTTTGCCACTCATCAAGTTTTTGCAATTAATGTATTAATTGAAGAGCTGAAAATACATCAGAAAAACCAAGTTCTGTATTTGTGCCAGACTATTATTATCATTAAAAAAATGTAACCATAAAAATGAATTAAGTTAAAAATTATTTTGAGGGAAAAATAAGAGGTCATAAGGAAAAACAACTTTTCTAGAATGCCTCTTTTATGAATCTACCACGCTGCGTTAGCGAAAAGCCACCTACTGCCTATATGAAAACTTCGAAAGTTGTGGCCACTATACTTCAATTTCTGTTGGTCGACCATAGAAGTTCTAATCTGCCTAAAATTCTATGTATTTGAAGACAAAAGTGAATCTCTAAACAAGGTGGACTCAAAGCGATATTCATTTAGTTAGAAATTTGAAGTTCAAGTAAGAAACTCATTTGAGAAAAAAATTAAAATTCATTTCGATGTAGTTGATGTTAGTCAGTCCAAAAACCCCAAGTTCATGAAAAAAAACGTTTCAACTTCAAATACTTGACTTAACATGGTACGTAAGTATTAGTTTGTGAACATCATTCACATTTTTTTTTTTTTTTTTATTTATTGAACTCGAACAAAACTTGAGATCTTTTCCATTATAAAATAAACCTAGCTGAACTGAACTTACAGAACGTATTTTAATTTTAAAGTTTATTACTTTTCTAAATTAATCACATTTGAATAATATAATTATTTTGATTGATACGTCAGTGATATTTTCAATTATTTATATATTCACCCAAAATTATTTTTAAGCAGTGAACTTTATTTAAAATCGCTAGCGAACTTTAAATTGAGCATAATTCAATTGAACTTCATTAAATTTATATTTTTTCCTCAGAAATTTTTAAAAATGAAATTGAAGCGAATTTTTTTCACTTTTGCGAAATGAACTGAACTAAATAAAACACTATACTAGCTCGTCAACTAATCCACCCCTCTCCATAAATAACGCAAGAAAAAAAAATTGAAAAAAATAAGAACTTGTAATAAGCTTGTAATGTAGCGGGAATAAATTTTGGCGGGAAATATCACCTCCGGCAGTGCTGAGACTGCTGCGAGTGTTCATCTGTGGAACTATCCAATTTCTGCATGCGTTTTGTAGAAGATTTGGTCTTTTGTCATCCGCACCTCCCAACTCTTTCCTCCACCACAGCCTGCACAAGTTCGTAAATTGCAAAGAAGGAAATTTTGATAAAAAATAGTAAGTGAAACATTGCTTATTTTTCCATAAAATTTTTTGAAGTTCCAGTATTAACTTATTAGACTCTAGCGTAGTTGTGTGTTTTCTATTTACCTACGATTTTTTGGAAATCGTGAAGATAGAAATTGGTGTGTATTTTTGTACAGTCTGCCACATTTTTCGCTGATAATTCGCTCTGACAATAGAGTGATAATCTCATTTCTCTTTTCGAATTCTTCAGAAACTGAGCATGAGTGAAAATTTAAGGGAAATTTTGATGAAAGCAGCTAGTTCCAATTTAACAGCTACAGCGGAAGAATTTGTTCCTCGTTTTGCATCATCGACATCAAGTTCGAGTGATATCGTTTTAGAACATAGTTCGGATATGTCGAATAAGGAAAACGGTGAGTGTTTTTAGTTCGAAATCGAAGGTAATAGAATTACGAATAACGATTTATTTTATTTTAGGATACGGCGGCAGGAATCAGCAAAGATACTACGATAACAGAAGGTACCAGCAATACGATAATTCTGATTATTATAATCGTAATCGTGGTGGACCGCAGTGGTACGATAATGCGTATGGAAATAAACCAACGCAGAGTTATAAAGATAGGAGGAATGACGTCGAAGGTGCTTACAGTGGGCACTCAAGTCACACCCAAGGTAATAGTCGGGGTTCACGGTACGATAATTCAAGACGATATCCTTCCGAACATTCCAAACCGAAGTATGTAGTTGGAAATTTCAGTGGGAGAAGTTTCTTATTTGATTTTTCACTCCATTCGGTTTAGTTACAGAAGCAGTCATTCCAGGAATGTAAACCACGATTACGATGACGATGATGATGACGACTATGAAGTTGACAACGCGTACCAAAATAATTACGTGTACGAAAATCGAAATTATAAATCTAATTCGTCCAATTATAATAAAAATAAATCTAGTATTAATGGTTCCGAAAGCTCCAATGATAAAAGTACGATTTCACGGTTTACGATTTGATAACAACCATTTGGAACTTGACCAATCTCTATTTTATTTTATAGAAAAATCGATTTGCCAGAGAGAAAGATTGACACAACAGTTGAACGAAGGTGTATTAGAATGTCTCGTCTGTTGCGAACGTATTAAGCAGCGTGAACCGGTGTGGAATTGCTCGAATTGTTTTCACGTTTTACATTTATGGTGTATCACCAAGTGGGCCAAGTCTTCTAAAAATGGTACGTATCTTTCGCTCTTCATTTCGCACGTCGTGTTTTTCCCATATACCATTCTTCATCATCAATTCCTCAGATAATAATAACTGGAGGTGTCCTGCGTGCCAAAACGAAAGCGTCAAGATACCCGATAAATATATGTGTTTTTGCGGTAAAACGAGACTACAAACTGAATGGAATCGTACAGATACTGCTCATTCGTGCGGTGAAATATGCGGTAAAAGTAAAGAAAATCCGACACCATGGTTTATATGCGAACATCGTTGTAATTTGTTATGCCATCCGGGTCCATGTCCACCTTGCACCATTCAGGTGACAAGGTAACTTTTTAATTGATATATGAGTTATGAGTATTTTAAATAATGAAAACAATAAAGAAATTTTTTTAATGATGATGTATTTTAGGGAATGCGGTTGTGGGAGGACTACTAGAACGATACAGTGTAGCTTTAAAACGCCCATTTTATGCGGTGCAGTTTGCGATCGCTTACTGAATTGTGGTATTCATCGATGCTTGAAGACCTGCCATTTCGGCGAATGTGGAGCTTGTGATTCGAAAATTGAAAAGGGTAATAATATTTAATTCTTATAGAAATGTTGAAAAAATTTAAAAATGCTAAAACAAATACACTATATGAGTAATATCATATTTAATAATCTGAAAAATTTACGAAGATAATTTAAAAATAAAATAAATTATCGCACTAATTCATTTTTAATATTATATTATTTTAAAATTATTATCTCAAGCTTATTTCTTATAAATTTCGAATTTTTAGAATGCTATTGCGGCAAAAAAACAAAAGATTTAATCTGCGGCTCCGAAGAAGCGGAGAATTTCAGCTGCGGAGATAAATGCGCTAAATCTTTAGAGTGCGGTAATCACAAATGCGACATGACATGTCATCCCGGCGAATGTGGCCTTTGTCCGAGATCTCCGGTTGTTGTGGACACATGTTGTTGCGGTAAGACACCTTTAAAAGAGAACACTCGTACGTCGTGCTTGGATCCGGTACCAACTTGTGAGAATATCTGTGAAAAACCATTGCCGTGCGGATCACCAAGTTCGTATGGATTTGTAATGAAGATTTAATTTTTTTTTTACACTTAATTTAAAATTACAATCAATTAATTTTGTGCTTTAGATAAACCCCATGTTTGTGAATCGGTGTGTCATGAAAATGAATGCAGTCCATGTAAAAAGGTGACTTTGGTTAAATGCCGATGCGGAGCTAAAGAAAAATCCGTACCTTGTGCTCAAATTAATAAAGTCGAAGAATTTAAATGTCAGAAAAAATGTAACAAGGTATATAGCCGAAGATAATCCTGTAATAAAATTTTATAATTCAGTTTTTCGAGGGGATCGAAGTTTATTAGTTGAGTTTTCAGTGAAAAACATTAAGTTATTACAGCCTATGTATTTTGAGAAGGCGAAAGGGAACATCTTTCTTCACGTTTTTGACCAATTATGGTGTTCTTTTGTATACATTTAATGGTCGCTACATCTCAGAAGGCTTAGTACATTGACATGAAAATGCACTTTCTTCGAAAAATTCACTCAATTCTAAACTTGAGACAAACATAATAAAAGATCTCATACTAAGATGAAACAACCTTTATTTTCTTACCAGATCCACCTGTAAAGCTCTAATGTGGTATGTAAAGTTAGGTAGAGGTCTCAAAATGAGCTTTCGAATTTGGGTCAAAATGTATTCAAAATGGAGAATTTTCAAGATTTGAAGAAAGTTTCAGGAGTCTCAAAAATCTCAAATTTGATGGAATACTACGAATCTAGTATGATTACACTACTCGACAAATTTCCGGTCATGTCTTGTTTTTAAAAAGTTTTCTATGTGATGTTGGGTTCCTAGGAAACCAGCATTCTATAGTTAAACCTCTCAAAGTGTCGTTTTCAAACCAACTTTCGCTCGAAATGTGCTTTACAGAAATAAAAAAAATATTTCCAGTGCTCAGATCGATATGAGAATTGAAAAACTGCAAAAAAAATTAAAAAATTTTATGCTAAAAATTTTAAAAATTTTTTGAACCATTAATGGCGGATTTATGAACATGGAAAGTCTTGGAGATGAATTTAGTCGCTCCTTCCCCTCCCCTCCCACCATGTTCACGATGTTGTCGAGTAGTGTGATCAGGGCTAAGGCAAATACTCAACCTGGAATTCACTTCGCAGATGACGTTAGAGAGGGGGTGAAGAGGGACTTCCAGCCTTGGTACTAAGTTTTGGTGTAAGACGATTAATAGCATTACCTTAAATTTCAAATATTCCCTTATTAATAACTCAACTCCAGTGATGTGTCATTGCTGCTTACATTTCATTTTTTTTTTTTTTTTGTAGAAAAGATCATGCGGAAAACATAAATGCAATCAGTTATGCTGTATCGATGTGGAGCATATCTGTCCCCAACGTTGCAGTGGAACGCTAAGTTGTGGTAAACATCGTTGCGAGCTTCTTTGCCATCGCGGTAAATGCGGACGATGTTTGCAAAGCAGTGAGTATGAATTAATTCTCATTTAGCTTTTACTATCTCGTGAAGGAAGGAGGGGGCAATGCCCCCAGCAATTTCCCCTCCAAAAGCCGTTTTTTTGCTCTAACTCCCCTCCAAAATCACTGAAGAAGCTAAAATCAAAGTACGTTTGTCACTTGGGCTTATTTTATCGTATGACACAGCAATAAAAAATTTTCGACCCCTCCTGTACCCCCACCACTATTTTAGGTTGGTAACCCCGCCTTCCCCCTCCAACATCATGTATGGAAGTGAATTCGGGATATAGTATACAACTTATCCCCAATAACCATATGAATTCATATTAATTACATTTTTACCAAGTTGAGGCTCCTCAAGCTCTACTCAAAATTTTGATGATCCGCCATTTTGAATCCATTTTGATCCAAATTCAAGAGGTCATATTATGGTCACCAACTAACCTCACACACAAAATTTGACCTCTTTAACTTGATTTGGTGGGGAGATATGGAAGATTCAAGAAATTTCATGACTCAAAACTTCCTCAAAAAGCCGTTTTTTGATCTAACTCCTCTCAATATGCACTTAGAAGCTGAAATTTGGATATGTTAGTATCCGTGACTCACTCTTTCATATGAAATCAAAAACGAAAAATTTGAGCTATTTGCCTTCTCCAGCCCCCTCAAAATTTGAGTGATCCGCCATTTTGAAATTTATCGAAAAAACAAAAAAACCATTTTTGCGTATTTGCAAGAAGAGTTCTCACCGAATTTTGAGCGAATTTTATCCACACCCGCCTGCGCAAAGTGAGTGACACAAAAAACGCAATTTTCTCAAAAACAGGTTTTTGCTAACTCGCCTCAAAATGCACTTAGGAAGCTGAAATTTAAATATGTTGGTGTCCGTGACTCACTCTTTCATATGAGATCAAAAACGAAAAATTTGAGCTATTTGCCTCTTCTCCAGCCCCCCTCAAAATGTGAGTGATCCGCCATTTTGAAAGTTTTCGAAAAAACAAAAAAAATACTTCTGCGCATTTTCAAGAAGAGTTCCTCACCAAATTTTAAGCGAATTTTATGAATACTCGCCAGCGCTACGCGTGCGGCAAAAATATATATATGTATACAAAAAAGTTGGACATTTGCCAGATGATTACAAATGGTCTGAAACGCAAAGATTTGAAGACCCCACCCTTCCCCGACCTTCCCTTCCCAAATCAGGTAGGCTATAATAGCTATCGTTTTGTTGAAAACTCAGCTAAAAAAAACAATCATCCGAAGATTCAAACACGAGTCATGAAATAAAAATCCTATGCATACATACGATACCTACCCACCACCCTTTACATTAGGCTACTCGCTCGTCTCTAGGGGCCTATTTGCATTGTATTGTACAAAATATGTATCTATACTTGATAATAAATGGGGTCATTTTGCTATCTTTTTGTATCATTCTCGTAACACTAAAAAAATTAAACATATTAAAAAAAATTTTGCCCCCTAAAATTTCATTAGCCCCCCTGACCAAGTCGGCTGGCTACGGGCCCGAAAAAAGGAGAAGAAAAAATTTAATCAATTTTTCCACTCAGGTTTCGAAGAACTTTACTGCCATTGTGGTCATTCTGTGATTTACCCGCCAGTGCCTTGTGGAACAAAACCACCAGCTTGCGATCAGCCATGCAAACGTCAACATAACTGTGAACATCCGCCATTGCATGTCTGCCACTCCGAACGTGAGTGCCCTCCTTGTATCGTATTCACGGATAAATTATGTTACGGCGGACACGAAGTAGGTTTAATTTACGATGAAAATTTATCACTTTGTGAGAATATGGAAATACAAATTAAAATTATTTTTTTTGTAGTTACGTAAAACTATTCCTTGTTACCAAAAAGAATTTTCTTGCGGATTACCTTGCGGTCGGCCTTTACCATGTGGCTATCATAAATGTCAAGTACCGTGTCACTCGGGCGATTGTCTAACGGCATCTCAGAAATGTACGCAACCTTGTACAAGGTCTCGTGATCTATGCGGGCACCCTTGCGGTGCTCCGTGTCATACCGGTTATTGTCCGGATACACCGTGTAAAGAAAAGGTAAATTGTAGAATCCTGCTAGATGAATGGCTGGAGCACGGACGACTAAAAATCATTATTTTAGGTTAAAGTAACTTGCGCTTGCGGTAATTTAGTAGAACAACATCACTGCTACGAGCATACGGACGATTATCGACGTATCATGTCTGCTGCTTTTGCCGCCAAAATGAACGAATTACAGACCGAGAATTCGGTCAATATTCAAGACATGACGGAGAAAATGAACGCCGAAAAGATTAACTTGAGGACGTAAGTTTAGTGGTTGTTCGACTCGACGATTTGATGTAGCGAATTTTCTTACATGACATTTTTTTTAGGCTCGAGTGTACCGACGAATGTAAATTAATCATGCGTAATAGGCGTTTTTTTCTTATTTTAACGATGAACTGATGTAAGCTGGGTCATGCGTATCAATTCAACTAGTGTTGTAACCTTGTGTCATTTTATTTAAATTTTGTTCTTGGTAAAGTGAATATTTTTTATAGAAAAGTTTGGAGTTTAAAATCATTTCAAAAACCCGATACTCGAGTGAATTCTGAAATTTGTGTTGACATTTTAGCCTGTAATTTAGGTCAAACAATCCATTCTCAGTCCGTGGAACGTGTATGTTAGCGATTTTTTTAATTTACTTTCCTTATTTCAGTCTAAGCAAAAAAGTCGTAGTTATTCGTTCGAGGTGATGAACAAAGAGAAACGTCAATTCGTACACGAATATTGTGCTCATTTTGGCTGTGAATCCGAAGCATACGACGCCGAACCTAAACGAAATTCGTAGCAATTGCCGTTAAAGGAAGAGTAAGCGAAATAATATTTTTTAAAATTTATTTTAATTTAAGAAATGTAAATTTTTCTTTCTGTTAAAGTGAATATTTTTATAGAAAAGTTTGGAGTTTAAAATCATTTCAAAAACCCGATACTCGAGTGAATTCTGAAATTTGTGTTGACATTTTAGCCTGTAATTTAGGTCAAACAATCTTTTTTTGCATATCCATTTTTTTTTTCATATGATCATTCTCAGTCCGTGGATCGTGTATGTTAGCGATTTTTTTAATTTACTTTCCTTATTTCAGTCTAAGCAAAAAAGTCGTAGTTATTCGTTCGAGGTGATGAACAAAGAGAAACGTCAATTCGTACACGAATATTGTGCTCATTTTGGCTGTGAATCCGAAGCATACGACGCCGAACCTAAACGAAATGTCGTAGCAATTGCCGTTAAAGGAAGAGTAAGCGAAATAATATTTTTTAAAATTTATTTTAATTTAAGAAATGTAAATTTTTCTTTCTGTTAGTGTTGGTTACCCGCATATTCAGTGCTGGAGGTTTTACAGCGCGAGAGCGGACAACGAAAAGTACCGTTACCAGTATTTAATAAAAAATCAAGGTGATTTTTCCTTTCCTTGTTTTTGAAAATGTTGCGATGGTGATTTCAATCATTATGTTATTATTTGTATTGCAGAGCTGAGAATGAAAATGCCAATGGTCTACCGCCGACTATTATTTTACCTGTGTTACCAAGCGCCAGTTCTTCCCATACAGGATATAATTATTTCGGAGACTAGATATAGTTTTTTTTTTTTTTTTACGATTTGTTTATCGTGGAATTTTATTTTCATTTTTTAATTCTGTTTCTTTGAGTAGGAGTACGTACGAGTTGAAGGATTAATTTGTTTTTGTATGTTGCGATTAAATCGAACGTATGTTAAAATTTTATAAATATTTATATACTTTTTTCTTTTAAATGAAGCAGAATTTTTTTTATAAAAGGATATTAATTTTAAACATTTAAATATCGTTTACCCCGTGTTTAATACAGAATGATTATTTTATTTTGAATTAAATACTTATCGGCATATATTAGAGATATCATTCTACACGACTCGTAGTGTTTTTATTTTCGCAATTAACTACGTTGGTAGCATTGTGTATGTAATAGTAGAGTCTATGCGAAGTTTTATTTCACTTTCGTATTCGATTAAGCGAATATGAGATGGTAAAGTGTTACTGGCGTCAGGTACGAGCGTATAACTTGACATAACTGAGGCGTGGTTAATCCAAAGGTGGGTGTAATAACCGTGAAGTTATGTGGAATATTCCGGATATGTTGATGACCGGAACGGTGTACCTTTTAGCAGGTTCTAGTCGCCTAATGAAAACCTAGTAGAAAACATTATTTTCCAATAACTCACGACTCGCCATAAAATAACCAAGTGTTACCAGTTTTTATGATTTTTATTAAAATAGCTCGATGTGGAAAATTTGACAGATTGAAAGCCCCGAATGATGAATTCAATGGGTGAAAAGGTGGTTAGAATTTTTCATTGGATGAAGTTTGATATTTCATTGTGAAAAAAGCATCGCTCTTGAAATTTTCTACTAAATGTTTTACGTATTTAATTATCATGATTCACTTAAATTTCGAGAGAAACATTAGGTACCACCAAAGCCTTAATATCTTCAAGCATTTTTATCATATATGAAAGAGATATAATTTCAGTTTCTTTAATGAATGTTAGAAGGAGTTAGGACACAAACGGGTTTTTAGTCATGAATTCTTGAATCTTCTGTACTTATCTCACCTACTTAATTTACATTAATATATACATATAGCTCAAAGTTTGTGTAAGAAACGCGATGTATCATTCTTTGAAATGGGATCGTTGATTCAAAATGGCAAATGGTTAAAATTTGAGGAACATTTAACGAGCCTCAAATAGCTGAAATTTATAAATGATGCCTTATAGAATTACCACGGTAAAACAGAGGTTATCGTCCTCAACATGCAATAGAAGTGGAAAAAAGTCTGAGTGAGCTCTGATAATAAGCATTTTGATATTTCAACTTTCTAAGTGAATTTGGAGGGATACATACCATGGGAGAGGGGACTGAGGAATCTACTGATTTACTATTACAAATCTACTCTTTGAGATGATGTTACATGTCCTCATTCATCTATCATATATTAGCGTTAATACCCTTAGCATTGAAACTCTGTTCTAATAATGCGGCTTAAGCGGCATAGGTGCTTGCTTATGGTGTTTTCATTTTTACTTACTTATTGTAGAGTGATTAGTCTATATGAATCTAAGAAGTACATAGATATTTGTATTTGAGTAATCAAAATAGATAAATTTTACAGGACTGACATCAACTATTTAGGTATGAATCAAGCAAAGAAAAGATGGATATACCATCATTAGACTTTAATTATATTATAGATTTCATCAAAATCATTTCAATTATGAGTAATAATAGTTGCTTTTTTCCATGCAGCCGACCCTTTGCACCTATATATTTTTTCGAAAATATAGAATTTGAAGAAAAAACTTCAGTGATGCATCATAATTATAATATGCATTCAAAATGGAAGTCATGGAATTTATCATTCAAAATGTTATTTTTATTCTTATCATTTATTTTTGATTTTACGCTTGTTACGTACTTACGCAATGCAACACACTTAAAATTCCGCCCAAAGATATGTAGGAAATAACATTCTCGTAAGAGTATTGCTTTTTTCTTGCTTTCGGATTTGGTAATTGTTTTCGGGTGAAGAAAAAATTTATCATTGAATAAATGAATTTTCATCGACGTTAAGACAAGTACGTATTTCTTTTTGTCTTCGTACGTAAGTAGGTATTTCAACTTATTACAATGTTTTTCAACTATGTACAGGGTTCGTTTATAATTGAATTGAAGTATTTTCAAAAACAAAGTCGAATAATTTAAATGAACATCCTTCTCATTTCTCTTTTGTTCAGTTATAAGGACTCATGGTCACTGGAATTCGGAGAAGGAAATCTTTTTTTCCAACACCACTTTCATGTTTTGGACGTTAAATAGTATGTTAGAATTGTTATTTATATTTTGAGCGTTTTCGTTCATATGTATTTCGTATCATATTTTGCTCATTCGTCAAGCGTAGAATATTGATAACGCTATCGTTATGTTCGTATTGATATCTTGTTCAAGTCAACAATGAAACAACATCGTGGCGTTCTGCCATGTAATTACCACATTCGTGCGGCGTTTCAAATTGAAATAAGTAAAATAGATCTCAAAACGATAAAAAAATGAGAATATAAACACGAAAAAAAGCTTTTATTACAAACAATAAAGAATAAAAAAAATAAATAAAAATAACAAAAGAAAAAATAAAAACATGAAAAAAAAAATACAAGAACACGTTCATCATAAAGCTATTGCTGCTTACATCCATCCTTAGGTTTTGATTTCTTTTGTTTTTTTTCGACAGACGAAGGTGTATTACGACGCTGGCCTTGAATCGGCATATAAGGAGGAGCGGCGTTATCTCCCTCTATAACAGAATAAATCGGTTAAAAACCACAAGGGAGCTTTTCAGGGTGTGATTTGCATAGCCACATTCAAGTACCTTGAAATATCAACGAATTAGGCATACTGGACGACTGTTGCGAAAGATAGGTGGGATCGATATGCATAGCCACATTTGGTATCGCCGGTGTCCTTGAAGGTAAATTCGGACGAAATTCGGGTCGTCGTTCTTCCACTTCTTGGCCTAGACTAGGTTGCGAGATGGTTTCGATTTGACTACTGGACGGAGTCGGCTCCGATGGGGGTTCTCGAGGGGTGCATTTTTCGGGTATCGGTGGTACTACTTCGACTTCGATTTGAGCTTGTTTTTTCTGCAGAGCGCGTTGCCTGGCTCGTTCTTTGGCACGTTTCAATTTGGCTTTCTCCTATTGCAAAATGCGCGCGTATAATTAAATCTTAATGAATATTCAGTGACAGAATAAAACCAATATGCCGTCCAACGATGGGACAATTAAAACGCGGGTCAATAGTGCAGAAAACAAGAATCCGCGAATACGATTACGAAACAGGGCCAGCGTGAATACGATAATACATTTTTTCCCCTTTTAATTTATTTATCAACTTTTATTGGTGTTTTTTCTTTTCGGGAAATTTTGCTCGTTCAACGTTTGTTTTTTTTTTTTTATTCAAAGATAGCGGATCATTAAAGTACCTTTTCGTAGAGTAATTTGGCTAACTCTTTATCTTGCGCTTCGATTGCCATTAATCGATCTCTATCGATTTTTTCGTTAACTATTGCTTCTTCTTGTTTTTGCAGCATTTTAGCCAATTCCTGAAAATGAATTATCGTTTAAAATACTTTCAACAATTATGACAAATATGTAGTACTGGCATTGTATTTATAAGTATACATAGCATGCAAATTAAACTTGTAACACTGTTCGCCGATGGTTGCAGATCGCGTGATCGTATCTGACGAGTGTTACTCTAGTCACGTGATTAGACAATTGAACCGTGCACTAAAATATCACTCGTCAAATATGGTATCACAGAAGTTCCTGGATCGTCCGCTTCGAGTTGTCATCGGTCGTTCCAATAATTAATTCGAGAATAAATGCTACAACTGAGTCGAACATCGATACTTTCGAGCCGGACAGTTCGTGTTCGACAATAGGGGCTACAGAAATCACCCAACACGCGTTGCCACATGATTGTTTCGATTACAAAAGCTGATATTTTTTTCTCAAAATAAAATTACAATCTTACGCATAAATTAGTCATCGATATTCCACGAAGAGAAATAACAATATGGGAACACCAGTGACGCCTAAATTAAGACTAATTAAGGGCCAATTAAAAACTAAACGAAAACGCTTAACCGCCCTCATAAAATTCCAACCCTACCTCGTCTTTTTGTTCTTGAGCTCTCCTATTAGCCTCTTCCTGTAAATCGGCGTCCGTTAAAATTTCATTCAAATCTTCCGGTAATAAGGTGGCCGGCGTGGGAGTCCGGTTTACACGTACGTAGTTCGCCGAATAATTACTACCGCCGCTCGAACATGACTCCGCTTTTTCCACTTCCGGCGTATGGCTTCCGTTACCATCGTTCAGTCGCAGATTCCTGTACGAAGCACACACAAAAAAAAAGAAATAAATATTCGACCCGATAGCGGCTTCGCGATGACGACCAATTAAAAGCGGATTTTCGACCGGTTTTAATTGACGCGAACGCCAGTCATCGTAAACTTACGAATACGCGATTTTAATTAAACGAGCGATCGTTATCACGCTCGTAAATTTCTCTCGAATAATTCTCGCTCTTTCTCGCGGTTTCAAATCATCTCGCCAAAAGTCAATGTATGCGAGATCATTGGCGATAAATTGGCGGACGTGAAACGTCTAGACGAAACTGATCGACGATATGGAAATTATGGCGAATAAAGTTTTAAAAATAACCGTCGTACGTCGCCAAATATTCGCCGTCTATTAAACGAAATAATGGCTCCTTTGAAATAGCACCAATCGACGGTTATACGAGCCAGGTGCTCCGGTACACCTGCCCATCTACTTATTTACACGCTCTTTAGCCCCTACCGTTTACCTTCTACCCCTTCGATTTATTGGATCGACGCGTTCGTTTCGGTACCTGTACCTGTTGGTTGTCGAGGGGATGCGATTGCGTGACGCGGCCTTTCATAACCCTATTTCTCTCGCAAGATCTTCGGGTTCTGCCTTCAAGGAATGGGGAAGTTTGGTACGAATAGACGCAGAGAAATCCGGCGTACTGCGGTAGTATGTATCTTGGCTCCCTCTTGTCAGCGCAGGTTTACCCTAAATTTTTTTTCTTTTTTAAATGAATATCAATTGAATAAGGATGGAAATATGGGGTAAGAATTTCATCTTACACCTCCTCCCCACTACACCCTATCATTCCTTCTTTTGTCTCTCTTTTACGCAATAACAAGTAAGGAACAGAATATGGCGAAGATTAGAGTCTTCGTGGCTTCTTTTCTTTTTCTAATAAGTATTAGAAATAAATTTGAATTATGTCAATATCGATTTTTTGTGATTTTTAAAAAATAATAATCATCATATTTTACAATATCAGAAAATTTTGTAAATTTGAAGTCGAGATGGAAACCTTTCATCGATTTATTTACTCTTCGGAGCGCTCTTTAGATATTTTTTATACACTTCATCACGCTTTCTACTCGATTTTAAGAAACATAGTAAAAGAATTCACATATTTATATAGGTTTTTCTTAGATACCGGATTTTTTCATGAGAATATATATACCGTGCAACCTATTGAATTCCGAGCACTATAACGTCAAATTTCCTAATCTGATAAAAAAAAACTTGGTGATTAGATATTGGTAACACTGTTTTATGGCAAAGAGCAAAGAACAGAAACCAAGTTAATTTTCAATTTCTTTTTAGTTCATTACTTTTTGCTGTAAAACAGTGCTACCAACGTCTAATCACAAAGTTTTTTCACCTGATTAGGGAATTTGACGAATCAGTGCTACGGATTCGATAGGTATCACGGTATATTGCATATAAACGAGTCCAAATTTCGACTACACAATCGTTCATCATAGTAGTCGCTGAGAACAACAAAAAATTAATGTGCATTTATAGCCTACTCACGACATCACAGGAACTAAGAAGCAAGTCCAGACACCCTGTCTTTATACTTCACGAAATTATGTCGTGTAAAAACGTGTACCGAACGACCCCCGTCCCCAATAGTTTTAAACGTATTTCCTGAACAAAAGTAAAAATCAACATTTAATTTTCGGATTTTTTGAAAAGTTTTTTTTAATCTAAACCTAAAATTTAGAATTGCGAATTTGTTCCGAAAATTCTCTTATTATTTTTTTTATTTTTTTATAACGTATTTTTGTTTATCCAAAGGTAGAATCCATAGCTACAAATTCTAAATGATAAATTCATAATGATTGTAACTTTAATTTTAGTATTTTTACTTTACTAATGTAAATAAATGTTTCGCAAAAATGTAGATGTATAATGAAAATTTTTTAGCTTTTCGTATTATTTTTCGGTTTTGAATTCAAATTTTCAATTTAATTACATTTTTCAACAAACAATTTGTTTTAAGTCCCCCCCCCACTCGGAAGACTGTTTAAATATATTACACCAATAAATAAACGAAATCCTAGTTATTTCACTCAACATTGTTAGTTGAAGAAAAAGAAAGTAGTATATTCGCTTAGAAAGTTTCATGTTCTACCAAAAAAAAAAAAAAAAAAAAAAAAAAAGGTTTTTCCTAAACTCAGCAATTTTCCTCACAGTTCGGAACAACAGAAATGCTCCCATAAAGAACCAAGTTATTTTTTTCTTTTACTGTAACCAAATCAAGTACTTCGAAAAATAAGCACATAAAGATCTATTTTCTTTAGTCATAATAGCCAACACATTCCTATGACTTGTTGGGTAAAATTATAACAAAAAGTAACCCAATACGTTGCGTGTTTTTTCTATTTCAAATACTAGGAAAACAAGAGATCGGAATTACGAAAAGAGCGAGTTCGAGTTATTACCCCTTCCTTCGTAATGCATTAACGTCGGAGTAAACTAATTACACAGTCACTCGAATCACCACCCATTCGTTGTAAGCCAAAGAAAGCCTCAATTCTTGGGTCACGGAGTCAATTAAAATCCCACGTATTTTCTTAATATCCAGCCTCTTCGTCGCCATCCCAAGAGCCCAAGTAACGATACATAACCACGAGGAAAAGAAGAGGGAGGTAGGATAGAATTATATGTCTAATTTAAGCGTATAATTACCTTAAACTATGTGTGACTTTGGTACTGGCGTTGTGTCGGGCCACTGAATCGAAATGCGCTTCTTCAACGATTGGTAAACCGATTCTGTTGACATCCGGTACGAACGTCGGAATAGCATGAATTCCTGTCGGCGTGTTTCTATCGGCGTGATATTGCGTATGGTTATTTTTGACGATTTCGTAAACCTAGAGTAAATATTGCGTAATGACTAACGGATATTCGGAGTGCAGGATGGGGGGGGGAGACTGAGAGAACAGGGCGATATGAAAAATGGTAATTTACCTGCATCTTCTTGGCGACTTGTTGATCACGAATTTCAGCTCTACGTCTTCTTTCCAACTCCTCGCGTTCCAATTTTTCGGCGATCCGTCGAGCGTACGTAGAATCGATCATCTCTCTGTGGGGCAGGGAGAAAAACACGATGAGAGGCGTCAAGACGTCAAGGTAAACATACGATGAGAAAGGAACGAACGAACGCGCGAGATGGTAATTCTAAGTCACGTACTGTTGTCTAACCATTTGACGGTACTTCTCGGCGGCTTCGATGATTTCCTTTTCCTGTTCTTCTTTGGCTTTGGGAAAATCCTGGCGAACGCGGGCATTTCGTTCTTTATTCCCTCCGTAGTGTTGTTCAACTGCGAACGAACCAACGAAACGATGAGAAAGGAGGAAAAAAAACCGTACATCGAATAAAACTCGTATACGGGGTTACCGCGTATACCTTACACCCTATGAGACGCCGCCAGCCGCCACATCACGACCGCACGCATTACACGACAAAACAAAAACCAGTTTTCAGTACCGAAGGTAGAAAAAAAGAAGGCAGGTAAGAAAGAATCGTATAGAAGTAGAAACCGATGGGAGGGAGCGAAGGAGTCCGACGACCGGCTAAAAATATCTATAGTCTATTGAATAACCTTGAACCAGCTCCTAATGGAGGACACGATAAAAGAATCGAGACCCTCGCGGCCGTACCGAACAAAAGAACGTATCTCGGTCAATTCTTACAACGCGGCGGTTACATTCCACCGCCGCGTCCAAACCGATCCTCACCGGTAAGGTGGTGCGCCCGCCCAGCCACGTAAATTACACCGACGACCAGAACAAGTAGAGCATTTCCACAAGAGTTAAGCATACAGGCCATGAACAAGGGGTCAAGAAACAACGGGTCATCGGTTCGGAGAAGATGCCGGAGTTATGTCTGCACACGCAGCCTCCGCCGCGTATCTCCAAATCTCGTATATCTGGTTTTCTCGTATAGGTACCTATTCAGCGCGACGGTTACACGGGTCGCCGGCGACCAGACGCGCAATAACCGCCATTTTATGGTACTCGAGTCCGCTACACGCGGGAGGAATTCGCGCCATTCCAATGCGTAGGCGTACTTTCACCCGAACCTTTCTATTCGCTGCGAGAAAGTACTGCTGACCTTTTGCACATCGTGATCGCCGAAATTTATATTTTTAAATCATTCCGCGCTTTCCAGACCTCAAGAGTGAAGTTCACGCGTCGTACTAGCGGTTCGCCGTACCCTGTGGTTGAGTTTACTCCGGTACCTACGCGGTTACCACAGATCGAAGTCATTACGGATGCGTCCTCCAACTCACTCTCACTTTCTCCATTAACATTGGCCGGTCGTTCGTTTGAATATGACTCCACGTCTTCACCTATACCATTCTAGTCGCATACGATAACCTCGTCTGAAGACTAGAATGCAGTAACCGGCTAATGTAGCGGTGTTGCCAGATTTACCAGGTATACGAAGGTAACGCGAGAAGTCGTTAAGTGGTTTGTAAGCGGAGTTCTGGAGATTCGAGTCGAATAGGGTAATGAGAATGGAGATTGCAGGAGTGTGTTTCTATTTTAATTCGGTCTTTTTCCACACAACCAACTCTAATGCAATAGAATCGAACTATTAATTTTTTTTCATCAATTCACGCATCGATAAATTTTTTCTTTAAATTGTGAGCAAATTTATGAAGACTGGAGTTCAATAGTGAAGTAATTGGAGGATATTTTTTGATTCTGTCTTTTTCCAATGTCATTAAGTTATTTGATAGAATCAGATTTAGAATTTTCACTTTATACATTGATACGTTTTTTGATTATCATGTCAAAAAAAAAAAATGATTTTTTCCAAAACTAATCTCGAATTATACCTAATCTAAGATCAGAAGTAGGTGAAGATATAATTTGTATTTTAATCGAATAAAAGAATGTATACTACCTTAGAGCTCAAAGATGCTATGTCCAAATTTTGCTTGAACCCTCCCTTAAATGTGAAGAAAACGTTTCACATTAATAAGAAGGTTCGAGCATAATCTGGACATAGTACTTCTTTTTATTATTTCGCACCTCTGAGCAAGGAGAATGGGAGTTTAAATTTTTCGATTTTTACATGTTTGGAAAGCACTTAAAAAATTACATTCGATAGTGTAATTCATAGCGCTCCTAGTGAAAAAACGACGAACTATTAGCTGAAATCAATACTCTCCTATGTACTGAAGTAAAAATGCAAATTGATTTGTTCTTTTTGGTTGTCCTGTAAAAAACTGAAATTT
Organism: Phenacoccus solenopsis; assembly: GCA_009761765.1. Lineage (NCBI taxonomy): Eukaryota > Metazoa > Arthropoda > Insecta > Hemiptera > Pseudococcidae > Phenacoccus > Phenacoccus solenopsis. The sequence continues at coordinate 3,424,222 of CM019756.1, forward strand.
TGACTTCTATGTTTTTTATTTTGAGACATGGGTGAGGCTACACCTTTGACTATATAGTATATGGACCCAGTTATAATGTAAAAACTATCGTCAGACATCCTACTGGGAAAGAACGCTTCTGATTGGTTAATCTATATTGTGTACGATAAAATCATCGCAATGTGAATCACAAATCAAAATTATGAACTAGTTATTTACACTTTAAGGTGTATTGATTTACTGTGGAGTTAAGGTGTATTTTTACTTTATTTCTTTACTGAAAGTTGTTTACTGACAACGAATTATTCAATCAGAAGCGTTCTTTCCCAATAGGATGTCTGACGAATGATTTATCTAAAATCACCTAATACCTAGCTGGGTTACATATCGCCAAATAAATTGCTTCACATTATACTCGTCGACTAAAGGTTGTTGGTGATATCTCACAGCCTGTGCTCCGCGCTCTTTCAAATTTCGACCTTTTTTCACCACCATCAATATATTCCATGAAAAACATACCACAAGGATCGATTTCTCTTTCAATAAAAAAAAAGCAGGAAATCGAAACCTTTTGAAAAATATGGAAGGAATGAAAGAGACAATTTCGGACAACTGGGCATTCAACTTGACAACCGAATGCTCAAATGTGTACACTAAGACTGATACTAAAGTAAATTCGAATACTTACTACAATGACGGAAAAAATTGCGCGTCCTCCCTCCCCTTCCCCAGTTGAAGTAAGAATATATAGTAAAGCAGTTTACCTAAATCGATACTGATTCTGAAATCTCAATTCTTCCTCCACGTTTAGACATCACGAAGAAGAAATTTTCATTTTATCCTTTTTTGTGCGAATGTTAAAACATGTGTACTTGTACATATTTTGGCTTTGAAATTTCAATTTCCTGCTGAGTTCTTTCGAACGTGTTTTTGTGTAAGGTTGTGATACTTTCGGTCATCTCGATTTCATCTCCCCTTCACCAAATGAAAAAAAATCATTCCTGATGACCCCCCACCCCCCCCCCAAAATAAATAATTTAAAATTCAAATTTCTTAGTATTGGCCACAAAAAAATTGTAGTATTGTAAATAGTACATATATTCTTCACAAAGTAAATAAAAATTTAGATAGAGAATGGAGTCAAGAATTGTTTTAGGGAAAGCAAGCAATCGGAAAGGGAGTAAGATTAGAGCTTTTACATACATACTTAACTTCGGACAGGGATATAATGAATGGGAGGAGATGGTAGCAAAGTGAGCCACCACCCATTCTTATATTTTTTTGTTTTACCTAAATCTGAAAGATCCTCTGAGAGTTCAACAATTTTCATTTTTCTTCACAATACAAAAATCATAAAACTGATTTTTTCCAAATTAAAAAAATTAAGTTTTTTATTTTAAATCATTTTTTAAAAAAGTTGATAATCACTTTCTTAATAAAAAAAAAAATTATTGTTCATCTTTGGTGCCATGAAGGAATTTTGCTTATACTAATTTCTTTGGTTGGGGAAAAATCAAGAATTTTCTTTCACCTCTCTCAAAAAAAAAAAATAATAATAATAAAAAATATCATGAAAGGTATTCTAATAATTTTCCTTCGCCTTCCCCAACCAGCGAAAAAAGAACAATATAAATTATTGAACTTGAATTTTTCTCCCCTCCCTCCTACCTTCCAACAAAAAAGTAACACGAACATACTAAGCTTAGACAAAAAATCTGTTTTTCTTTTTGCCTCTCTCCCACAAAAAATCGATTTATATGAAATTCCGATAAATCGATAAAATTTTAAATAAATTAGGTGCTCGAAAATTCATGAAAAATAAGCACGAGAAAAAGAACAAGCTGACTATGAATCACGTCGCTACCAAAGTACAGGTATATAATATTGTTCACACACACCCCTTCCCCGCCACCTCATAACTCGTGAAACAAGCACGTACGATTATAAATTAAGCCCAACGCAAATCCATCTAACCGACATAACACAAAGGAGACGAAGAAAGCGAAAATTAGCAAACGTTGAAAAACTCACCTTCTTGTTGTTGTAACTGGATGGCAAGCGCTTCATCTTCATGTACGACCCATTCGCGGCACACTGGAACATGGTAAAAATGGCAAAATTGAACGCACCGGTTGTACTAAAAGACTAACTGGCATTTTAGCGTACTTCCACCTACGCCGGTCCAGGTCCAGCATCTTGGTCGCATCGAGGAGAAGTGGGATAGCCAATGAGCGCGGACAGAGCAGGCCACCCGCGACCATCGACGTCTATTGTTCGCGGGTACTTAGAAATAGGATTTTTAAAAGGCTGACAACAAGTTAGACGAGAACAATGGGGAATGGGAAAAGAAAACGAATTTTCGAGCATCGTTGCCAAAAGAAAAGAGTGCTGACTTGGGAAGAAAGGAAGAAAAAAGGTTCGAGGTAAAAAAGGTGGCTTTGTTGAAGAACAGTGAAATAATTTTGGCGCCTTTTAGCCGCGAGAAGAAATCGCGTCCAATACGAGACCGGATATTTGTTGCGTGCGTAGAGGAATATTTGAGCGAGTAATTACATAGAGTTGTGAATCATCGGGGCGAACCAGGATACCTGTAATTTTTATAACCGCCTCATCTCGATGGTTGACGGAGGCCGATACGGATTCGTGGAAACAAGGCGATTATTTAAATCATCGAGGCATACATGTCGACTGGTTCACGTATCGTGCAGTCGTCGCGTTACAAGCCGCTCTCCCGTAACAAAGGAAGTTTCGTTTCACGCGAATCTTAAAATTCAAGGCGCCTCGAACTCGTGTCGGTCGTTAGCTCTAGCGAATAAATTGAAAATACGATACATCTCGATGGTTGACGGAGGCCGATACGGATTCGTGGAAACAAGGCGATTATTTAAATCATCGAGGCATACATGTCGACTGGTTCACGTATCGTGCAGTCGTCGCGTACAAGCCGCTCTCCGGTAACAAAGGAAGTTTCGTTTCACGCGAATCTTAAAATTCAAGGCCGCCTCGAACTCGTGTCGGTCGTTAGCTCTAGCGAATAAATTGAAAATACGATAAATTACCACTCACCCGGTGCTCAAGGTTTCCTAGATGGCCGATACGTTGGCGAATTTCACTGCGGTCGTTGCGACTAACGAATACGGCGAGCTGACAATCTTCATATGTACGATGTAGCCATACCATACGAGAAGCGCCGGCACAACCGACAGATAGCACGAAATCTAATAAATAACGTCCTCATCAAAATGGACGAACGTTTTTCCGTTCACTTCTCCACCACCACGAACGCAGGTCGTGAGAAAGAGCGGCGCGAAGCAAAGGGAAACGCGTCGGACAATTCAATGGTCATTTTCGTACTGACGTAACTAGTTTTTAAAAGCGCGTGTACCTTCACGACCATCGTGCATTCGTGCGCGCGTATAAAGATGATAAACCGGTACCGGCGGCGGAGGTTATGCGCGTAGATGAACGCGCAGCTTCGCTCTGCGGTAAACCTTCTAACGAGCGGCTTTGTGTACGCTGTAGCACCGTAGGTAAAACCGGAGACACGACGAAAGGTAAAAAGGTGGATAAAGCGAAGACCAAATACCTAGAAAATCCGAAGAGGTGTTCGTAGCGACGTTGCCACATCGACGCGGTTACGATGACCGCCAATTTATAACGCAGGTGAGCCGGCTCGAGTAAATAACCGTGTTCAGACGTTCGATGGAATAATACGATGGAAATTTTATACCTGAGGGCCTTCGTAACCTCGGTCTTGGCAGAATGTCTGCGTCGTTCCTATACCTGGCTACAAGTCAACTTCGAAGCTCGCCAGCTCTACGTGAATACGAAATATCCAAAACATACCTTTATTCCATTACCACTCTCGTCGGTCTCCTCGACCATTCGACGCTGAATGAAATTTTTTTCCACGCACGTTTATAAAATTACCTTGAACTTCGTCAGCCAATGCCAAAGATACTAGAGCTATTGAAACGAGAATTTCTCATTACAGAAGGTTGAATAAAATTCGCACGTATTTTGTCTTTCTCTCTCTCTCTCTCTCACACACGATCCAAGTTTCCATCCATAGTACTCCTATACTACGCCATTCATCTCGTGTAAACGCTCCTTAAGAGTTCAATATTATTAATCCGATAAATTCGAAGATTTCTAATGAATCATTAACTCCTTCACATTCTCAAATCAACCGCTTCCGAGTCATTCGCAAAAAATGGAATGAATCATAACCTGATTTATTTAATACACGTTCGTAATAATTCACCGAATATCTCATTAAAGGGCTTTTTGTTGAAAATAAAACAAAGTCACCTACTTAAAGCCTTAAAATGAGGCGCTTTAGTGAAGGCTGTCTTGTAGTGATTGATTGTCGAACAAAAGTTATCTTTCAGCCATACGAAAATGACTAAATGTAAGAAGCCATGCCGCATCACTGGAGCTGAGTTTTTAAATGGGGCTTATTCAAGTTTACAAATAACGTTGCTAACCCCTTTCATATTTACAGGTCACACTCAGTACTAAGTCTGAAAACCCCTACCCTACCGCTTCCAAAACCACTTAAGAGGTTGAATTTAGAATAAATGTTGTATCTTTTGCCTTGCAATAATTATATGAAGGCATTTTTTTGTAATTATAGCCCTTGAGGCTCCTCAAATTAACCTGGAATTTTGGCGATATCCATTGGGATCCATTTGGACCCAAATTTAAATAACAAATTCTGGTCATTAACTAACCCTGCAAACGAAGTTTGACTTTAATAGATCGATTTTGTGAAGAGATATGGAAGATTCGTGGAATTTCTAGTAGTAATTTCCCCACCAAAATGTTTTGCTCCAACTCCCCACCAAATTCAAATGGGAAGCTGAAATCAGAAAAGGTCAATCATTTTAGCTCATTTTATCATATGCTATCACAATAAAAAATTTCGACCTCTCTTCTACCCCCCCCCCCCCACTTTTTAAGATCGATAATCCCCCCTCACGCTTCACCCCCACCATTATGTGTGGAGATGAATACTTTTTATCTTCAATAATCGTATACATTAATTATATTTTTACTGTGGCTCCTCAAGTTCTACTCAACTTTTCATAATCCCCCATTTTCGATTGATTTTGACCCAAATTCAAGGACTCATATTCTGGTGTCCGATTAATCCTATACACAAAGTTTGACCTTTCTACGTTAACTCAGGAAGATTCAAGAAATTTCATGACTCGAAACTTCCTCAAAAAGCCGTTTTTTGCTCCAACTCCTCTCAAATGCACTCGGGATCTGAAATTCGGATGTTTTGGTGTCCATGACTTGCGCTTTCATATAAGATCAAAACAAAAATTTTACTTTATTTGCCCCACTCCCTCCAGCCCTCTTTTAAATTTGAGTGAATCGCCATTTTGGGGTGTATCGAAAAACAAACGAAGATACTTTCTTTGTATTTTCAAAAATAGTCTCATCACTAAATTTTGAACGATTTTCATCAATATAAGCATAGGCGAAAAAAATCTCGTGACTGTGTTGATGGTCGAGAACATGAAATATTTAAGGATTACATTGGATAGTAATGACGAACTTCGTATCTTTGATTGTATTTGTTATTATATTGTATAAAAAAATTACGGCAGAATACCCCTTCTATTTTCTAAACTTTATATCTCATAACCCAAAAGTGATTCCTTATATTATGTCAGTTCAAGCTTCAAATGCGGTCGATAAAAAGTAAGGAGCTTTCAGGGGCGTACCGAAGACCTTCTTCAGGGGGGGGGGAGAAAACCAAAAATTGCCAACTAACACCATGAAATTTTACCAACTGTTGACCTTTTTTTTTTTTTTTTTTGGTTCCACGAAAAAATATGATGCACAGTCTTGTTAGTCTTCAAAAAACCACCTTTTTACGCTAAAACTCCAAATTTACCAACTTTCCAAACGCCAAGGGGGGAAGCTCCCCCCTCCCCCCTTTTGGTACGTCCCTGGGAGCTCTTGAAAGATAAAGGTCAAAATTTGAAACAATAAGTAATTTTTGCTGGCCTTGATAACAATAATATTTCAGATGGGAGCGAGTAGGAATCTTGGTAATGGAATTTTGCATGCTCTATACCCCAGCCGTGGTCACCGAAGTACCAGTCCCTCATGAAGAATGTGAAGTGAATCTTATTAATAGTCAAAAATGACCGCAAGAATTCAGCCTTTGAGGAACTTAGAAATAAACTGAAAGAAGTTACTTCTTAACTTCTTACTATCAGAAAATCAAGTGATAAAATATCGGATGAAAATTGTCTCTTTGTTTTTCGAGTCTTGACAGATTATAATTAAGCATTTTCTCCTCAAATTATTAATTTATTAATCTTTCTTAGAAGGAAATTATGAAATTTAATGAAATATAATACTGCTTAAGAAAGCTAGAAAAAAATTTAAAACATTTGAATTGAAGAAAAGGACATCTAAAATTTTTATCATTATCTTACAAAATGCAGATTTTAGAGGTAGAAGATATTAAAATTACCTCCAAAATTTTTTAGAAGTATTTTCAAATTTTTAAAACAGGTATTTGATTCATCTCTTTTTTGAAAGTGGCGTGAAGAATACAATAGATAGAATTCGGCGCCAAATGATATACAAGGGCTGTTGGAATAGTGAGAGAAAGCTATCAACAAAGAATTTTAGTTAAAGTAACTATATATTGTTCACTCAACTTGTTTTCCTTTAAAAAAAAAAACGAAACAAAATCTTATTCGTCACTCCATATTAAAAGATTAATGTAAGCTAATAAGGTAAAGGGATCGTACCAAAAATCATATTTTCCTGAAAATTCTTTCGATGCCATAACCTTAGAAGAGCTCAGAATTTTCTCAAAATAGGTAACTACTACAGCATATTACTCATATAAGAATACTTGTCTCATTTTCGAAAATGGCGCGAAGAATACAATAGAAGGAATTTGGCGCCAAATGATATACAAAGGCTGTTCGAATAGGGAATGAAAGTTATCAACAAAGAATTTTTTTGCAAAGAAAAATCCGCTTCAAGAAATGGTTGCAGAATGAAAATTCAATTCACGGAGCCAATCATACAATAGAACTATACAGAAGAAATTCGAGTTACAAATACACTACATTTATTTCAAAATGAGGAGTAAAAAGCCATGAATGTCGATGGTGAAAAAACATTGCATTCATTTTTTCTCTCTCGCAAAATTACATCAGAAAGTGAAGGTTAAAGAAATAGAAATTTCTACACATTTTATAACATAAAAGGTACTAGAATGCTAAGATTATCAACGAATTATAACACGACCATAAGAAAGGGAAACTTGCTAGGCTGCAAATATTTCCATTTTAATATAAACGTCTTGGTGAATACTACATCATCGTAACCTAAGCTTTAAGCATTAATACCAGTCTGACACGTTTACCTTCGCAATGAAAATGTTTATGCATTCGAAGCGTTTAAACAAAAGAATGTCGTGTCGTTTGAATTCTAGCCGATAATAAATTCTACCTATCTGCGTTATTATTTCTAATACAAACGTATGTAGTAATGAACATTTCTTGGATATGAAAAAGATATTGCTGTATAGAGAAAAAGAAAGAAAGGGAAAAAACACCTAACTGAGAGAAAGTAGCTGTAATATTTTTGGATAGTAGTAGCTTTCAAATAGCTAATGGCGCTTTCTTCGTTACGTTGTTGAAACATTTAAGATAAAAAGACCATCAAATACATGGACATACACAATGGTTTCTCTTTTTGGCAAAAATCACAGACACTGCTTAGTAATTAAATTTGGCAACGTGGAATGTTGTCTAGCTATTATTTGGAGGAAACACAACCAAAAAAGAGAGGTAGGTATAGATGATTATGGCGGGAATGAAATCAACTTCGCGTATCGGCGGGTGGTGAATGTGAAAATATGTAGAGGGGTTCGTACAGAGCATACATAGAGAAACGGATGTCGGCCAGGTGTAATGCATGGCTGAGTCAAGATTACTCAACAGGTGTCCCTCATTTAGAACATCGAAAAATATGAGCATAATAAGAACCGAAGAATAACAATGCAGGGATAATAACAATGATGGAATGATATTTAGAATAACGTGTTCAACAGACTGCCCATAAAATCTGTTCCTCTCTGACGAGCTCGAACAATTACTTTACCCTTTTATTTTCATTTCCCCCTTGAAAGTGCATACATTCCATACTTTTAATATCGTGGGAAAGCGTTATACCTAGGTAACGAAAGAAAAAAGTTATCAGTTTCGTATTATCTTTATGGCAACGGCGACTTGTTTCTTAGAATTGGTTTTGTTTATGTAGGTACCTACATATTTCCTTTCCTTTCGACATCACATAACGTTCGCTAGGTGTTGTTTTGCGGAGATGCAGATTAAAAACATTTTTTTTTTTTTGTATAGCAAAACTGAGTATTCCATTTCATAAAAATTATTTTTTGCAATACGTTGTGAAAAAATTAAATAGGAATGTGACTATATTAAGTACACATTCATAGAATACTTTCTCATTTCAAGTTAAGAAAAATTGTTGAATCAGCATGCGTGTCATCAATATTTTAATACCATAATGAATTATTTTTTCGCTGTAATATTTCAGTCTAAACCATCTAAAGTGAGTCATGGGTTACTTCAACAATAACCTAATTATGTTAAAAATTAAAGGAATTCTAATGCTTACCTTCATTGACTCGACCTTTCCTAGGCAACGTGTCACTTATACGAGGATTCGCATCGTCCATACCTCGTATTTCACACTGCATGTTTCGATGGCAACTTTTTAATTAATTTATTGGCTTCGAATTCAAAATAAAAATCATTTTGGTGACCTGGAATTTCCAAGTTTCAAATTCAAACGCGTATTCGAAACGAAAGAATGTAAGAATAGACCAACATCAGTTTTTCAATTGATGAATTGAATTTTAATAAATAAAGCATTTATAGCCTTATCGCGATTTATAGGCAGATTTCAATCCAACCACAATCAACTCTCAGGAACCGAATACTTTCACAAAGAAAACGTTCATGCATCGTAATTATTTATACATTCAATAAACCGTTGCCTACGAGAAAACCAAAACAAGGTGTCACAGGAAAGCATTGTATGGTCTACATCGAATAATCGACAGCGCGATAATCGTGAATGAGATCGTTGATTGGATAGTTCTGTATCAAAGAGAGTAAAGTTTTCAACACTTGGAGCGCATGTGTTGATATTATATGATGATGATTTTTTTTTTTATTTCTTGATAAATTTTATATGAGCTGAGAAGAAGATCTTGTCGCCGAAAATAACAAACATAGGTATTACACTAGTGTTACCTATTTATTTGTTGAAAACAACAGTGGTAGAATTTTGACGAATAATCGGTATAATTATCGTCTATTCGAAAGATCAAATTAGAGATTTATTCATTCCAAACAACTCGCTATTGTTCTAGAGCATATTCATACCAATAATCATTATCAAGGGATAGCTAAAGGGGCTGCAACCTCGAGTCATCACCTTAGAGTTCTTTCTAGCTGAGTTTTAACTTAAAAACACTAATATTACAACTTACCTGATTTAGGAAGGAGGAGTAGAGGTGTGGGAACTTCAAATCTTTGCGTTTCAGACCATTTGTTTTTTGGATCCAGAATATTTTTTCCCTAATAATTTCATAGTTAAAATCTCATAGAAATGCTTTGCGAAATTCGCAAAAAAAAAATAGAATTTTGAATGAAAAAATCATTTTTTATTTTTCACTAGATTTCCTTGAAAATGTAAAAAAAATCTTGCGTTTGAAAAATAAAAAAAAAATAAATATTTTGTTACATCTTCAAGTTTTAAACAAAAAAATAAATGCAGAAGTTATTGGCATGGTAAAATAACATTATGTTTCTGGAAGAAAAATTCTTCACGCTCTACGCTACAAAATTTTCATACAATATAATTATTTATAGTTGGTAAATGTACTGATGAAGAAATTTAGCAAGATGGGTCGAAGAAAAATAGTTACTCCAGAAATTATAAACATTCAAACAGTTATTCGTATCTTTCGACTTCATATCACATTAATACGTCCTCATGAGCATGGTTATCTTGCAGTTGACATAGTTGGAAATTTAATGAAATCATAAAACTCCTCATTTAATTAAAAGTTTATGGAATAAAAACAAGTGATGAGTGATTAAATTTTGTAAACTTCTGACTAACATGCTGGTACGGTTAGAGCTGCTGGTACATACCCGTTTGATCCCTTGTAGTTAGAGCAATTGAAGAAGTTTCTTCTAGTAATTTAAGATCGCATGATGATCTGAATTGAAAAAATGAATTTCGTGAAAAGTGAAGCAACTACATTTCAAAATAATATCATTATATATATCCTACAAGAAACACTCTATATTTTGGAATACCTGTGAGGTATAATATTTCATCTTGTGGTCTTTTTCTAAAAAATAATGAGAGGTCAAGCCCTTTATTACTTTGAAAAAATTCGCGGCTGAACCTATTCTTTTCTCTTTCGATGAAAAAAAGATGTAGCTTTGATTAAAAAAATTTCAAATTATCTTAAGAATTGTTTTGTTTTTAATATGTTTTTAAAAACTGGGAGAGAGTGAGTAATATTGAACATTTAGAGAGGCTCATATTTCCTTTACTTCCGATGCTTATTTTTCTGGTAATTTAGCAGGACCACATAATTAAAGAAAGTTTAATGTTAAGGAATCTGACTTTGTGTACCTATTTAATACAGGTATAGCTTTTGTTTTTCTATTATAAAAAGTGATTCCCAGGTACATATATAATGGGAACAAGTTTTGTACTTTCTAACAAAATATCTGATTAAGTATTCATCACATCATGTTATACTCGTTATAGAAATGGACTTAAATTTTGTATAATTTATTTAAAAGGATCAAATTATTTATATTCATTTTTATCTAACGAAGAAGGTTCAATTTTATGTGAAAAACAAACGAAATTTGTTGAAAATTAACTAAAAAATAGCGTTTACCGTGATTGCACAAATTCGAAATTTCATAATAAAATATTGGCATATTGGAAAAATAGGGCACAAAAATTCAAAAATTTTGAACTAGCAATGAGAAGAAAATCAAAGTGAGAAGGAGTTGTTTTTTTTTTTTAAATAATCAAACATGGAGCTTGATTTTTTTCCACCTTCACGTTAGTGTTCCATGATAAATGAAGATAATTGATGAACTTTATGAAAACCACTAAGTTTTTCAAGATGAAGTAGAAATAATTATGTTCGATCAATATTTTTGAAATAATTACTGTAAAACTGGGTTTTTTATGCTAATAATGATACTGAAAATTATTCAAGTTATTGTTATTATGATGTTTACTAGAGTATCTTGAAGAGCAGGTTTATCTATAATCGTAATTATTATATTGCAATCTTGCCACGCATGTTAACGATAAATTAACATTAACATCGTGATTTAAATTCAAATATTTGGCGCATTTTTAATTTTGTGTAACTACTTCATTCATTTTAAATAGCGCTTCTACAGGCAGTTTTTAGAGTTATATGATAAGTTTATCTAAACACTAGGCCTATGCCTGTCATGGGATGATTGATTGGAGGTTTAAGATTTCTTCCTTCCCCTCACCTCCACTATGATAAGAAGTTCAAACTTCGAAGTTTTCATCAAAAAAAGAAAAAACAAATGTAAAAATAAATTCACTTCCCTCAGGTTTTAAATCATTTTTACTGATTTGTAGAAACCTTTTTTATAATTATTATACTTGACAATGGTTTTCTTGACATTTCTTCGATGTGCTAGAATTAGACACCGTAATCCAGACCCATACTGGAAAACTCGTCGAGTACTAAGATTGACAGCGGTACGTTCAGGAAATATTGTTTGAAAATTTGCTGACTACTTTCACTTACTGATACATTGTACGATATTTTGAATATAGCATCTTTATGGTAGAAGAAGGAATTGTTATACTATCGCAGTTCGAGCTTTACTGCACGTACTTGAAGATACTAGAATAGGAAGACAACTCAAGAAACATGATTTCAAAGAAGTATGACCTTTTTCCTTACGTAGATACATTTATTTCAGTAATAAAACAAGTTAATAATGATATATCGTAGTTGTGGGATTTACGCATTCAAAGTGCTGGTGCAGAGCATGGAATTAATGGAAAGCTAATGATGGAACTATTATATAGAAGTAATATATTTTTAAATAGAAAAGTACTCGCAGATTTAGCTATTTGGGAACCACGTACCTTCAAGGTATGTATTCTTATTCTTTCTTATTTTATTCTACTCATTATTGGTTACTTACAGTTGTAACGATTGTGAATCCTTCCAGGCATTGACAGATGTAGCTAAACGAAGAGGTCTTGACGATAATATTCCTTCCGTTGGATTACATCAAGATAGTGTCAAACATTTCATTTCTAAAGGTTTGCTTCGGAGTGAATAATTAAAGTGATAACGGTATTGTATTTGTAGATTTGATTTGTTGGTTATTAAAATTTCAATTTTTAAGCTTTGTTTCCTTTTATTCTTGCGTATGTAAATAATTGAACTTCATTCCAATGAAAACACATAATTATTGAGATACGAAATGATAAAAGATGCGCGCATCCATGTTCGAAAATAGGGAATGCATTTATAAAGTTAGAATTTATTATACGTATACAACTACATCTCAGTATAAAACAACTTATAATACATTCAGCAGATTTACAATTTGATGCCAACAGAATAATACCAATTACAAAAAATGGAATAACACTTACAAAAACACTTTAAAAGCGAATTCATTAACCTCAGTCGTACTTCGGACTACACACTACTGCACCTTTGTTTCATTAGCTCATTCATTTATTCCAATTTTGCAAGCAAATCATGTTCTCTAAATAAGTGGTACTCTTTCTCTTCTAGTTCAACTTTAGTACCTCCGTATTCTGGTAACAGGACTTTGTCACCAACTTTCAACGTTGGTGGAATGAAATCGCCATCCTGAAAACACATATATTGTAAATAAAAATCATCATACATGATATTCATCCCTTCTACTAGATCATTGCAAAAAAGAAGGTAGGAACTAGGCTTACTTTACTTCTGGCTCCAGGACCAATAGCTACAACGGTACCTTCCAATACTTTTCCGGCTGCTTTTTCTGGCAGAACAATTCCACCTTTAGTGGTTGTCACTTTTTCTGCTTTCATCACCAGCACTCTATCGAAGAGTGGTCGTAATCTTGAAACAAGAGACTGAAAATTCATGAAAATAATTATAATATAAGTCATGACCAATAAAAACTCATTTCTCAACGAACTAACATTGTAAAGTTCTACAGTGTGTGATTCCGGTGATGTAACAGTGGTAAGATCACATGGAGAAAACCGGCACTATGAAAAGAAATTGAATAACTTACCATTTTAATGAAAATTATATTTTCTGAAAAAGAAATAAATAGTTTGGTGATTTAGAGACACACAATTACAAAATTAAATCACTTTATATTTTCGCAAAATTAACAAAAGTAATGAAACACCACGAGCGGCATGTGAGCTGGGAACACTTTTCTGCTCTCAGTTCTAAAATTGATTACCATTGCAATGTTACCACTTTTTCAATGTTGCCAACCTTCGTTTTCAGTAAAAAAATTCTTTCTCTTCAAAAAGGCAAAATTTCATAATCGCTTGACGAAATTTGGTTACACAAATTTTTTGGAAATTTGCAAATTTTTTCAGCTTGGATTTGAAAAAAAAAAAATTAAATGCACTCCTCGAAATTGCATGTAATATATTTATTTCCAAAATATGCTCCAAATTATTTTTTGAACAATTTTCGTAATATATTGTTTCATTCTCTGATTAATGAAATTATTCTTTCAACTAAGAGATAAGAAATTTGAAATGGTCGGAATTGCGATAAAAAAGAACAAAAGAATAATTACATGTGTAATTTTCGATGGCGATTGAAGTAGTTCTGAAACTCTAGTTTTGGTACATACTTTCCATTTTCTCTTTTAAAGTTAATCAAAGTAATATTTTTTGGAACTTTCTCATAAACCATAAAAACATCATTTTCCGGGAAGGGTTGAATGAACGAAGGGAATTTAAGAAGAACACTCCTATTGCATCATACTTTCCGCTATCTTCGAGTATTCTAGATTGTTCCACCACTCTGTAAGAGTTAAATTTAGTTCTCTAACCGGCAACACTTCCAATAACGTCTGTACCGGCTGCACTAAGGTGGTGATTAAATTCGCGAATCTCGAATAATTTCAGATAATTTATAAATCATTATTTCGTGTTCAATTTAATCGTACTATATTCAAACTCAATGTAAGTATGAAAATTGTATATTTCTTCAATCTTTGTTTGAGTTGTTGAAATAAGTGAGTGATGAAACACTTGCGAAACCACGTGTTTGTAATTCAACTTTGACACCGGTAGTGATAGCATTCTCGTGTGATCAGTTCATGGAAATGTGTTATATGGATGAGTAGAATGCTTAACCCTTTATTATTGTAATCTAATTTTGTCAAATTCGTTGATAGATGTACCGTCTACCAAGAGTGTTGAAAACGGCCGCCTGCCGCCAAATGATGTACAGAGCTTACGCCAAAGATGTAAAATTTGGCGCTGATGTCCGAGCTTTGATGTTGCAAGGTGTGGATGTTTTAGCTGATGCCGTAGCTGTTACCATGGGACCGAAGGTGTGCCTCATATATTGGAGCTGACATTCCATTAACTTAGTTTTCATATTGTAATCTATTTCTAGGGTCGTAATGTCATTCTTGAACAATCATGGGGTTCCCCTAAAATCACTAAAGACGGAGTTACAGTAGCCAAAGGCATCGAATTAAAAGATAAATTCCAAAATATTGGAGCTAAGTTAGTTCAAGATGTAGCCAATAACACTAATGAAGAAGCTGGTGATGGCACAACCACAGCTACAGTACTGGCACGTGCTATCGCAAAAGAGGGATTTGAGAAGATTAGCAAGGGTGCTAATCCTGTCGAAATTAGGAAAGGTGAGATAAATTAATATTTTCGAATTTATAATATCCTCGATATCAGTCAGTATATAAATCCCGTTGTATAGGTGTTATGTTGGCTGTCGATGTCATCAAAGAGAACTTGAAAGCTATATCTAAAGAAGTTACTACTCCAGAAGAAATCGCACAAGTAGCCACTATATCGGCTAACGGTGACAAAAATATCGGTAACTTGATTTCAGAAGCTATGAAGAAGGTTTGTATTGCTAATGCATTGCTTTGTGATTACAATGAATTGGAATTTGGAATATGTTTATGGAATTTCACGTTGTTCAGGTTGGTAAAGATGGAGTGATTACCGTGAAAGATGGTAAGACTTTGATTGACGAACTGGAAATCATCGAAGGTTTGAAATTCGATAGAGGATATATCTCACCCTACTTTATCAACACCGCCAAAGGTTAGCATTATATTTTTCTCTTTCATTGTTGAATCTTTTCTTGAGGATTACTAATCGATGATAATTCCTGTAGGCGCTAAAGTCGAATTCCAAGATGCCCTAATCTTATTCAGTGAAAAGAAAATTTCAAACGTTCAGTCCATCATTCCAGCCTTAGAATTAGCCAATCAAAGAAGAAAACCTTTAGTACTCATTGCTGAAGACGTAGATGGTGAAGCTTTGAGTACCTTGGTAGTTAATAGGTAATTTTTAACCTTTGCTATCACCATCGTATGCTATAACACAAAATTATTTAATTAACGATTCTACAGACTGAAAATCGGGTTACAAGTAGCTGCCGTGAAAGCTCCAGGCTTCGGAGATAACAGAAAAGCAACTTTACAAGATATGGCTATTGCTACTGGCGGTATTGTGTTCCAAGATGAAGCGGAGACCGTGAAATTAGAAGACGTTCAGATCACCGATTTAGGTCAAGTTGGTGAAATAGTGATCACCAAAGATGATACTTTGATTTTGAAGGTATATATCTCATGTAAATGTTTAACAAAGGTTATCTTTGAATTGCTGAATTTTCAACTACAAAAAATGGATTTTGCGTCCCACCTGTTGAGAAAAGGAAAGGTTGGGGAGGGGAGTCTTCAAATGTTTGCATAATTGTGCATCATCAAAATTTAAAAATGGTTTGAGAAACCTTAAATGATTGAAATTCGATGAATACGAGCTTGTTATATTCCTGTGGACACGATATGCCACATGTTGTAAATTCAGTACTTACGTTAGCTGCGCTTAGAGAGATTGAATGCAGATTTTTAGCTTTCATACTGGGTATAGATATGAAGAGTTTACAACATCTATCTACTTAGTTGAACAGATCACCATTATAAATTTAATTCGAGTGAATAGAGGACACTGGCTTACATTTTTTTTATATTAATTTTAGGGCAAAGGTAGTAAAGAGCATATCGACAGAAGAGCAGATCAAATTCGAGATCAAATTAAAGATACCACCTCTGATTACGAAAAAGAAAAACTTCAAGAAAGATTGGCTAGATTAGCCTCCGGAGTTGCTGTTCTAAAAGTTGGTGGATCTAGTGAAGTACGTATTTTTGCTTTTTATCTTATATAATATGAGAAATAATTAACTGCTTATAATTTATCAACCCACTCGAACTGATTATTAGGTTGAAGTGAATGAGAAAAAAGATCGTGTCAACGATGCTCTGAACGCTACCCGCGCAGCTGTTGAAGAAGGTATTGTACCCGGTGGCGGCACCGCTTTGTTGCGATCAATTAAAGCTTTAGATAAAGTGCCCACTACTAACGAAGATCAAAAGACTGGTGTTGAAATTGTACGTAGAGCTTTACGTATGCCATGCATGACTATCGCGAAGAACGCAGGCGTTGATGCTTCAGTCGTAGTCAACAAAGTTCTCGAAGGTTCTGGAGACTTCGGTTATGATGCATTGAATGACGAATACGTTAACCTGATCGAAAAAGGAATCATCGATCCCACCAAAGTACCTATTTTGTGTTCCAATTTTTCCTACATGTTTTCATCGTAGAGCAAATACTTATGTTACTCGATTATTTTCCAGGTGGTTAGAACCGCATTAACAGATGCCGCGGGAGTAGCATCATTACTTACTACCGCCGAAGCTGTAGTCACTGAAATACCCAAGGAAGAGCCTGCAGTGGGTGCTGGTGGTATGGGCGGTATGGGAGGTATGGGTGGAATGGGAGGAATGGGTGGTATGATGTAAATTGACGTATCGGCCTAAAATTCCCTCTTTCACTTGAAAGCAGCTTGTAAAGTACATTCAGTATTTGCGGGGTATCATCCATGTGGTTTGCTGTAGATTTGAAGTAGTGTCTGTCGAAGATCTAGCCGTGGATTTCTTTGTTAATGTTTTCATGTAACAAATCATGCATTGAACATGTTCCGCATTTATACTTTATGGTCTAATTCGCAAATTATAGATCAAAATCTGCTAGTGTAGTCAATATAATTGTAGAATTTGTATTTTAAAGGTATTTCAGCGTGTTAGATCGATTTAAGGTTACTTTTCTTTATTTTAATGATTTTTTTCTATCGAGATACCTATTCCATAAATTGTATATTGTTACGTGTAAATTATGTGAGGAATTTTCTTTTTGTACTGTTGAGAATAAATTGATTTTATTAAAGACTGTGTTGCTTTTTTAAACTTTTTTTTTTCATTGTGAAAATTTCGTAGGAACATTTGGTATGGGAAACTTGAAAGTACCTTCATGTTATGACTTCATGAATGAATACAATTGATGAATGGATTATGAAAACCCATGATGAAGGTTTTTCAACCTTGAGCAAACTACATTTTCTACCCTTTGCTTCTGTGGGGAGCGATTGATGAATCAACGAACACTTGCATTCTTGTATTGGGAAATTAAGAACATAGAGTCCAACTATAAATGTTTCAGTGTTTCTGCCCTCAATCAAGGTTTAAAAAAATGTGTTTCGGACATTTGTGATCTCTTTTCGAATCGAATCGAATGATCTCATCTATGAATCTGAACAAAGACTTTTTTGTAATCATGACCATCTCGGAACAAGAGTCACTTCTGGTCTAGTTTAACGTGAATTCTTGATCTTAACATCAATTTCGCGTAAACTATAAAAGAATTTAATTTTAATGGAAGTACAACGAGTAGCGACAATAGAAACAGAAAGAGAGGGAAAAGACTAATTAGAATCCTAAAGCAAAATAATAATCAAAATCGTGTTCAAGGGTTCAAGGTCATTCGGTGTCTAAAAAGAGAATTTTGTGTGAAACGAGAAAACTAGAGAAGTTTCGTATCTTGAAATAGCTACACTGTTTCATAAAAGTAGAAAGGAAGGAAACTAAAAAAAAAAAAAAAACCGAAAATGTGGACTGAATTTCCTTCTCCGATTATCGTGGAATCGTTCCTGGTCATTGTGGTGAAAACACAAGATACTGTGTTCAATAGTTTTATATTATTATTTTTATAATTCCAAAATTTTATAAAATAATATTAAAATTTGAGAGTACAGATACGTTTTCCACTTGTAAAAGCTTTCGGAGAAATCCCCTCATTCCATCGTTGACTGTGGTGAAGCCTGATTTTTGTCTTCTCTCATACATTTTCAAACTAATTCATGTTAATCTTTTCACCGATAACGATTTTGTAAAGAATAAAGTTCGTGTAATAAGGTAATTACTTGGCCATTCACGTTAATCGTACAAAGATTTGATACAATTCATCCTGTTTTCACGGACCACGTATAACCTAATTTCCTATTTATAGTTTACACCATGCCATCCGAAGCAAAAAAGAAACAGCAACAGAAAAAGAAAGAAGCGGCTAAGGCTCGTAATCAATCTAGCACAACTAAAACTGCGACAGCCGCAAAATCTACTAAGCCTGACGAAAAGCCTAAGCCTAATGCTAGTGGTGAAAACTGCACCGAGAATGGTAAAAACAGTGAAAATGGAGAAATTTCTGAAGGTACGTAATACCTATGTATTAAAAGATATTTTCTTCAATTTAAAGATTGAAAAGTTCATCCTCGCTTTCAGAATTAATTTTAAAAAAGCTCGAAGAGGATATGAAGTTGAACGCTGAAGCACGTTCCTGCACCGGTAGCTTAGTCCTTCATCCGCGTTCTCGTGATATTAAATTCGCTAATTTCTCCATTACGTTTCACGGTTGTGAATTAGTACAAGATACCATGTTGGAATTGAACTGTGGCCGACGATATGGTCTCATTGGTTTAAATGGAAGCGGTTAGTGTACTGAAAGTCTCTCTTACTATAAATGTAAGAATGTCGAATTCATGCTGTTGTATTCGTGCAGGAAAATCTACTTTATTAGCTGTTCTGGGTAACAGAGAAGTACCGATACCTGATCACATAGATATTTTTCATTTGACTCGAGAAATGCCAGCTTCCGATAAAACAGCTATACAGTGTGTTATGGAAGTGGACGAAGAACGTATGAGGCTTGAAAAACTCGCCGAAGAATTGGTAGCTTGTGAAGATGATGGTATGTCATTAAACTTTCGAGATTAATTCTTCACGAGTTGGTTATTAATTTTAATCTTCAACCATAGAATCGCAAGAGCAATTGATGGACGTCTATGAAAGATTGGACGACATGAATGCCGATACTGCGGAAGCAAGAGCCGCATATATTTTACATGGATTAGGATTTACGCCTGAAATGCAAATTAAAAAGACTAGAGATTTTTCTGGTAATGTTCACTTCGTAATTATTTCTCGATTTTAAATAGAGGTATCGAAATTTAAATGATATATTCTAATTGGCATTCTTATTAAGGTGGTTGGCGTATGCGTATCGCTTTGGCTAGGGCGTTATATGTGAAACCTCATCTTTTATTGTTGGATGAACCAACTAACCATTTGGATCTTGACGCTTGTGTTTGGTTGGAAGAAGAACTGAAAACGTTAGTAAATGTCGCTTAAGTACATATCTAGATCATGTATCATTGATCGGGACAAAACTTTCAGCGAAGGTTTTCCTTTTGAAAAATGTTGAAATTGTTCTCCTCAGTAACATGATAGTCCTCGTCGACTCGCTGTACGCTTCTTCTTTCATTGTGAGTCAAAGCACATCAAAATGAATTTTTTTCGTAAATGCTGTGTTGTAGAAGGAAAAAAGTGCAGCTATAAAAATACTCTCTTCCTAAAGTTCCTATGAAAAAGGGTTTTATCATTTTTTTCGTAAACCTTAGGAAAGCTGGTAAGAGCTGTGATGTGATGATAGAGCAAAATATTTATCATATTCCGTTTTTGTCAATAAAAGTTGGCACAGTTGACCGAACAACTCCATAGTTGTCCATATGTCATTCCTTATGAATGTTGTTCCACATTACATCACTTGTGTTCCCTGCATGAAGATCTACCTTTTATATTTCCAACACTGATTAAAATTCTCTTACATAATTCGATGAAAAGTGAGACTATGAAATAAATGACACTAACATCTTGGTCTCCTTCACTCTTAAAGTTTTTAATGTATATATATTTATCTCTAGTCTGGACCGACCCAGTGGAGGCAGTTTATTTACAGATATATAAAATATGTTGAATACAGAATTAATGAATATGCCTATAATAACATGAGTAATGACTTGAAAAAGTTGGGATTTGTGTTTCTTTAATGCCTGACCTAAAGGTAAGGAGAACCCATTGTGGAGAGACATGGATAGTGGTAGGGTAAAATCATGTTCGTTTCATTCATTTCATACTTTCACTTTTCATCGAATCATGTAAAATAATTTCGATTAGTATTAGAAATAGTGAAAGGCTGAAAGGTAGGGGTACGGATGGGGGTAGGTGATGTAATGTAGAATGACGTATGGACACATCCTAATGGGTTATGAAAAAATGATGAGGCTCTTTCTTATAGAAAATTTGAAGAGGAGTCTTCTATTACTGCACTACTTTCTCTCTATGGCGCACCATTTACGAGAAAAATGAGAGAAATTAATTTTGAATGGCTATAACCCACAAGGGGAATTTAAGTATGATTTCTATTGTAATCATCTTAACATTTTCAACGAAAAAAATTCTGCTGGAAATTTTATCCTAATTCGCTCCTTTTTGCTGTTGAATCGCCTGAAATGTAAAACTCAAAATTAATGAACAATTGTATTCCAGGTATAAACGAATTCTGGTCATTATTTCACATTCACAAGATTTTCTAAACGGAGTTTGTACTAATATTATTCACTTAAACAAGAAACGATTAAAATACTACACCGTAAGTATGCTCTTTCGATGAATATTTTATCACATCTCTATCTTGACCATGACTTCTTCGTATTTTATTTCAGGGTAACTACGATATGTTCGTTAAAACTAGATCCGAATTATTAGAAAATCAGATGAAGCAGTATAATTGGGAACAAGATCAAATAGCCCATATGAAAGTATGCTCATTTTCGCTAAGCCATAATGTTGTGAATAATCGTGCCATTATCATTAATCAACTTGTTTTCAGAATTACATCGCACGTTTCGGTCACGGTAGCGCGAAACTAGCCGTCAAGCTCAAAGCAAAGAGAAAACCCTCGCCAAAATGGTTGCCGGTGGTTTAACCGAACGTGTAGTTAGCGATAAATTGGTCACATTTTATTTTCCTTCTTGCGGTACCATCCCGCCGCCGGTCATCATGGTTCAAAACGTTAGCTTTCGCTATAGCGACAAAACGCCTTGGATTTATAAAAATTTAGAATTCGGTATTGATTTAGATTCTAGAGTAGCTCTAGTAGGGCCTAACGGAGCTGGCAAAAGTACCCTGCTTAAATTACTTTACGGCGAGGTAAGTACTGCGATACCTATGGTCTCTGGTTACACGAAGCGAAATTATTTTAAAATTAAATATTTTGCGTAGTTAATTCCTACGGAAGGCATGATTCGTAAGAACTCGCATTTACGTTTTGCTCGTTACCATCAACATTTACACGAATTATTAGATTTGGATATATCACCTTTGGATTATATGATGAAGTCTTTCCCCGATGTCAAGGAGAGAGAAGAAATGAGGAAGATCATCGGCAGATATGGTCTTACTGGTAGACAACAAGTACGTTTCGCAGCCCAAGCACATAATATTTAGAGTATAGTCCATGTACATGAAAGCGCTTATCTAATGAAATTTTTGGTAACTAAAAAATGCTGCATAAATATTGCGACAATCCAAAAATGACAGTTTCTTTTCATTTAGCACATTGGAGGTGGGGCCTCAAAAGGGTTATGAACTATCAAATTTATGCTTTCCAAAGTCAGTTTTTCCTTTGTCAAAAAAATCTCAGTAGAATTAATTTTTAGACCACTTTTTATTTTCGTCTATGGATTGTTTATAAATTGAAATTATCAATTATCGTTATGAAAAACGAATGCAATAAAGTTCTCATCACCATTAACAAATGTTCAATTCGAATTTACAGATTTGTCCTATTAGACAGCTCAGTGATGGGCAAAGGTGTAGAGTCGTATTTGCCTATTTAGCGTGGCAGGCACCACATTTATTACTGCTCGACGAACCTACTAATCATTTAGATATGGAAACGATCGATGCTTTAGCCGACGCTATTAAAGATTTTGAAGGTGGATTGGTACTCGTTAGTCACGACTTCAGGCTGATTTCTCAGGTAAATAGTAACACGTATAATCATGTAGGATATTGTCTTATTTCGATGAAATTTCTAAACATAATGGTTTTTAGGTGGCTCAAGAAATTTGGATTTGTGAACACGGGACAATTACTAAATGGCAAGGCAATATATTGGACTATAAAGAACACTTGCGCGAAAAAATCAAGTCGAATTGCAAAAAAGTGGCTATTTGAATGCAATATGAGCTGTATTATTTCCGCCTTTGATTTCATTCATGCTCGAACCGATCGAATTTACCGTGACATTTGTTTTAAATTTGTTTCGCAATTCAATAAAAATTCTCGTATTATTTGTATTGATTGTGTACAACATGAATAAGAATTCATCGAGTAATAAATTAAATTTATTTGAATGTAGAAATAAATGCTAAATAGTAAATTGGCACATAACTATAGCGCTTTGATATGTAACACTTATTTTTTTTTTTAATAAAAAAAAAATGTTGAGATCTACAACTGAAATTAAAATATCAGATCACAGTCAGATTATAAGTAGTCGGGTGTCTTGACTACAGTATATCCGTTAAAAAAATTGCACTGGAAGACAAAGATTATGAAATCTTAATGAAATAATACTAGAAAAAATACTTATTGTCGAGTAATAATACTTTCCTAAAACTTAGCCTAAGTCGAAGTTGACCATTAATTTAAACGGTAATTTATACTAGGAGCACCAGGAGATTCACTATATTCGAGGGAAATGAATTGAGTGATTCAATAAGTTCTCTGAGTCGATAGGAACGACCTCGGTTAGCCTAATATTTCACAATCAGTCTTATTAGCTGTTTCCATACAAATGGAAACAATTACAGAAATAATTATGTGACGTTCAAAAAAGAGTGGAGGAAGCGGTGAAAAAAGTGATCGAAGATGACTTAATCGTAAACAAATGTTTCATTCAAGTGCCCTTGAGATAAATTTGTCTGAGCGCGTAGCAAAGCTTCGTAACTCGAAGAAGCGGCTCTGAGTACCTGCAAAAAATAGTTAATTATCGAAATCGTACATTTAAAATACAAGTATTCATGTGAATTGGCATTATAACATACCTCCAAATGCTTATCCATATCAAACAGTGCTTGGTCAATCCACTCTTGAGTATCTCGCGAACAAGATGAACTGTATTTAATGACCAAGGCCAAATGAGTTACGGATAACACCAATGCTACAGTACGAGCTTCCAATAATCGCGCGTCCAACGGCGCGTACATACTACGGACGACGTCGTCTGCACGAGGAGTAATTTTTTTGGCCAACTGAGAAAAAATACATCAGTATAAATGTAAATGAAATAAATACAACCGAGAAAACAAAACAATTCCTCACCTGAACAAAACTTTCCAAGTTATTTTTACGGTGTTGACTTATATTGGCCATGGTCAAAGCTATGATTCTATTGGTAAGTAAATGGCACAATTTAAGGATAGCTAAGCAGTGAGGCATTAAGCCGCTTGCATCATTGATCCATTGTTCGTCCGACAGAATTTGCTCGATATCCGGATGCAAACATACTCGCCTAGCTCGACTTCGGAGCTCTCCGAAATGAGTTGAACGTTTTTGGGTCTAAATAATAAACTGCTTGTAAGCAAAATGAACGAATTGAGAATAATAGAGGTAATAGGTGATAAATATTAGAAGTTTACCTAATAAATCGGCTATTTGATCCGAGACTCTTCATATATTTCGTGGTGTTTTTGCGTACGCTTTTTTGACAACATAGGAATATCAGTAAGGCGGTCGAGCTCATCAGTACTACGATGAGAATAGCAAAGGCAGCTATGACAACAGCTTCCATCGTGCATTTACATGAATATTCCAGCAAAGGTTAATGACTCGAGACTGTGAAAAAATAAGACGTATGGAAGTAATTAAATAATTATTTGCAGTAAACGAATGTAGGCTTAGCTAAAATGGGGTAATAATTTACTTACGCATAATACTGAGTAATATAATTTCACGTATATCGTAAGAAGAATCAAATTCAAAATACGTGTAGAATTAATTCCATGATTTTCTATGGAGAATAATTAAAAAATTCCAAAAATTTGAGGCCCAATAAAAACAATAACAAAGGCACCTGTTGCGTAGTTAGGCCATCGCCTATCATCAATTCATCACGTGTTTTTAAATTTAGTTTTTCAAAAATTTGTATAGGTGTCGCTTTCAAATCACTCAAACCTGGCATTAAATTCCATTCAGGTACTTCAAACGCGTGAACGATCTACAAATTTACAAGTTGATAATATGAATACGATAAAACATGATGAAAATACAAAGATATTCATCATTTCGAGATTAATCCGATATAAATTAATTAATGAAAAAATGCTTATCAATTCCATTACAGGATCAAAATCAGAAGAGTATATGGTAACGTGTGTTTCCTGGGTAAATTAACGATACAATAGAAAGAAAAATGCAGCCAAACAACGCAGAAGTTGACAATTCTTTTAGTGCTCTGGTGAAGGTATTAATCACGTTTTTAGCTATGGTACTGTAAAATTTAAAACTTTATAATCGTATATCATTACTACTCAATTACATGCGGAATTCGTATGATGGCGTGGTTACAGTTATTGAAAATATATTCATCATGTTTCAGAACCACATCAGAGTGTTGGCCGAGAGTATTAAAATTTCGAGCAGTCTACCGGTTGGTTCCGCTCGCACTAATTTTGTCACATGTTTTCCAGAATTCAGCAACGATATTAAGCCATGCAGCGATCATTTGGAAGATATGTACGTATATTCTTTACGGGAAAACGTTGCGTGTTGCATCGCCATCATGTGTTTTTCGTTTTAGGATGTCTACTATTTTAAAAAAAGAAGGGTTCAAAGTCAACATCAAAAATTACGACAGCGAAGATAAAGTTGATCTGGTTGTAGATGGTGTGAATAAGATATTAGATCGTGTTGTAAGTTCTTAATTGTACTGAAATGATTTATCCAAAAAATATTGTTATTTCAATAATCACATGTTCTGGTAGAAACGTAATATCGATACGTTAAATGGCGTAACTCCTGCACTTGAAAAAATTACTGAACCGAGTCCATCAACGGAAGGCCAAGGTAGTTGGAACAGCACAACTGTCAAAAAAAAGAAACTGTTTTTTTCCGATTTGAGACCTACCAATATGCCTAAAGTACATGTAAAACCCCAACTATCCTTCGATGTGAAAGTCGATAATTCTAAAAATCCATTCAAACCGAGTTTAATTGAAAAACCTAATGCGTTGAAACCACTTACGCTTCAGTTGGAAAGAGGAGTTGATGGTATCGATAGGTAAGTTCAGCTATTCTTTCTTTTTTTAAATTTTCCATTCACTGAACCTGATTTATTTTAGGTATAATCACCCTTATCTCTACGAGTTAAATTTTTTCTCGCCGCCAACTTCGCATTTGCATAAGGTTAATCCTATTTTTCCTTGGAATGTCGATGATAAACCTGAAATATTCGTTGATACCGTCGAAGGATTAAAAGATATGATAGAACATTTAAAAGAACAGTCTGAAATCGCTGTTGATTTAGAGGTTCGCTCATTTTTCTAATCCCATTCATTTTCTTAGCATATGATGTTTCTACCTATATAAACAAATATTTTTTATAGCATCATGAATACCGTTCATTCCAAGGGTTTACATGTTTAATGCAAATATCCAGTCGAAAAGAGGACTATATAATAGATGCAATAAAACTAAGAAAAGAATTAGTCGATCTCAATAAAATTTTCACCGATCCTGGCATTGTTAAGGTATTTTCATCTCTTCCAAAATCCAACTTCATGCCTCATAATTTAAGTAATATAAACTTAACATCTATTTTCATTAGGTCTTCCATGGAGCTGAATTAGACGTAGAATGGTTACAGAAGGATTTGAGCTTATATGTAGTGAACATGTTTGATACATTTTTCGCAGCCAGGCATTTAAACCTTACCAAATGTGGTTTAGCCTTTCTACTCGAGCGTTATTGTAATTTAAAATCCGATAAACAGTATCAGTTGTACGATTGGCGTATAAGGTAAACAATTTTATTTGAAAAAAAAAAGCATTCCAGCTTTTAGTGAAAAGAAAAATTCACTCTTGGTGATGATATATCGAAAATAATGACGAATTTTTTTTTCTATAGACCTTTAGGAAAAGAAGCTCAAGCATATGCTAGAAGCGATACTCATTATTTACTATATGTTTACGATAGAGTACGGAATGATTTAATCGAAAAAGCTAATGGTAAAAGTACCCTAGTAGAAGATGTATTCTTCCGTGCCACTCAACTCTGTAAAAAAGTAATTCTTTTTTTTAAATACATTTGTTTGTTCGACATAATTTAGTACAAGTGAATAGGGAAATAACGTGAAAATTTTGCGAACAAACAAGAAATGGTCTTGAAATGTCTAGAGTGATGCTATGATTTACAGAAAAAAGTTCTCAAGATTTCTCTATTTTTTTTTTTTTTTTTTTTTTGGAGAGGTGAAACCTGGAGGTGAATATTTTTTTCGCAGGGTGAAAAAGTACATCAATGGTTCAGTCAAAAATTTTAGCCATTTAAATGATAATTTTATTCTCTCTATATTGAGCTTAAAGTTCTGAAAACGTGGACTTTTTCTAAATTCATTTCCAAAATGATTTTAATGGTTCTCTTGATACCAAAAAAACTTGTATGATCTTTTTCCCGGAGTTCTGAAAATATTTTCAAATTTTGATATGTCATTGACTTTCGTTACGGAATGACGCAAAAAAAAAGTAAAAATTGATGTAAATAACAAAATTTGAAAAAATTTTAAGAAACTAAAAGTGAACAAAAAAGACTTTGATTTTTTTTTGTATTTAAGAAACAAACTGCAAGTATTCTGCAAAAAAAAAAAAAAAACGAAGCACCTCAAAAATGTAATTATTTGAAAATTGTTGAAAATGTTGAAATTTTACAAAATTTGATCTCAATATGAAAATAGTAAATATTCACGAAAAGTGGTGTAAGTTTTTGAGCATACTATTGGGGTCCTTTCACTACCTATTTCGTCTGGCTATCATCAATTTTCAGAAAAAAACCCAAAATTGATCCTCCTCATTCAACCCCTCCATGTGGTTTTCGCAAATATCTCCCAAAGGGGGACTCCTATCGCAAATATAGTTCAGTACGATAACATTCTATTATACATTTCGCATAAGTTGGATGTTTAGCTGTACCGTATCTTGCAACTGGGGCCAGAAGCTCGGGTCTTTGTAATTAATAGTTAGATTTGGGAGAGAAGATTGGAGCATTATAAGAAAGAGGTTAGTACAGGGGCATTTTCAGGGATATCTGTCAGTGTGTTTGAAAAGTTATTTGAATACATCATTTTATTTCTTGATCTCTTCTAGTTCTTGAGGGTTCACAAATTGAATTTTTTAAAGTAAATTACAGTCATTTTACTTGACTTCTGTGGGCTTTTTGAGAAAAACATTTTCTATAAAATTTCTAGCTTTTCTCAAGAGAATTCCAACTATGTATTTGGTTCTGACCTCTTACTCCCTCCTTTCCTCTCCTAGAATCTTTATAATGAATTTTGAGAATAAAGAAATAAGTTTCCTCAGTTGTAAAAATACGATTTTGGTACGAGTATGTTACGAGGGTCAATACTGATATAAACTTACTTTCTTATCTTTCAACCTTACTTTCGCTGTTGTAATCGAAATTTTGAATTTTTAGGACCATCTACTACCTTCTCCAAACTTAGTGGTTCCCAAAATTATTTGCATTTTATATTGCACGTTTTCGTTTGCATTTTTTCATAAAAAATACCTCAAATACTGAAGAAAAAATTGATTGTTTATGCCAACTAACCTGTACAATGAAGTTTAAGCTTTTTTCAGAATTTCTCAAAAGTTTTGATGATTATGCATTTTTGCTTAATACAACAAAGAGCGTTACTATCATGCAATTTATTCCATTTGATGTTGGAAAAACAATTATTTTAATATATTGTATAGAATGAGTCGAGATTTTGAACTTTCTTGGGTTTTCCATAATGCGAAGTTGACCGATATGAAATTTAGAATGTAATGTTTTTGCTTTAAAAAGGTAGAGAAGGGTTTGTACCCACTTTCTCTCC
This sequence comes from Phenacoccus solenopsis, assembly GCA_009761765.1. Classification (NCBI taxonomy): domain Eukaryota; kingdom Metazoa; phylum Arthropoda; class Insecta; order Hemiptera; family Pseudococcidae; genus Phenacoccus; species Phenacoccus solenopsis. The sequence goes on from CM019756.1 coordinate 3,452,920, forward strand.
TTATAGAAAAAAAAGCATCGAGCGAAACCTTAATGACTTTTTTTTTTGGAGCTCACTGAATTATTCTTGACATTTCAATATCACGAACAGGTTGTTCGCCGAAATTCATTTTCTATTCTATTGTACTATATAACTTCCCTGGATTAATTAATTTTCCCTGAATTTTTACCCATCTCATATCGTTTCAGCGTTACGAGAAACCACCAGGCGACGAAAGCGGATTTCTAAAAATGTATAAAGATAGTCGTCGACATTTTAACAATCAGCAGTTATACGCCTTACAGCATCTTTACATGTGGAGAGATGAAATAGCGCGTAGAGAAGATGAAAGTTATAGGTTTGATATGTATTCCAATTTCTTCATCGTGATCATGGCGTGCTTACTAACGAATATTTATGTCTTAGATTCGTTTTACCAAACCACCAGATGTTACGTTTGGCTGAATTATTACCCAGAGATAGAAACGGCATTCTCGGCTGTTGTGTGCCTTTACCTTCGTTAGTGAGAAAAAATTTAGGCGATTTGCAAACTATAATTTTCAAAGCCCGTCAGCAACCATTACAAACGGTAAATACTGATTCAGAGGTATTTAGTATCCTAATAACGCAACAAACGACAAAGAAAAAAAGTACTGTCGAACCTACCACTAGAAAACTCAAAATAGTCGTATCAACTACGAAAAAACCCCAAAAAAATACCAATATCTACTACAAGAAACCCAACAAATACCAGTATCTACTACAAGAAAACCCACTAAGGTACCAACGACCAGAATAATCGACTCGTCTGCTACTTCAGTACATTCAAACCAAACGTTGTAATTTTGCGTTGCTTTTTCGTAATGTGTAATCGGATAACTTGGTCATTTTGAAATCTTCCATATCGACGCGTATTCCTTTTTATATCGTCGAATGGTGCTATTAAATTTGAAAGGTTTTATCATTTTTACCTATTTTAGGTTCGTCGAGTTATTTTTAGACCAAAGAACGAACCTAAAACTTCTAAATTAAGGAGTAAATCTAAACGTTCTAAACACAAGAAGGTTCGCACTAATCGTCGGAAAGTTTTTAAGCGAAGAAAAAGTTCCTAAAGAGTGACCTACTTCATGAAAGCCAAATGAGGGTCTTTTATAATCATTCTTATCTTTTGTAGCTGAATCAAAAGATAATCCAAGTTATCTCGGTGCGTTTAATCGTCGTATCGTTTTTGTAACATTTACCAAGCCAACTGTGATCTTTAGAACGTAATTTAATTTTTAAATAACGTTTATTTTAGTATAAAATATTGAATTATTCTGTATTTAAGTATTTTCCTTCTTTTTTTTTTCTTTCTTTTTTATTCTTCTTTTTTTCCAATTGTGAGAATAAATGTTGACAAGTTACGTTATTTTGATGTTAATTTACCGATGCCTATTTTGTACGATTTCAATCGCATGTGAATCGAGATTAGGTGAAGTGATTATATACCTATCTATCCTCTGATTTTTTCCCCCTTCGCGATAACCTGTGTAAAGATTCCATTGCTTTTTCCTTGTCTTTGAATAAAGTTTATTCTTAATGCAGAGAGAATTGCAAATTGTACGCATTGATCATTTTCTACCAAAAAAAATATGCTCAAGGTACCTCATTGGATGCATCCAAGGTATTGGATTTTTTAACAATACATTAGACCATTGCACCGCATTTTATGGTCTAAAATAAAGTCCTCATTAACAAGCCACATTGAACGGAATTAAATCATTTATATGAGTGTAATATCACGAAGCTGAGGAATTTTTCGTTCACGGATTCTTATGGTTTGTGTTCACAGAGCGAAACGCAACATTTTACCAATTCTCTAGCCATTAGAAGTACCACATTACTGAGTAAATTAAGAAGCCCTCACGATTTTTCGCATTACGGTGACATCAGAGATGATCAAGCTACTTTACTGGACGGTTCCGATGTTATCGAAGTGAAAGCGGAAAATAAAGCTCAACTGACGATTTTTAACGATGATTTTGATGTATGTAAATTTTCAATTCTAGAGTAATCGCATATTGAGATTTTTATGTATGTAGCTTGATATTTGCAGGCATCGAACCAACGACCAGCTGTGAAATTTCTTTCGCCATATGAAAGGTTCAAGAAAACGACGGAATTTGTACTCGCTCAAGAACAGAAAAATAGATCGTTGACCAATGAAGATGAAGAATCGGAAGAAGAGGTAATAAAATCGTTGCTTTATGTGTAAGCATCATGATGGATGTTCTACGTATTTTCTGATTTATAGGTGAAATTTATTCCGAAATCGGAACGACATTTGGATACAAAACAGGAGGAAAAAGAAGAAGAAGCAAATTCAACGAAAAAGGAACCATCATTACCGCCAAAAGTAGGCTGATTTTTTTTCTAATTGAAATATTTTACTTTAAAAACAACGAATTAAAATCCCTTTAAATTGTGTGCAAGACTGTTGAACTTTTGATTCACCAAAATGGAGGTTCATTTAAATTTTGAGGAACGCTAGAAATACTCAAAATGTTCTATATTGATGTCATATGATTAAATAAAGCATAGAGATCAACATTTCTAAAATACAGCTTCCTAAGTGAATTTAAAGGGCAGTTAGAGCAAAAAAAATGGCATTCTGAGAGGATATGAGTTATGAAATTTCTTGAATTTTCGATATCTTCTCACCAAAATAACGTAGAAAGCTGAAAATTTGGCTGTAAGGTTAGTTGACTATAACAGGATATCTAAAATTTGAATAAAATTAAATTCAAAATGGCTGATGCTCAAAATTTGATGAAGGCTTGAAGGAGTCTCATATTATTCAAACTTGATAAGTATGGGTTCATATGTGATTACTGTGAGCGATAATACTACATCCTAAACCCATTTTCACATGTGATACTGGTAGAAAGAGGTTATTGACCTCAAAATTTGGAGGGTGTGGTGGATGTAAACGAAATTTAAAATAAATGTGTTAAAAAAGAAGACCAGATGGCTAACATATTAAAATGTCAGCTTATTAAATCCAGGGGCGTAACTAAGGGCGGATGGGGGGGAGGAGCTTCCCCCCAAGTGTTTTGAAAAGTTGGGAAATTTATAATTGTTCAACGTTGAAATTGGGAACTTGGAATCTCTTTTGGGAAAATAAGAATTCGAATAAATTCGAACTGATGCCAACTTATATCATGTATAGCACACAACCAGAGACGTAGCCCCCTTGGCTTTTGTAAAGTTGGTAAATTTGGAGTTTTAGCGTAGCAGTATTATTACAACTATTTTAAAATTTTTGAAGACAAAAAAAAAAAAAAAAAAAGGTCAACAGTTGGGAAAATTTAATGATATTAGTTGGCAATTTTTGGTTTTCTCCCCCCTCTCCCCCCTGAAGAATGTCTTCCTTACGCCCCTGATTAAATCTATTTGGAAAGAAGTTTGACGAAGTATGGTGTCAGAAAATTTCATAAAATGACCTCATTTTCTCAAAATCTGCAACTTTGTATGTAGGGTTTGTTGAGGACTGGAGTATTATTGTTTAAATTTACTCAAAGTCTATACAAAAAATGACCCTATGTCATAATTTAAGGACGATTTAAAAACCTTCAGATGGCTGAAATTTGGTAAATATAGGCTCATGTGATTCTTATGGGCATAAAGTAACACATTCAACTTGTCAGATGGTTTTGGAGGGGATAGGGGTAAAGAAGTTAGCTCCATGAAAAACTCAGTTTCATTGATACTGTCTGGCTGCTTACGTTTTTATTATTATTATTTTTTATTAAATGAATAATCGCACGAAATTTCCAGGAACCAGTTAAAATTCCCGATAATGTGCCTTGGAAAAGAAAAGCCGAAAGTTTATCCGAACAGGTAAGTAATCCAAAAGATACGATGATCAAGACATTTTCAGAACTTAACGAACTCATTTAATTTGCTACAGATACCAAGTAAAAAATTGGCTAAAAGTTACGAGGTAGCGAAGAGTGTCGCCCAGGCTGATAAAGTAGAACCTAAGTCGGAAATAGAAGACGATTTTCCCAAATTAGAAAGCGACGCGAATGAAACGATCGTGGAGGAAAAAAAGACTGAAAAAAAGGCAGTGTTTGGTAAAGCAAAAAAGCGCAAAAAAACTGAAAACACGAATAATGAATTCGTCGCTCACGACTACTCGGCAGGAAATTATAATAAATTTACCTCCGGTAATAAGAAAAACGTTAAGCGGTTGCTCAGCTCTAAGATTTCATTCGGAGCTAATAAAAATAAAAAGGTAATTTCATCGACAATTTTTTATTTTAAAAGTAATTCGAATTTTTAAAGGATTTTTTTCTTTCAGAATCGACCGAAATTTCAACATAAGGCGGCTGGAGTTGGTAAAACGAAAAAGTGAAGTTTTAAGTAATGACTGATTAAATGATTTTGAAAAAAAAATCAAAGAAACGACGATATGAATAAGTTGGCTAGCACCATTTTATTAGGTTTACGACTTCGTAAAAATTCGCCATACGTGGGAAAGTTTCCTTGATTTCGAAATTTTGATTATTTTTTAAATATCATATACATTGTTCATTTTGTATAACCCTTACCTTGTTTTCCTGTGGTATAAAATTATTTTTATTTCTTGTACAAAAGGAGTTACAAAATAAATGAGTTGACGTTTTTTTTACTTCGTTTATGTAAATTTATTTGAAGAATGATTGCTTGGGTACCTATAGTGTTAATATGTGGGAGTTGAATTTTTTATAAAATTATAGTTTGAAAAATAAAATGTATGAAGTATATTAGGTACTTTGTTGATACTCCTATCAAACATTGTGTGTGGATTGCGTTTCGACAATATTCTGCGTAGATTAGGGTGAGAGTAAGGTATATATTTAATTCGCTAGACGATATAAAACCATCTCATCGAAGTGAACTCATTCAAAATGTTGCGTACAATGCGAGTGTGAGGGGGTATTTTTACCGGATAATTTGATCTATGCTTTATTAAAAAATTTATCTTATTTCAAATTATAAAAACATTCCTTCTTTCGGAAGCCAACCATAATATACTTATGAATCGAATGGAATACGGAAAACATATTTTTTCATTCTTTTTTTTAATAAGTACCTATACCTATTTCTATTTGTGCAGCCATTCCATAAGCTCCAAAAATATTTTCTATAATAACGGTATCGTTATGTTTTATTTTGAAGTTGCGTTATGGGTTGCAAGTTTCAATTGGTACCCAAATAAGTACTCACATATATCTATTTCATTTCTGATCTCAAGTAAATTATTCATTCTTATTCGATGTTTCATATCATTTCCGTGCTATCGATTCATTTAATTTACCTCCTCTTCTATCTCGTAAATATCTTGATTAACTAAGCGATAAATTAAATTTTGGATTCATGTTATCGGGTGTTGACCGTTGTACCCTTGTGAGTTAAGCACTAAGCAATTCCTAAATTAAATGATTTGTAGATGTTGGCCAAAGAAACATGGCTGAATTGTACAACGAAGATATTGCTTTGAAAATAGTAGTAGTTGGAAGGAGCGGAGTTGGAAAATCAAGGTAATATTTTTAAAGTTCGATTTTGAAAAATTCGCCTAATAAAATATTCTCTTTGAAAACCGCCCTTACGTTTTAGTTTAGCTCTTCGATACGTCGACGACGACTTCCAAGAAGGCATCGTAACTACCATCGGTATAGATTATAAAACAAAAACTGTATTCGTCGATGGATATAACGTGAAATTACAAATATGGGTTGGTGATTTATCGACGAATTTAAATTGCATTTTGTATTTTTATTGTTTCATCATAAATTACATTCATTTTATTAGGATACCGGAGGTGCGGAGGCTTTTAGGACCGTCACCAGAAATTACTATAGGAGCACACAAGGAGCCATATTAGTCTACGATGTTACGAATCGTGCAAGCTTCGAGAACTTGGCTATTTGGTTGGAAGAAATTGAGAATAATCGTACTAATGAAATAGCCAAGATGATAGTTGGTAATAAAGTAGACGCGGTGGGTTTTTTAATTCTAATATTCACACATTTTAAACAACCTACTGGATGATTATAATAAGTAGGTTTTTGATGTAAATTTATAGGAAGAAAAGCAAGTTTCAAGAGAAGAAGGATACCGTTTTGCTCAGCTGCATAAAGCTTTATTTATTGAAACAAGTGCCAAAACTAATTATGGAGTTAGTTTTGCTTTCGAAGAATTAGTCCAAAAAGTCAGTATTATATTTTATAGAAAGCTTGATTTCAACTCTGAAATGCAAAGCGAGCATAATATTACAAATTTAGCTTACATTAACATCATTAACATTAAAGGAATGCTTTCGATAATAAGTTGGTATCAATTGAATAAGCTTGTATTTAATGCTAAGAGAACTGTAACCAAGTCTCAAAAATAACGGGTATTAATTTCTATAATTTCGTTGCGCTTAGTTGCGTTGGTTGTTTTTGGAAAAATGCGAAAAACGAAAAACCAAACATTTACCTATTTACTATCGAATTGTAGGTACATATAATTGAATGGGTGATGAAAATATGTCCGAAAAAATGGGAAAGGAATTCTTCTAAATTTCATTAAATAAATTGTATAATTTAATTCTTATTATTTACACAAAGATTTTTACAATTTTTCTATGAAAATACACTCAAATAGATCGAAGCAAATTTCAGTTTAGATGCATGAAAATTTCAGTAATCTCATTAGTGATTTCAATAATTCATTCGATGATGCTTAAACCAATAATTTATAGGAAATATATCTCGATTATCTTCCCTATTGTAAAGTTCTTTCAAATGCGAATTTTCGAATACGAGAAAACTGAATTCCATTTTTTTTTTCTTTGGTTTTAAAGCAAGTAATTTATAAATGAATGATTATGTTCTTTATTAAATGCGATAATTAAAAAAATAATGTATTAAGAATTCTGGAGTGCTATTTCGTTCTGTTCGAGAATTTACCTCTGAAAGATTTATGCGAGATGTATTTTTCAAAATAACCGATTTTATTTATAAGTAGTAATTCAGTGAAAATGATTCGATTAGATATTAGCGAAAATTGTTTTTTAATTTTTTTCGAACTACATACAATCATAGCATTACATTCAATAAATAAGGATGACTACTTTTCTATGTATCGCTCAAATATGCTGCTTCTTATCTTGCGCCTGATCACTTAGTATACATAAAGTGTGAAATTCCGACTTGAAAAGTGAAAGAATTAAATTAGTTGAATTCTGCGAATAGAATAATCATTGAAATTTGAATTATCATCATTTTTCGATTTATGACGCATGTCTGTAATTTAAAAAATACATCTAAATTCAATTTTCATGCGCCATTAAACCATTTTTCGTGTTTTTAGATAATAATGAATCGAGAAATAATGAAGAGTACTATCACCCAGCCTAATTCGCCAATCAAACTAAAAAAAGAAAACGTGAAGAAATCAAAACTTCGAGCTGCTTGCAAAGCGTGTTGACCTTATCTTTTTAACATAGTCTAGGAAATTTTCATTTATATTTGTTTAGCGAATGGAATGGTTTTCGTTTGTTTAAATCAAACGAGCATTTGAAGTTGATGTATTAGGAAAGAGATAAAGAATGGAGTATTTTTAACAAATGCACCCTATTCCTTTATGTACGCTTATCGCTAGCACTTTATTACAACAGTCGCTAGATAACATTTTTCTGTTACGTTTTTAGTTGAAACGTCAGTGTGGAATATGTGTGTTAAAGATAAGCAAATGGTTTTGAAAAAATTACGTTTCAGTATAGTTTTAATTATCTCGATAATACTTCCTGATTTTTCAGAATATATTTTAAGGTTTAATGTTTGTTACTGAATAAATTGAACTTTCACAAGCACTTTTTTTTATTTGAAATTAAATTTCGACGTATTTTCAGTTTACAATGATATATCGAATACAGGAATTGGAACGAAAAATATCTACTATTCATTGTACATTATACTATAAAATAAGTAGCAAATTTACATAAAAAGAAATTCAAAATAAATAATTCTTAAAATATCTTCAAAAGCGAAAAAAAAAAAAAAAAAAAAAACTTAAATAAGTTAAAACTGTGGTAAATGATATCATCATAAAATAATCTGATTTCCGGCACTGAAAAATTACGTACAAAGACTTGCTAATCCATCATCGCTGCTAATGGATCTCTTACCGATGGAATAGGAAAAACATCAGAGTATTGACAATTTTAGATTAACGGTAACGATGAAAGTTGATTCACTGTTTAGCATTTATAATATCTCTAAATTCTGGCTTCAGTGAAGCTCCTCCGACTAAAAATCCATCGATATCCTTTTCCTTAGCTAATTCTTTGGCATTTGCGCCGGTTACAGAGCCTCCATAAATTATACGAATTTCTTTGGCTACATTTTCGGAAATTTCTTTCTTAATATACTCTCGTAATTTGGCGTGAACTTCTTGAGCCTATGAAATAATCAAGTTGAAAGATAACGCGGAATTTCGTATTTTTAAGATAGGGTGAAATGAAAATATAAACTACTTGTTGAGGTGTGGCAGTTTTTCCGGTTCCGATAGCCCACACTGGTTCGTAAGCGATTACGACATTTTTCCATTCTCCAATTTTACCAGCGATAGCTTTTACTTGTTGAAATACAACTGCTTCAGTTTGACCGGCTTCTCTTTCTTCTAATTTTTCACCGATGCACGCTATAACCGATAATCCACTTTCTAGCGCGTGAGCTACTTTTTCGGCTATCAACTAGAAAACGAAAGATTTGATAGTAGACATGATTTGCGAATGTTAATATGAAATGTCGGTCAAGCAGAAACTCACGCTGTCAGTTTCGCCGAAAACGTTTCTTCTTTCGGAATGTCCAATAATTACCCAATCGATACCAATATCTTTAATCATAGCGGGACTAATTTCACCTGATAAGATCAATGGAAAAGATTAGAAAATTGATGAAGAGATTCAATATCGAGATTAGATTTATATTCAGATAATCAAAAAATAACGGCTGTAGATGAATGCCTGTGTCACCAATTTATGAGAAATATTAGTCATCCTGTTATTGCATCATCTGGGTTTTTTCCATACCTGTGAATGCTCCTTTAGGGACTTTGTAACAGTTCTGAGCAGCTACTTGGATAATCGAGGGTAAAATCTTTTTCGTGTATTCCAAATAGATTGTTGGGGGAGCGACTACGATTTCTGTTAATGGTAAAAAAAATTATAAACATTATAGCAACGTGTATCAGAACTTTGGATAATGAAGCGTGAAACATCGCATAGCACACATTTCCTTAACGATAATATTAATTACATATAATATCAGTTACTTACCCACAGAGCTATCGTATTTACAGTTTTTCAAACAATCTACCAATTCTTCGATAGACTTTTTGTCACCATTCATTTTCCAGTTACCACCGACGAAGAATTTTCTATCCATTTTCACTTGTTGGGCCGCAAAAATACACCAAATGAAAAAATATTTTAACACTAAAAATTTGGGGAATAAGCCGTGAAATTTATACTTTGAAGTAATTTGTAGGTCAACAAATTTATTATTTTTATCCGGTCAAATGCATTCAAGTTCAAGAGGAGAAATTTTAATAACCACTAATCTTATCAATAATCAGGTGTGAACGTGTGAGTATTGTTGTCACGTGTAATATGTGAGTAGAAATGACGTCAGCTCGTTCAAATTCGAAAAATTTGTTATTAATTTTGTAATTTTATTTTCATTTCGAATTTATAACGTCAGAAATGAATTTTAAAATTAACCGTTTGCATAATGGCTTTTCATTTTTTATTCTTATCGTAAAAATCTATTGCGCAATTCTTTTATAATTGAATTTTCACTTTTGATTCTACGAGTGGATGCCAACAGATTTTTATCAAAGATCCATCACCCAAAGAGTAAAGAGAGCAAAGTCAAGGTCTCAAGGTCGAAAACGATTTTTCGAATCTTTTGTTTCCTTTTTTTTCGCATTTCACAGGTAAAACATCGCATATTTTTATATTTTCCAGACATTAATGTCAATTTAAAAAGTTAAAATATTGTATATATAATGATATTTTTCCATAATTCAGCAGAAAAAGTGAATTTAAATTTCAACTCTTTCATCAGTAGACAACGCTCAACAGCGCTCAACGTCAACGATGAGTCGATGACAAAGACAAACATAAACGTTCGTTGAAGTACTGAAAGTAGGTAAGTACCTACTTCCTTTTTGTTTTCTTCTTCCTTGTACCTTGAGCGCGCATCTTTTTTACTTTTTACTGTTTCAAATATTTGCCGATCGCTGACAGATGTTTAATTTACATTGTAGTCGAATTTACGATAAAATTATTAAATTGGAAGACTTCTTCTAACGGTTGATAGTTTCACTAATTTCATTTCACGGCTTCGTCAGCTTCATGGATGAAGAAAGTTTTTGCATAATAATACATTAGTATGGTAATGAGGAAAACAGTTGGCATCTGTTGTTATCATACTTATCTGATTTGATGGAATGTGCTTCTCTCACCTTAATGATTTGTTTTAAAGGTAAGCATAATTCTCTTAAGCTGTAGTTTTCATGAATATGAATCAAAAATTTCAAACTAGTCTCCTTCAAGAATGCATTATACCGGCTTATAAAATGGTAATTTGATATGACCATTGTGTTACATCAAATACTTCAGACTTTAAAAAATAAAAAAGAAGAAGCGGGGCCAAATCTTTGCTGTAAGCAATATAAAGTTACCTTTAGTTTTGCCGTAGCCTTTTTGGAACTCGTTCTTCTCTTTTCTTGAAGTGAAAAATCTTGGTATTAAACCACACATGACTGCTGAGTAGGTATTCAATTTAGTGGGTGTGTGTAAGAAAAAACTTGATCCGCCAAAGTACCACTGTATTCACTAACGTTTTCCGAATATCTGACAAGAGCAAAAGTGCTCTCATACATTTAGATCGTATTTTAACGAGGTTCAGTATTTAATTGAATGTTTAATTACACGAATCGTATATTCATTAGCTTGCACTACTCTGAGAAACTCATTAACGTTGTGTAATTTCTCAGTTTTCCTTTTACTTTTTTTAGATATTAGATAAGAACCTATTGATTGCTAATGGAATCTTCACAGCAAACCATTGACGAAACTAATATCAAAGAAGAACGTAAATTTGTCTTTAAAGATCGATCATTTAGCGTAAGAAGCTTTTGTCTTCCTTATATTAGGTGATATGTTGTACATTCGTATAATACGATAAAGTAATATTTCTATATTTTCAGCATTACAGAAATGTATCAAATAAAAAGAAAATCTGGAAATCGTTGAAGCAGATTATCTCTCAAGAAAGAAATTTACCCTGGCCGAAGGATGTAATTCATTGTAAGTTTGATGTTTCTTATCTCGGTTTTGTGTTGATAACACGTCGAAAAAAAGGTCTAGGAATTAGGGTCGCGCTATTATTCCAAATGAAATGTGCATGTTTAGTATTTGAGTTTACGAACTCTGATAACTTTCTTAGAAGTACCTTCACTACGAAACGACGTTACAAACAAAGCAATCGGACTAACTTCTTTTCTAATTTCCAGATAGTTCCATCGTCGCACCACCTTTATTTAAGCCAGCCAAAAAATACTCCGATATTTCTGGCCTTCCTGTGAGTTGAAAATATTCCGTTTAGAATTCATTTATCTCAGTCACATTTTAATAATAAAATTATTTTTAGGCCAAATACATGGATCCGCAAACAAAACTCTATTATTCAATGGCCGATGAATTTAGCACAGTGAGAAGTCTTCCTAGCGATATCATCTCTGGGTATTTAACTCTACGTGGCGAACATAATCCTATCGGATAACATAAATCGAAGGTGAGTCCACATGTAGTTTATTCATCAAGAAAGAACATAGCAATTATTATTCACGGTACATCATGAGGTTCGTTAAAATCATTTATGTTGTAAGTTGTATCAATCTCTTTGTCAAAGTAATAACCCAATGTATCCAGCGTCTCTTCTACATTTCGTTCCAATCGTTCTGCGTTCGATTCGGGTCCACATAATACCTGAAATTTTATTAAATAGCTGAAGTATTAATTATACTCACACAAAAAAGCGAAATATTAATTCCTTTTTGATAGCAAAGTACGTACACGTCTTGAAATCATCAACAGTAAGACAAAATAAAATAATTTCATGACTTTAGGCGCGAAATTTCGACAGTCAAGTGTGCAAAATGTTCTTACACAATTTCAGTTTCGTCGATTTGGCTGAATATAAAGTGAATGTATCGTGATCCAATGATATTAACAATAATTTATGCCATTCACTAATTATTTTACCGAGTTATTATATCATGTTTCTGTCATTTCATTTTTGCTTTCCTGCTACATTTTCTGACTGTTGAAAAAAATACAGCTGAAAAAATTGTAGTGTCGTTTTTGTATGTAGTTTTATCGTCAGTTTGGTGGTTATTGAGTATGGAGAATTAAATTTATGTGACAGTGGTAATTCAATAAAATAATGATTAAAAAATTTATTTACGTGGTGGAAAAATGTGTTATGGGAACAGAACATGAAAATCGTCAAGTTCGTGTTGTATTTGCACTAACGATCTATCAGATGTTGTCTTGTTGAATACGTAAAAACTTTGTCAATTTTTCTATTGATCATTTTCAATTATTTGGTCAAATAAAATGGCAATATTTAATATTTTACGTTGATTTATTCATTGTCAGTAGCTGATAACATTGGAAATTCATTTTTCAATGCTATCATCAGTCACTCTCTAGTAGCCATGTTGGTATTGTTAGTTGAAAATAAGTCTTATAATCATGCTCTTGTAACTAAGACGAAAATTGGGAAAAAATATATGCATATATTATAAAAAATTTCAACTCATTTCGAAAGTAATTGAGTAGAGGTGCCTGAAAGATGAATTTCTGTAATTACGAATTAAATCTGGTAATGAATAAATATTAAACATTGTAGTATTATTCCAATAAATAACGGTCGACTTACTCATATACATTTTATTCTGATCTAATGGCTAGTAATAGAAAAAATTATTTAAAAAATGAAAACTTTTGCATCTTTAATAAATGGCCAAATTGGAAACTATTATGCATAATATGAGCTGGTCACTTTTCACTTTTTTCGAAATTGAGATGGAGTCTCAGTATTTGCTAAATGATCTCAAAAAAATGTCATGAAAATTTCAGGTCACTAATTCAATTTTTAGACCGTCCAAAATGAGGTGAACGTTTTCGAAAATTTCAAAACAAAATTTGTTTGCCTTCAAAAGTCATCTTGTATTCACAAACTGAAAAAAATGTTAGCCATTTACTTGGTTTAAATTTAGGATGTCTAAATCATTTATCAGTTTCTTAACAAAAAAAAAAAATAATAGTTTACGTATTTTTAGAAGTGAACGATAAATACGTAATTTATCGGTCGTGTGCACTATGCTGACTTAATATAGGTTCTTTCGGATTCAGAAAGCAAAATATGCTCGATTTTGGTTCATAGGGGTCCTCAAAGTCCAAGTAACTGTATGGTAGAACATTTGATCGATGGGAATAAATCGAACATATGTATTTTACCAACATATTGAATTCTAAAGAACCGAAGACAAACTTGTACAAAAGTTACATTGTATTTTTGTTAAAATTTTATAATTTTCGCGAGTTCTGAAAACGAAGAAAATTGCTTTTATATGTACATTTATATTTTTTTCATTTTATTAAAAAAAAAAAAAAAAAATGATAATAATGATGAAATTGAGCTTTCTCAAGTTTATTATATTATATTATATTATTAATATTATTATTATTATTTTTTTTTGAGAAATTAGATCGGCAGCTTGGATGAATAAAATATTGAAGAAGTTAGGCACTAAAATTAAAAAAAAATTGTGTACTAAAATTTTTTCAATTTTTTAGGATTAAGAATGACTTGAGTGTAAAAAATTTGTACATTTTACAAAAAATGTTTTTATTCTCAAATTTTAAAAACTTTGACCTCATTTTGGTGGTCTAAAAATCAAATTAGGTATCTGAAATTTTCATGACTTTTTTTTTGGTCATTAGTAACTATTTTTTGAGAAAAAAATGAGATGAACCTAGCTAATTGAATCTTAAACTCATGTAAATATTTTCTCTTGATTATTTTTTGGTAAAAAATGTTAATGAAAATCAAATAAAAATTTAAAATTATTTTTAACATGCACACTTTTTTCTATATCATTTTCTATTGATGAAAAGAAAATTGTATTGATACTAAATTGAAAAAAAAAATAATAATAATATTAAGAATGGTAATAATAATATCACTCCATGTAAATCTATTTAATAAGTCATTTTTGAAATATTTTTATTTGTATTTTAACGCTCAAAATGAAATTTATAATAATTATATTTAATAACGATTTTTTTAAAACTGAAGTGCGTTTTTAACCATGAAAAAAAATGCTTCACCATTTTTTTTTTGCTGCAAATATGAATATTAGATACAAAGAATTATTAAATTCACGAATTCAAGTAGAAAACATAGTATTGTGATGACTAGACTAAAAATAAGTCATTATAAAGAAACATGAATATAATTATCGTAAGGGAGTTATCGGGACCGATGTGCGAACTGAGAATTTGATATTCGAATGTCCAAAATATTAGATGAAGAAAGTAATTACCAGAAAATAACAATGAATGTACCGTAGTTATGTCACTAATGCGCATAGTAAATAAAAACAAAAAAAAAAAAATAACAGGTAAATTAAACTGAAGATGAAAGAGTAAAAATATTTTGAAATATCTTATTATATTATTGTTAATAATAAAAAAAAAATTATTGATACTGTTAGCAAAAAAAGAGAATTAACGAAACAGATTTTCTTTTTTCATTTTTTCATTTCCGTATTATTATATTAGAAGAAATGAAGTTTCATAGTAATAATGCCAATTGAAAGAAATTAATTTATTTGTATTTTAATTATAAAAACAAAGTTATTGATGTTGAAAAATGAAATTTTTATTCCAGATTATTTTCTACTAAAATTACTGGTGTTAAATTGATTTTAATTTCAACTCGCTATCACTTGTGAGCTACTTAGTAGATATGAATGAATATTTTTCTCGTACAGCCTCTTAATATATTTCACATGAAAAGTTCATAAAACAATCTTTGTTTTCATGTTTTATGAATTTCTGAATTTCTCATGTGAGATATAATTATTGCGAAACTGTGTGAAAAATAAGTATTTATTAAACTATATTAAGAATGAAAAATCAGTAGCGTAATCGAGTTGAACAAATGATATAATTATTTAAGTTAATAATTGTTTGAAACAGTAATTTATAACCGAATTAATGCTAATCCAATAAAATGAACCTTTGAACAAAAAGTTAGGATTTCTAAATTAAAAAAATTCTATCAAATGAAAACTTTTGAATTTCATATTAGTTTTAAAAATAATTATTATATTGATGAAATGAAATGGTAAAATATCAAGTCAATTTTTACTTCGAGAGTTTGAGAACTACTTATCAAAGCATAATAAATGTAAAAAAAAAATTGATAAATAAAATTATTAATTAATAATACTTGAAAAAAAAGTATATTATGCATTTTGAGTCTGGAATATTTATTTATTGTTATTCTAGAATTCATATTTGTGATAATAAATATAATTCTTATTTATACGTGTTGAAAAAAGAAAAAAAAAAAAACACGACTGAATGAATTTTAGAGTGCTAGACATGAAGATATCAACGATAATTATTTAGAAATTGGATGTTGACAAACTCGTCAAAAAATACCAAAATTTCTTAAATGTGTTTGACAGATCAATTAAAATTAATTTATTGAGTGTTTTGGCTCCAAATATTTTTCATTTCGCTGTAGGTATGGTATTTCTCATTTTATCGATTTTTTACATCATTTTTTAATAATGGTAAAAAATGGAAGTAGATTATTCAAATGAAGATTCTTTTTCACATCTCTCTCCTTCTTTATCTCCAAAATATTTTTGGGCATGGATATATCTCTACCATTTCAACAATGTTTTGATAATTTTATTTATATATTTATTGTTGAACATTTCTTTTTTTTTTCAGTTGATATTTTGAATTTTGTTACAAAATGATTTGTGGATTTTTTCTTATATTTAAAAAAGACCGTTTTCATGCTGTGTTTTCTAAAAAATATTTTTCAACAAATATCTGACTGCTTCAAAAAATTTTTCATTAATTTCTTTTTTGGATTTATTTTATTTTAGAATTATTTTTTGTTCATTGATATTATATTTTTGTTGGCGAGTTTTTCTGCAAAATAATCTACTCTCACCTCTACACTCCCCTTTTACTCCCAAGAATATTTTTGGGCACTTATGGAACCACTGTTCAGTGCTTTTCCATTTAACTTCTTTACAAGTTTTAAATTACTCTTCTAGGTTTTTGATACCATTTGTTTCTTGACTTTTTGAAAGTTTTTTTCTAATTTGTCTATGTGATCCTAATATCTTGACTTATCTATCGAGTAGAATCTAATATTATTATGAAAAATATCGAAATTCATGTATTTGAGGAAAAAAAATCCAGTTCTTCGAAGTTATTTTACTTTTTCCATCTCCTTACACCATCAGTCTACCCATATTTTTATCAATTTTTCATTTTTATAGCACTATATAGTACGAGGCAGCTTATACCGATACTTGAATCTTCTGTAAAGCTACTCGACGAATTTTCGTTCATTTCTTGTTTCCGAAAAGTTTTCTATATGATGCGATAGAGGTGTACTAGAAAACCTATGTTCCATGATGAAAACCCCGAAGTATCGTTTCGGGGGTGAGGGTGGAGAACAAAGTTCAGTCATTTTGTTCTTTTTTAGCAACAAAAAAAAAAGACTTCTATTGCTCGTATGAGATGGAGTCTGGAAAACAGAAATTAGAATGTCAATAACTTTGTAGTAAAAAATTTTTCATTTTTTTTAAATGATTAATAGGTATAATTTATGAACGTATACGTTTATTTTCCCGTTTTTTTTTCCTATTAAAAAAATCAGAAATGTCGACTGAAAACGTATTTACACTTTTTGAATTATGATTTGGGGAAGAGCTAGAAAATTTCAAAATTTGCAAATTATGCATTTTTTACAGTTTTTGAAAAAAATTAATCCAATTTAAATTCTTTGTATCGAAAAGACCATTATGGCATCGAATAAGCCACAAAAATATACATCGAAAATAATAAGCCTCAAATGATTTTAATAATTTGTGGAAAAGCTAGAAATTTTCAAAATTTGAATTTTTTGTGAAAAAAATACCGATGATATGGATAGGTGGTATAGTATTAGAATAATAGCTGTCGTTTTTGGGTTAAAAACTCAGCTAAAAATATTGTACATAATGTTGAAAAAATCAGTAATGTAGTGACCGTTTTTTTTCCTATCAGAATTTTGATATCAATAATATTGATTATCTTGACCTTATTTTACTCTCACATATATTTTCAAATTTATTTTTAAAACCTATTCTTCTTGTAGTCTCCTGCATTGTAACACGATGATGTGGTTTACTAATTTCGACATGTCACACCTTCGTAACGACAATACATATTAATTCATTAGCTATGGTTTTTTTGTCACCATATATTTAACGAAGATAAACACTTTACATAGTTGTTACTAAATTATCCATTATGGAAATAAATCTGAACGCACCTATCTCGTAAAAAAAGGCGGCTCTCTTAATCGCATTTTCTTTAGTGGTAATAGTTTATTACGAATATAAGATTGACTCGTTTCGGAGGGTTGATCTAATTTCATCGGAGAACATTTCCTTCGCAAATTCGTACCCTATGAAAGGGGAAATATGTCTTTATCCCCCTGCTGGCTAAGTATGGTTGGTGTTGTGAAGTGTTTCTTTGGCACGACAGAAATTACCGTGCACGCCCAAGGTGCGGGGGTGATGGGACGTTGGAAAATGCGAATGTGTTCAAGTATTGATTTTTGTGTCGAAGAGGCGTGTTTTCTCAGTGTCGTAATGCGTGGCTTTTTCGTCTATACGAGTACTCGGTTATTCGTTTTATAAATATTTTCAAGTCTTGGGAAGTTTGATCTGATATGAAAATTTATTTTAGAAACATTTTTATTTTGATTTGTACCGATTGAGTTGTGCTTATTGTACCCTTATATGATTCCAAAGTTTTCGAAGAATGAGAGAGTTTAGAAAGCTTTGAAAATTTGAATTCACGTCCGTAGTATTTATTTGATGTATCTACTCGAAATATAAATTTTGCCAAAGCAAAGAAATATTTTCAATTTTTTTGCTTGAAGAAAAATTTATTCGGTAAAATAAACAATCACAGTAATTTGTAATGTGAGGAGACAGGTAATTGACGTGATGGTGTGCAACTGACATTTCAAAACTCGACTTATAAAAATAATTATAAGTACAGTTTAAAATATTGAAATACATATGCCTTCACAAATATTATGTGAATGTTACTAAAAAATACATCACAAACGCGATATCTTTCAATTTAATAAAATAAAGACTAAACGAAAATAAATATATACTTAATTCAATAACGCGAAAACACTCGTTCGAGCCATTAAATGCTCAAAGAAGCTGACCCACCTGTGCCAGAATCGGTCCCTACTCCGGCATTGATACCACCTTTTGCACCGAATGCGCTGGCACCAACTCCTGCACCAAGCCCACCTCCGCCACCTATTCCTCCTTGTAATCCAACACCATTAGGGCCTCCAATGTTGCCTCCAGCTCCAATTCCGTTACTATTTAACTGTCCGCCTACGCCACCGACTGGTGTCTGTACTCCTGCTGCAGCTCCTTGACCATTCACCTGTCCATCAAGTCCAACGACTGGTGTTCCTACTTGTACACCAGCTCCTTGTGTGTTCAGTTGGCCACCAGCTCCAAACATGGGTGCTCCTCCAGCTCCATTGTAACTGCCACCTGCTCCTCCACCTCCACCTCCATTGAAACTGCCACCTGCTCCTCCAGCTCCATTGAAACTGCCACCTGCTCCTCCAGCTCCATTGAAACTGCCACCTGCTCCTCCACCTCCATTGAAACTGCCACCTGCTCCTCCACCTCCACTGGCACTGCCTCCTGCTCCTCCACCACCACTGGCACTACCACCTGCTCCTCCACCTTTACCTTGGCCTGATGCTTTATCGCAATCATCACTTTCGTCGACTGTTGTGCTGGTGGTAATTATAGTATCTCCACCTGGCACACCATCTGTATCTACTACTACTGAAGTTTTCACCGTCACTTCATCTTCACCTGAATCGGGACTGTTGTTTGGTGAACCGCCATTTGATTGTGAACCACCGCTACCACTAGGAGAGCCAGAAGAAGGTTGTCCAATGGTCGGTAATCCGTGATCCCTCAAGTATTTATTGATAGCTTCTTGCTGTTGTTTCCCCAACTCATTCGTATTCGACCCTTGACCATATTGCGAAGGAGAACCTGGTTGTCCACCACCGTTCGAGTTCGGTGAAGGCGAAATTACTACTATCGGTATTTGGGGTTGTCCTCCAGCTGTAGGCGATGGGCCACCAGTTGATTGATTCTGAGATGGTGACATCGGTCCACCAGGCTGTGATTGTAGAGGTGATCCTTGATTACCGGGCATCTGAGATGGTCCACTCGTCGAATTTGGGGTAGGAGCGCTCGTAGAACTGGGAAACGAAGAACTGAAAGGCCACCATGACCAAGATGGAGATGAATTCGATTGAGGACTGGTTGGCGAGGTTGAAGTTGGAGACGAAGTTCCTGATGGTTGGCCGCAAGGTGATTGTTGCTGACCGCTTGGGTAAGAATTTGTCGAAGTAGGTGACCCAGATGGCCATATGATTGGCGAATACGATGGTTGATTCGAGGTTGAACTGGGTGATGTTGAAGTAGGTGATGACGTTCCAGAACCCTGAGGTGAGCCATTGTTGCCAAATGGGAACAATATTATGGGTTGCCCATTCATATTGGTAGGTTGATTCGATTGACTAGGAGATGTGTTTGATTGAGGTGTTGGTCCAGATGTAGGCATCGGGCTTCCGGGTGTGAAAGGTGATTGTCCGCTCTGTGTTGGCCCTGCCGGAACCTGTCCATTATTATTTGTTGGGTAGTAAAAAAGGATTGGCGGGGAACCGGATGGGGACATATTATTATTGCCCATAGATTGTGGAGTTGGCGATTGTGTTTGCGGCGGACTGTTTGATCCTGGTGAAGTACCAAATGGTGATCCAGTAGAAGGAAAGCCTTGATTCTGAGGATACCCCTGCCCTGGAGAAGTTCTAGATCCTGTCGGAGATTCATATCCTGGGGTATAGCCAGATCCTGTGGGAGATCCGTATCCTGTGGGAGATCCGTATCCTGGGGGAGATCCGTATCCTGGAGTAGATCCAGATCCTGGGGGAGATCCGTATCCTGGAGTAGATCCAGATCCTGGAGGAGATCCGGATCCTGGGGGAGATCCGTATCCTGGAGGAGATCCGGATCCTGGAGGAGATCCGGATCCTGGAGGAGATCCAGATCCTGGAGGAGATCCAGATCCTGGAGGAGATCCGGATCCTGGGGGAGATCCGTATCCTGGAGGAGATCCAGATCCTGGAGGAGATCCATATCCTGGAGGAGATCCGGATCCTGGAGGAGATCCAGATCCTGGAGGAGATCCAGATCCTGGGGGAGATCCGGTATTAGGGGTTTGAGTTGGATTACCAGTTGAATTCGGAGTACTTCCAGGGCCTTTAGGAGTTCCAAATGGTGATCCTGTATATGTTGTTGGAGTGGAACCTTGCGGAGATCCACCCGGAGTATTTCCGTTTCCTTGTCCTCCTCCCGACTGAGGTCCACCTGGGGTGCTTCCACTTCCTGGTCCTCCAGGCTGTTGTTCACCACTGCACGAGTCGCCGTCCGCATTTATGTTTGTCTCAGTGTTCACATTGATATCTTCTCCATTAGCTTCTGTAGTGACGTTGTTACTCACTTGGATTTGCTCATCGCCTTCGAGTTGGGCCTCGATTATAGATGAAATACTCAATGATTCGTCGCAGTCCGGATCCGGAGAATTACCATTTTGACTATCTGGTGTGTGTCGCGCTTCGATATTCAAAGGTTCAGTGAAAGGGAATGCATGAATAACCTGTGAAAATAAGAGTAAGAAATTAAAATTCAATTTTACTTTATTCAGTTATTTTTTATTCGTTTAATTTTTTGCTAAATTCCTAATCCAAGTAGGTATTATAATAATGATTTTCTTTCGGTTCAAAATGTAGTGTGATGAAATATCGAATCATCTGCGTAGTGTATGTATTTTTTATTCGCTGCCTTCGAATACTCACATTCCACGTCTCGACCTGTATCGCGTGTATTCCGAATACAATGCATTCGACCGATGAGAAGATCTATGCCCATTACAAAAGAAACAAGTTATTCCGGATCACATTCGTTATTTAGATGTCAGGGGAAGTTGTAACGGCAAAACGTCGAATAAAGAAGACCCTAATCTAAGCGAATGGCGGATGTGGACAGTGTACGTTTAGCGGGGGGTAAATTGCTTACATAACACGTATGCGTTCGAATGTCCAATTCAACGCGAACCACTCACCGCGTTCTGTAAATACGCGTAAATAGCGAACTAGAATTTATAGAATGATCAATCGTTGGAATAATTGTATCATGCAATATAACTTCATGAACTTTAAAAATCATGTGGAAATGGTATACGTTAAAAAAATGTCATTTACTGTGAAAATTTTTATTTCACGTACGAAATCTCTTTGTATTGTATTGATTTTCTGCTTTTATCGAAGACCTACAGTTATACCTATCTATGCTAGAATTTTAAACTTCTCACGTACCACATATTCGTTGATGGCGTATTTATTTAAGAACTTCTCATTAATCAAATTTTACGAGTAAGTGAGCAAAAATTAAGAACATTATTGTCCTTCCTTGCCGTCCGACCCTATTGCGTGTTCTGGACTGAGTTACGATTTGCATAATTGACGAGATGCCATGCTCCCTTCTCTCAAAGCGCGCACAACTTGCCCCTCTAAAAATGCACGCATTTTCGCCACCTCTGGTGGATTATTCGCGACACCTTATTTGTGAAACTTGTCGATCTAGTACCGTGCCGAAGAGATGGCAACTGGCAAGATTTCGATGACAAAGAAATTGGTCGTCCTATCGTCCTCGTGCGTCAGCCATTTAGTAATATTATACGTCTTCGGTATCGTTTAGTCGCCATTGCTATGCGAGGTTGTCTTTTTTTGGAGGGATATTAGACGAGACGACAAGAATAATAAAATGGCGATTTATTGTAGTGAATTTCAACCTGCTGTGATGCTATTTGTAACTATTGACGAATGAAATCGAACATTCGTCCTTTTTAGAATATTGTAGCCATCGCCAGCGTATTGGCTCAAGTAAAAGCTTGAGTTTTAGGTAAAGTTATAGGTGGAGAAAAGAAGTTTTTTTTTTTTGAAACAATTCGTTGGCGAAAATTGAATTTTTATCGAACAAAAAAAATAGATTAATATGAACTGAAATTTTATATCTATACTTAGTCATTTACATTTTAATTTTTTTGAAATTTTAAATTACCTACCTATTCATTTATTCTTAATACTGAGTTCACGTCTAAATTAAACGTTGAATTTGTACACTTACTATCTATCTATATGTACGTATATGCGTATAAGTTATTCGTATCAAACCGATACTAAAGCGGTTACAGATATCTATAAATAATTAAACCTAATTACCTGCAAAACGCTGATAGATAACGTTGCAACATAAATGTACCTCATCATAGTACCCATTATCACTTCGTATACTAACTAAATTGTTACTCTTTCGAAGCCATCGTCGAATTTTATATAATTCTTGGAGCGTGCATATTAGCGATATTTTATTGAGACGTAGATATGCGATCGACATTTGAAATAATTTTTGTGAATTATGGCTTCTCTTGAATACACTTATTGTTGGTGTAGGTATCTACTCATTGAACGTATGGCGTGCTTTCGATAAATTATTCTTTTTTCAATTTTTGTTATTCGCTTCCACTGACATCATTGCTGGTATTTTTGATTAATGAGTATTCCAAACGTAAATGAAATTTGTGTAATTCAAACGACGAATACGATTTGGGGAAAATTGAAAAAAATTTTCAGTTGAATTTTTCGTGCTTTACTCGCGAGTTTTTTTCTTCTTGGATTTTAATTTGGTTATCATATATATAAAGCTGCAAGGTAAAAAGTCGGAATTAATTCCGAAAAAAGTCGAAATTAATTCCAGAAAAAGTCGGAAAAAACTTCCGAGATTTTTCTATTGCACCTAAAAAGCTAACTTTTTTTTCAATGGAAAGCTCATAACTTGTACTATTAGTAAAAAATCCGAAACTTCAAAAAA
This sequence comes from Phenacoccus solenopsis, assembly GCA_009761765.1. Classification (NCBI taxonomy): domain Eukaryota; kingdom Metazoa; phylum Arthropoda; class Insecta; order Hemiptera; family Pseudococcidae; genus Phenacoccus; species Phenacoccus solenopsis. Next base: position 3,476,338 of record CM019756.1, read on the forward strand.
GCAGACCCTGAAGCTCCCAAAATTTGAGATAAATTTTGAAAATTTTGGTTTTTTCAACTTTTTACCCAATATGTCAGCGAATAATAAAGTAGTCGCGTTTTTTTACATGCCATTTTAAAGAGGATGAAATTCTGGACATTTCGTTCGCTTATACTTATATTCTAGGACTTGAAGTTTTTAAGATATGGTTCAAAGTTTCGTAACACGTGCCCTAGATACTTACTATAAGCGAGAGAAATGTCGAGAATTCATTCATCTATAAGATGGCATACTTCAGTTATAATAATAATTTCAAAATTACGAGAAAATAAAGAAAAATGTGGATTAAAAAGCCGCTCGGTTGCAGTGCGTAGGAAGGGTGTGTGTTTGTGTTGAACGTAGACGTGTGTGGGTGTGTGCGTTTAGCTTTGACGCGTTTTAACTGCATCAAAAATCAGTGTTGCAGTCTACCAAAAATCATCGTTTTTTAGCTGATTAGAAGTTTTTTCGACTTTGATTTTTTTTTTAAGTTCATTCTCTAGGACTCCAACTTTTTGAAATATAATTATTTTTATTCAAAATTTCGAAACGCGTCCTTTTTCTTTTAATGAAATATCTCGAAAACTACGCATCCTAGATACCTACTATAAGCGGGAGAAATGTTGAGAAATCATTCATCTATTTGATAGCATAGTTCATTAATATGAATCAGTTTCAAAATGATGCATAAACAAACAAAATGTCTAATATAGGAAAATACGTAAGTTTATAGGTGAAACCCTTGACGCGTTTAATTATATGAATATTAGTATTTTTTTGCTATTAAAAAAATTAATATCTGAGTTCTCTATATCTCCCAAACACTGAAAAAATCTTTCCAAACAATCCCTCAGATATCATCAACCTTTTATCTTTCCTCAAATCAACCAAACTTTACTCCTTTCTCTAAATATAAAATGACTAAAAATTTTCTCTTACGCGCCTGTAGCCCTGAGCTGTACATGGCGCAGAAAGAAAAAAAAAACGTAAGCAGCCATGCCGCATTACTGGAGCTGAGTTTTTAACTGGGGCTTGTTTTGATTTAGTAATAACCTTGCTTAACCGTTCATCACTACAGGCCACACCCAACACCAAGTCTGAAAACCCCTACCCTATCCTTTCCAAAAACACTTAAGAAATTTAATTTGGTACAAATGTAGTATTTCTTGCCATGAAATAATCATGCGAACACATATTTCTCAAATTATAACTATTTGAGGGTCCTCAAATTATCTTCAAATTTTGTAAATCCGCCATTTTGGATCCATTTTGACTCAAATTTAAGTGGTTATGTTCTGGTCACAAACTAATCCTACACACAAAGTTTGACCATTCTAGGCCGATTTGGTGATGAGATATGGAAGATTCATGAAATTTCCTGCAGCAATTTCCCCTCCAAAAGCCGTTTTTTGCTCTAACTCCCCTCCAAAATCACTGAGGAAGCTAAAATCAAAATACGTTTGTCACTTGGGCTCATTTTATCATATGACACAGCAATAAAAAATTTTCGACCCCTCCTGTACCCCCACCACTATTTTAGGTTGATAACCCCGCCTTCCCCCTCCAACATCATGTATGGAAGTGAATTCGGGATATAGTATACAACTTATCCCCAATAACCATATGAATTCATATTAATTACATTTTTACCAACTTGAGGCTCCTCAAGCTCTACTCAAAATTTTGATAATCCGCCATTTTGAATCCATTTTGATCCAAATTCAAGAGGTCATATTGTGGTCACCAACTAACCTCACACACAAAATTTGACCTCTTTAACTTGATTTGGTGGGGAGATATGGAAGATTCAAGAAATTTCATGACTCAAAACTTCCTCAAAAAGCCGTTTTTTGATCTAACTCCTCTCAATATGCACTCAAGAAGCTGAAATTTGGATATGTTAGTATCCGTGACTCACTCTTTCATATGAAATCAAAAACGAAAAATTTGAGCTATTTGCCCCTTCTCCAGCCCCCCTCAAAATTTGAGTGATCCGCCATTTTGAAATTTATCGAAAAAACAAAAAAACTATTTTTGCGCATTTTCAAGAAGAGTCTCTCACCAAATTTTGAGCGAATTTTATGAATACTCGCCGGCGCTACGCGTGGGGGAAAAAAAAAAATATATATATACCAAAAAGTTGGACATTTGCCAGATGATTACAAATGGTCTGAAACGCAAAGATTTGAAGACCCCACCCTCCCCCGACCTTCCCTTCCCAAATCAGGTAGGCTGTAATAGCTATCGTTTTGTTAAAAACTCAGCTAAAAAATAATAATTATTATTATTATGATTATTATAATAAATATGATGCTATCGTAGTAAGTAGTTTTAAAAAAAATTTATACAATAAATGGATACAAAATTTTTTTTTAAATTATGGATCGCAGTGAGGATTGAACCTACGTCTTCAAAATTTCTTCACTCGACACGCGGTTTAATGGATTGCGCCACTTCTACGTATGAGGCAATGAGGCCAAAAATGCCAAGTGACTACATATTATTAACTGCACTTGCTTCACTCATTGAAAATTTTTTAGTTCCAAAAATTATGTACAGAGTTCACTGAAGTCAAAAATTTTAGTGGCGTTTTAGTCATTATAGTGGTTGTTCGTTCGCGTTGTGAAGCTTTTGACAGCGTTGTGACATAAAAATATTGAAAATTGAAAAATGTTCGACCGCGCGTTTTCGTTTGTTGTAACGTAACTTGTTTACATTTTCATCGTAATTATCGCGTTTATATCATTACAAATATGTACATATGTTTGAAGGAATTGCTTATACTTCTTATCCCTTACAAAGTGCAAAGCGATAGCGAGCCCCGAAGGGGCGAGAAAACAAATGCAAACAGTTATGCCACATTACTGGAGCTGAGTTTTCAACTAGGCCACATCCAATACCAAGTCTGAAAACCTCTACCCTATCTCTTCGTAAAAATAACTTAAGAACTTAAATTTAGAACAAATGTAGTGTTTCTTGCCATATATTATGAACACATATTTTTTTAAATTATATCTACTTGAAGTTCCTCAGAATATCTTCAAATCTTCACGATCCGTTATTTTGGGTCTATTTTGACTTGAACGGGTCATATTCTGGTAACTAATTTCTTTCCCCTTCAAAGGGGGTATTTTGCTCCAACTCTTCTCTAAATGCACTTGGGAGGCTAAAATGAAAATAGGTTTGTCACTTGGGCTCATTTCATCATATGGCACCACAGTAAAAAATTTCAACCTCTCGTGGATAACCGCTCCTTCTCCTCTCCATTATCATTTGTGAAAGAAAATGTGGGATATAATACACTTCTCATCTCCAACAATTGAATGAGTTAATATTAATTACATTTTCACTGATTTGAGGCTCTTCAAGCTCTATTCAAATTTTGATTATAAACCATTTTGCACCCATTTCGACCCATATTCAAGAGATCATATTCTGATCACCAACTAACCCCACACATCAGGTTCGACCTTTCTACGCCAATTTTGCGAGGAGATATGAAAGATTCAAAAAATTTTGCTACTCGAAACTTCCTCAAAAAGTCGTTTTTACTCTAACTCCTCCTCCAAATGCATTTAGGAAGCTGAAACTTGGGTGTGAGATGGAAAACAAAAATTTGACTGATCCATTATTTTAAATTTTATCGAAAAAACAGAAAAAAAAATTAAAAACTCAGCTAAAAATTGGAACGAAAAATATCTGGAGGAATTTCATATCATTGCGTTTCAGATCATTTATAATTTATAATATAGTGTAAATGTCCTACTATTCGGTAAATTGATTTTTTCACCTGCGCGTAGCGCCGACAAGTGCGGATGAAAATTGCTGAAAATCTGATGAGAAACACTTCGTGGAATTGCGCAAGATTGTTTTCTCTTTATTAATCTCAAAATGGCGGGTCACATAAATTTTGAGAGTGAATGAGGCGCAGGGGGCAAATAGCTCATATTTTTATTTTAAGCCTCATATGAAAGATTGAATCACGTTAAGTCAATATATCCAAATTTCAACCTTCCAAGATGCATTTCGAGAGGCGTTTGAGCGGAAAACTGCTTTTTGAGAAATTTTTGAGTAATTAAATTAATCTCCCATATGTCTCTACCAAAGCTACCTAGAAAGTTCAAACTTTATATGTGGAGTTAATTGGAAATCAAAAGTGACCCCTCAAATTTGTGTGAAAATGGATCCAAAATGGTGGATAGCCGATTTGAGGAAGACTTGAACAGCCTCAAACAGCTCAGATTTGATGAGTGTGAACTTGGGTGAAGGTGTATAGAAGTTAACGATATTATTTAAAAATTTGAACAAGCCCATATTAGAAACTCAGCTCTTGTAATGTGGCATGGCTGCTTACATTTTTTTTAATTCATCCAACCTTTATTATCAACGTTACCTTTAGGTATATCATGGTAATTTATAGACCCATAGTTCTTATCAGTGTGCACATCGCTATGGAAAACAGATAATGCCCAAAAAAAAACACCGTTTTGAATTTATATATGTCTTATGAACAGTTTATCAATATGCTTTCAAGTTGAGCTTAAATTAATGTCAAATAAATATCAACTTTTTTCGTCAATTAGAAAAAAATATTGATATACATATATATTGACATCTATTCAGAATCAACTCAACCTCAACTCGAAAATTATTTATCTATAAGATACTCAGAAGACACGTATGTTTTTCACGTTCTTATTTGCTATGTATACGAATAGAAACAGAATATCTATCTCAGCCATAGTATGCACATAGGGATTATTGCTTCTTAAAGTAATTATATACGTATAAGTGCATGAAAAAAAAAATGAAAAACTCTTACCTTTCATACGTCTACTTCGTGTGGCTGGAGTTGATATTTACTTTATTGTTTTATTTATAGAAATTTGGGAATATAAAACGCCCAAATGAGTAAATTAATACGTATTACGTATACTTGATTATAAGTAAATAATCATTTCATATTTTATCTTATAGATGAAGCTTGCCTTTGGGACTGTAGAGGTCATCCCGAATTACATTTAATATGTGAATTGGCATTTCAAATGGTAACATCGATTCGTATGGGATGACTTTTTGTACTTACTGGAACATGGATTTATGGGAGATGAAGTTGAAGGGAATTCTGGGAAGAAAGTACGTCTCCATTCATCCATCGTCGCGCAGTTTTCGCGCTATATGTAAATTACGGTATCGTTTTTAAGCTTATTGAGTTGTTGTGCTTGAAAGGTATCATTAAGCGTTATTATGTCAGATGGTCACTCTAAATATGCATACAAGGAAACTTACGAGTGTGTTAGTCAATTCTATACCCCATACGTAGTGGAATATGATTAAGATAAAATAATTGATGCGATATTATGTAAGGATGAATGACCTAAAAGCAGTATTATGCGTTTTGCCAGTCTCGAAAAATTGACTTTACAGTTAACAAAAAATTTCAACAACATAGTTATATCAAAAATTTGATATTATTTGTGGAGTGTTCGCATCAAATGGGCTCTGAACATAATCTTGAAGTTTGGAGAGCGAACAGCAATGTTATGGTGATAAAAAACAGACATATTTAAGAACTGATTTAACCCTTTATTTGAAATAATATTTGAAACATCATCACTTGGGAAATTCAGACTTGTGAGTAATATAAAATAGTGCCTGCGCAGTATATCTAATTGTTGTGTTTTGTAAGTTCCACTTCGTTGATTTCTCCGAATGAGAAGGAGAATGCAAGGAGTGTACAGTTACATACTGATGCCTCGCATTTAGGTATCGTGGTTATGTTATTTCATTGGAGTACACCTAAAGAGCCACTGCATTTCGTTTGCGCTATTTGCCTGACAGTAACGAGTGGATCGCCAGCACCGAAGTTTGGTTTACTCCTACTGAGGGTTGGAATATTGAGGAGTGAATGAGGATGGTGAGGTGCCCGTGTACGGCTGCGACGCGTTTTGATCGTATTAACTCACGCGTGGCTCTCTCTCTGTCTGAGCCCACCCAGCTCAGACCAGGTTCCCAGGAAAGTAGATCTCGATACAAACTACAGCAATCATTAACACATGTCGGAAACGGATGTATTAGTTAATATGAATACACACGATAGAATCACGGCTACAATTCACTTAGCTCTCGATGAGCCACCCGATCGCGAGATCACAAACGATAATCTAATACAACGCGAGATTCGACTACAGATGGTGACTAGATAAATAACGTATATACAGCGGGTAACGAGAGACTAACTATAACTTCGCCGTAAGCAGATCGTAGGTAACTCGGTAACGAACTGACTTATCGTAACTCTATACGCAACTCGGCCGATTCCGAGTGCGACACTTATCGCTAACGCTCGCAGTGTTGCCGCTGTGGGGGAACTCGGCGTGGGCGAACCTCCCGGTTCAATGCCCCTCATGTGCCAAGTCACCTGATGTGGCACACGAGGGTGAGTCGGCGCATGGCCCACTCCCCCTGCCCCCGAGGTGTTCTCGGAGAGCAGGGTCACCCCGGAAGGACGCCGAACGCCGAGCCCCCAACAGTGGCTCATGCGTCACATCGTTCCGACATACAGTTGATCGATTGACTGTAAGGGTAAGTAAAGGTGTGAGAAGAAAAAAAAAACAGTCATATCATGCCCTAACAAAAGATTTTAGCATAAAAACTGGACATGTATATCTATAGAAGAAAGAAAATAAACAGAGAAAAAAATATATATAACCACGGCTATACAATTATTTCTACGCTTTTAAGTACCTTACATGTCGTAGCTGTGTCGTAAGTATATACATGATACAAAACAAAAACAAAAAAAAAATGGTAGCATGGTGGGTAATATAATGAGGCACAAGCAAAAGTGATGCAAAATTGTAATAACTGCATCCTAAGAAAAATCACAAGATACATTACATATAGAATGGCGTATTTCGACACAGAACGAAGAAGAAGAATATAGAAGGAAAGTATTACATAATAATAACGAACAGGTAAGGATTAGTATAAACACACAAAAAATGGGAACAGCGAAAGAATAATACCTGTGCATCTTACATTGATAGTAGTAATACGGCTACTGAGAATGACCACGTTAGAGCTACGACCAATCTCCATCGTCTTCACCCGAGTTGGACTCTGAGTCTTCATTACGAGGTGGTAGGGCGGGAGGTGGATCTTGCGGGGGCAGCAGTGCTCTGGTGATGATATCCGCCACCGTTGGCGCAATGTGTGGTTTAACGAAGTACTTGGTTACTGTTGTTTCAACAAGCTCCCAATGACGTCTAGCTATTAGGCTCTTCTGTAGTTGTTTTTTAAAATCCGGAAGCACTGACACACGTATTTGGTCGCCAAAATGAGATGGCAGCAACCGTTGATAGATCGCGTTTACTCTGAATCTCTTCTCTGTGATGTGCTCAGGTTCGTTGGGATTTTCCACGCCTGGTAGGAAGATAATTTCCTCCGCGCCAAGATCCAGCAGTCGTTGAACTATTCTTGTTGCGTTTGTGAGTAATCTTTCGAAATTTGCATCCTGTTTGATATCATACTCGTGAAACGCTAATATTTTCGCCTTGACTTTCGGTACGTCTTGTAATTTCCCGATGAACACACGCGGAGGCATTTCGGACTGCACCGTTGGGGCTTTATCGATCCACGTCTGGATTGGAGTTCCTGGGTGTCGTGACACATATTCGTGCTTCACATGCCTCGCGAGTAGATACGCATGTGTATCGCCGATCAATTGGTGGTTCGCGATGGTGTAAATTATTTGTTGTTTCGTTGCATACTTCTGCTCGTTCGCTACTACTACATGTACTATTACATTTTGTTTCATTAACTAAATCGTCAAAAATATTATCACACGACATATTTGCAATACAACTTCACGATATCGACTAATACTTATACATTATCGACGTTCACTTTTATAACCTTTCCACTAGGGTAAAGTATAAACATGTTCACTTCGAAAAGCTTATGCTCATTTCAACCTCATGGCTGTGGCTGAAATATTCGCTATATACCTATTCATAAAAAAATCTACTTATTTTTAAAATGAAAAGTAAAAATTTATTAATTAGACTATAACTTCTTGGATGGGTAAACAAAATGGTTGATTCATCTAAAAACAAAAACAAAACAAAAAAACATAAAATAGTAATAACAATAAGGTAAAAAAAAAATCAACATTTAATGTATGATTGCGAATTTTAGCTGTAATTTCAACATAACAAGCGCTCTGTATTTTGATGCGCGATAAATATAATAAGCATAAATATATCAAGTGCAGGAGCACATATAAGTAATTATTAAAGTTGTTGATTCATCTAAAAACAAAAAAAAAAACAAAAAAAAAACATAAAATAGTAATAACAATAAGGTAAAAAAAAAATCAACATTTAATGTAGGATTGCGAATTTTAGCTGTAATTTCAACATAACAAGCGCTCTGTATTTTGATGCGCGATAAATAAAATAAGCATAAATATATCAAGTGCAGGAGCACATATAAGTAATTATTAACGTTGTTGATTCATCTAAAAACAAAAAAAAAAACAGAAAATAGTAATAACAATAAGGTAAAAAAAAAAATCAACATTTAATGTAGGATTGCAAATTTTAGCTGTAATTTCAACATAACAAGCGCTCTGTATTTTGATGCGCGATAAATAAAATAAGCATAAATATATCAAGTGCAGGAGCATAATATATAAGTAATTAAGCATAATATATAAGTAATTATTAACGTTGTTGATTCATCTAAAAACAAAAAAAAAAAACAGAAAATAGTAATAACAATAAGGTAAAAAAAAAATCAACATTTAATGTAGGATTGCGAATTTTAGCTGTAATTTCAACGTAATAAGCGCTCTGTATTTTGATGCGCGATTAATAAAATGAGCATAAATATATCAAGTGCAGGAGCATAATATATAAGTAATTATTAACGTTGTGGATTCATCTAAAAACAAAAAAAAAACATAAAATGGTAATAACAATAAGGTAAAAAAAAAATCAACATTTAATGTAGGATTGCGAATTTTAGCTGTAATTTCAACGTAACAAGCGCTCTGTATTTTGATGCGCGATTAATAAAATGAGCATAAATATATCAAGTGCAGGAGCACATATAAGTAATTATTGGCCCAGTCTCATTATTCAATTAAGGTAAGACACCACAAGATGCCTTCGACCATAGAGAGAGAGCACAATGATGATGGTAGGAGCGAAACTATAATGTTATATGAAGGGAGGAGTGAATTATCTACATTTTTCCAATTCAATAATGGACTCAATAACGTTCAAATAATAGTTTTTTACAATTCAGTTTTTTATATTATATATCACTATAATTAGCAATTTATTGAGTATTGGTGTGTAATGAAATATATATATATATATATAACGAGTATAATAATACCTATTTATCCTACGATAAATTAACACATTAAAATAACAATCGAATAGATATATGTAGCTTAATTTAAAAGAAAAACCAAAAAGTAGTTATAAATTGATTCTTTTTTTCAAAAGTGATCATTTTTGCACAACGTGATGCTGTCTTCTAAAGATCATCGGTTGCCCTACAGCCAAACTCTTTATCAAAAACATAAAACATTAATATTAGAAACTTTTTTAATGTTGAGATCATTAAATATTATAAAAAAATATACTTGCAGTAAAGGCAAATTCAGTATGTTTTGTCAGAGACGAATTTAGGCATGGTTGTAGGGTTAGTTAATGACCACAATATGAACCCTTTAATTTAATTCAAAATGGACCAAAATGATGGATTGTGAAAATTTGATGATAATTTGAGAAATCTCAAGTAGATATAATTCGAGAAAAATGTGTTCATATATTGTTGCGTGGTAAGAAACACTACATTTGTTCTAAATTTAATTTCTTAAGTGATTCTTGGAAGAGATGAGGTAGAGCTTTTCAGACTTGGCATTGGTTGTGACCTGTAAACATGAAGGGTTTAGCTCTAAACCTGATCAAGCTCTAATTAAAAACTCAGCTCCAGTAATGCGACTGGCTGCTTACATTTTTTGTTTTTTAAATCAAACTTAAAACTTTAGCTTATGTACCAAAATGAATGTTTTAAAAAAAATAAGCTGCATGAAAATTTTTCTTATTTTTTTTTTTTTTGAAGCGGGCGGAGGCAGGAAAAATTTATAGCTCACATGAGGCAAAACTCTAAATCCGTCTCTGCATTGGCGCCATCATATACAACTTTTGAGAAATAAATTTCGGACGTATTAGGCGACCTAAAAACGATCCTAATTTACATTTGCCTTTTCAACTTGAATTTAATTATAAATGAAAAGATATTGTAATTGCTAAAAATTTGTCCCTTTCGGTGCAGCTTTTTACGCTGCCTGTATGCGTAAATCCGACACTGAAAAACCGAAAGTAATCAATCAAAGTAGATACCTATACGTAACATACCTATATACCAATATAACCTAATTAAAACCCAAAAAGAAAAAAACTCGTGAGTAAAGCAGGAAAAATTCAACTGAAATTTTTTTTCAATTTTCCCCAAATCGTATTCGTCTTTTAAATTACATAAACTTCATTTGCGTTTGGAATACGCATTAATCAAAAATACCAGCAATGATGTCAATAGAAGCGAATAAAAAGAATAATTTATCGAAAGCACACCCACACGTTCAATGAGTAGATACCTACACCAATGATAAGTATATTCAAGAGAAGCCATAATTCACAAAAATTATTTCAAATGTCGATCGCATATATACGTCTAACATAAAATTTAAATAATCAAATGAATAAAAAAAATCTAAAATTATATTAAAAAAAATTAATTTTATAATAATAGAAAAAGAAATTTAGCTTATTTATATACTAATTTAACTGCATATATATGCTCTGAAATGAAGATGACAATTACATATAATGGTGAATGGTGATGAGATTAGTATGTATACCTATAGATATAACTGTACAAAAATAACTTGGGTGAGCAAACATTACGGTTTGACCCATTTGAACTTTGCCTGGGTAACTTGAACTGAATTCTTACAATTCCAAGCTTGATGATCGTCTGTTAACTGATGGCAATTATAACAAAGATTGATGGTAATGTACCAAGGGTCAATACATAAGTCCGCTGGTCCAAAATCCACTGAGAAAAGCTAATTCTAAGCGCGACAAATCTGAAAATTTTAAACTGGGAAACGAAAGAAAAAGATATTAAAAAAGAATTGAAAATTCTTAACCAGTAATCAAAATATGCTGATGAGAAAATGAGATAGGAATGGAAAGGTTTGTGATACATCATAAACTGTGAAGCATTAACTGTACGTGAGTATAGCCTCCTACCAAGCATATTGTCTTAATCCTGCTCTGGGTACCTACACCACAACATATGTGTGTAATGTATATATCTACAGAGTGTCATTTTTCTGATGCAACCCAAAAATTCTAAATTCTAAAGTAAAACGTTTATTAACATAAAAGTTCACAAAAATTGTTGGAAATGTGTCCCCAACTGCCCTCGGCACAAAGCTACCCTCTTCATCAAATTTCGAAACACGTTTTTCAGCTGATCTGCAGTTACGGCATTGATTTCCTCAGTAATTCTTCTTTTCAAGACCTCAATTGATGGAATTTCTTCTTGAAACACTCGATTTTTTAAGTGGCCCCAGAGGAAAAAATCACAGGGGCAGCAATCCGCGAATTGCTGCGGTATCCCACTGTTGCTCTCAGGGTGGCCCATTTCCACCAGGTTGTCTTGTCTCGAGCCCTGATGGATGCTGAGGGATATATATTCATTTGCATGAATTGTTCGGACTGTGAGTCCGGGTATTTCAAGGAGAATAATGTGTCGTTCTGCGCTTTGCAGATACAACAAGAGATTGAGGAAGTGCTGGGGCGTGACTCCTCTGTAAATAGATCTAGCAGATCTGAAACGAAGGTGTCGTTCCGCGAGCCACCAGCGAGGGGACGAACATCTGCATTGGTAATTATTGTAGGAGCAGAAGTGGAGGACGTGGTAATGGGGGTGTGCGCTGTTGTGATATGCAACGAGGGTGATCCCGTTGCGGGTGTTGCGTCTAAAATACTTAGCACAAAGGGGACGAGGTTCGTGGGAAGCGGCTGGGTAAATATCGTGAAGTAGGACGAATTTTGAATTAGTCGCAAGTATTTCATATATGGTAGCGCAATTAAGGATTTGGACTGGAGTTTTAATTCGAGCTTCCGAGTGTATCTCAGGAAGTTCTTTAATTGCGACCTGAAGGTGGTGGTTAGGGGTGATTGAAATCTCGGGGGGTGAAGCAGCGTTATAATTTTCCGAAGTAGATTCGGGAAGCGTACCGCAATCGGCGTACCAATCTTGGAGGGAAAGTCCAAAATTAGTCGCCGCAAACTGCATGGACGTTCCCTGTACGTTTGCTGAGGTGGAGGAGTGAGGCGAGTTAACGGGGATGATATACGGTCTGCGATTGACGTTCGCTCCGTATCGTGTTCGATATCGGAGAGAACGTCGAGCATGTCGTCTTCGTCCTCCGTGTCCATCGTGAGGTCGATCGAAGGGGTGGGGGTGATGGGACGTGGAAGGCTGGGGGTCTGAGGCCGATCCTGGGGGGTAATGGGATGAGGGGTATGAGGGGGAGAGGGTTGAGACAAGATTTCCTGTGTACGTGGTGGACTCACCTGAAGTAAATATTTCTGAGACACTGGCGAATTCATTGTTTAAAATTTCAAAACTTCCGACACTTGATATACTTAAATTACTTAAATCACTATCACAAACACTAACGCGACTAGAATTACTCGAATCACTTGAGATGTTGAATGCACTATTATTACTTGAAGACTGCCACAAGTCCTTTGAAACCAGCCGTTCGCCGAAAAATTCGCGGAGAAAGGTGAGGGTCTCCTCAGCGGTATGCGCTGGCGCGCCATCCTGTTGATATTGTTCATATATATCAAGCAGGTATTATAATAATGTAATTTCAATATACGCAATATTAATACTATACCTACGTAATAGGCATTTAATTGCCAAATTAAATAGATAATGTATGTGAACATGCACATATGTACATTCTATAGGCACATACGGAGCGAATATTTTGAACTTCGACACCATCTAATACTTATCCGCAGCATTTAGCTTATATCGTTAAATCACTGTAGTACACTCAGGTTCATAAGTTAATTTTATTTTATTCTCTTATAATTGAGTTTTTCTCTCATTCCCAAGTTCTAAATACATTAATTATTCCTATTATTATCTATATTTGATGAACACACATGGTGCAGTTAGCTATATGGGAATTCTGGTTTTCTGAAATTTTAAAGATCGTCATAATACATATATTTCGTATTTAAAACTCAGCAAAAAAAAAACAAAATTTTCCGCCCCTGAAATTTGGCCGCCATGGGCAGCTGCCCTCTCTACCCATGCCTAAATCCGCCTCTGGGGTATAGGGAAATACGCCACAACATACGCGCAATATTACTGCTATACCTACTTCATAGGCATTTAATTGCTATATTAAGTAGGTATATATGTGAACATATATATATGAGCGACTATTTTGAAATTCGACACCATCTATTGTTTATCCACTGCATTACCTCATATCGTTAAATTACTATACCACACTCGGGTTCATAGGTTAATTTTATTCTCTTATAATTGAATTTTTCTCTCATTCCCAATTTCCTAATACATTAATTACTCCTATATTAATATCTATATTTGATGAACACGTGGTGCGATTAGGTATATGAGAATTCTGGTTTTCTGAACCTTTATCGGAAATTCCATTCTTTCTAGAACTTTTTCAAAAATCTTTGTACATCCTTATGTACTGGAAATAAACCAGCTGAGATATACCATAAATAGCATTTATTATCATTCTCATTTTTGACATTTATGATAGCTTTCTTATACTTGCTGGAATTTTAGTCAGTCTAGTATAAAGACCACCTCTCCGAGGATCATATCTATTTATATTTATTTTGAAACTATCAATTGATACTAAAACCCATTGGGTACCCTCTAAATTATTAGAAATATTTTCATATCTTTGTAATATATCATGAATTAAATCTTCATACATCTTATTGAAGTTAAATTCACGAAGAAATAAATAATTTTCAGTTTGTAAATGTATTTGATTAGTCTTAATAATATAATTTCAACATAGGCAATATTAATATTATACCTACTTGATAAGCATTTAATTGCTATATTAAGTAGGTATATGTGAACATATATATATGGAGCGACTATTTTGAACTTCGACACCATCTATTGTTTATCCACTGCATTACCTCATATCGTTAAATCACTATACTACATTCGGGTTCATAGGTTAATTTTATTCTCTTATAATTGAGTTTTTCTCTCATTCCCAATTTCCTAATACATTAATTACTCCTATTAATATCTATATTTGATGAACACGTGGTGCGATTAGCTATATGAGAATTCTGGTTTTCTGAACCTTTATTGGAAATTCCATTCTTTCTAGAACTTTTTCAAAAATACATTCATATTTTTTATATTTAGTTATTCTCTGTACATACTTATGTACTGGAAATAAACCAGCTGAGATATACCATGAATAGCATAATCATCATATGTTGTACTTCAAGGGTAATCAGGGCAATTTATAGTGATTAACAATTTAAATTTAAGTAATTTTTTCCATTGTTAAAATTACAAAGGAGTCAGGTAAACGACAAAAATATACATAGAGAATCCTAATGATTACTTTATTTTACGAACAATTTCTCTCCATGCAATCCAAAAAAATACCAATACAATCGCACGCACTTGCAACTACATATGTCTTCATAGGGGAACGTCTCCATCTTTACAATTACGTCGCCACGCTGATTTTCCAATTTGTACGTAATCAATTTTTCTGCCATTTTTTTGGAAATGATTATTTTATTCTACGAACAATTTCTTTACATCGAATCCAAAAAAATAACAAAACAATCGAATCACGCACTTGCAACTACATATGTCCCCATAGGGGAACGTCTCCATCTTTACGACTACGTCGCCACGCTGATTTTCCAATTTGTACGTAATCAATTTTTCTGCCATTTTTTTGGAAATGATTATTTTATTCTACGAACAATTTCTTTACATCGAATCCAAAAAAATAACAAAACAATCGAATCACGCACTTGCAACTACATATGTCCCCATAGGGGAACGTCTCCATCTTTACGACTACGTCGCCACGCTGATTTTCCAATTTGTACGTAATCAATTTTTCTGCCATTTTTTTGGAAATGATTATTTTATCCAGCAGAACATTTTGCGGAGGTTTTCTCCTCTGGTGCGACCAGATACCACTTGCGACCCTAGAAAGGTTAATTATGGAACCATCACATAATAATAACGGAATAGTTACTCTACATTTTTGTTTCATCCCTTTGCTGTCATGTAGTGATGCATTTACTCGAGAAAGTTATGAGTACGGAGTTTATACGAATAGCTGCTGTTTTATGATGGAATGTAGGTAATAGGTAATGGACTCCCATACAGAAATATACTAGTAGTAACACAAAAACTACTAGTTTTACTACTAGTTCTTTCAGAACTACTAGTAATACTAGTAGTAAAACTAGTAGTTCTGAAAAAACTAGTAATAAAACTAGTAGTTTTTGTGTTACTACTAGTATTTTTCTGTACGGGCTGTTTATTACTGTGTTATGAATAAGAAAGTAATCATCGCATGTAAAACTTATTCCCGAACTTTAAAGGACACATTATATTAAATAATGTATTCATTACATTAATAACGTAATAAATCCTTAAATTATCACAAAATTCCTTCCATTACTGTGAATTGAAGGAACCATTACATAGAGAATCCTATTAATAATTATTTTATTCTATAAATAATTTTTTTGATGACAATTCGAAAAAATAGCATTGCAATTGCACGCACTTGCAACTGATTTTGTTGCTGTTGCTCCTGCAACCGCATCCCTTCTCTTCTTTTTTTAGAATTCGTCGGTTTTTCCCGAAGTGGCGTTGGATCGCTAACTCCAGTTCCTTCGCACATTTCGCGATCTCTGATGTCGAATTCGTTGCTACTGTAACCATTACATAGAGAATCCTATAATGATTATTTTATTCTATGAATAATTTCTCTACATCGAATCCAAAAAAATAACAAAACAATCGAATCACGCACTTGCAACTACATATGTCCCCATAGGGGAACGTCTCCATCTTTACGACTACGTCGCCACGCTGATTTTCCAATTTGTACGTAATCAATTTTCCTCCCATTTTTTTGAAGATAGATGAGCAAATTCCGCCAGTGTCGCAACTCGAGTCGTTGAATAACGCATCGCTTGAGTCGAATAAACTCGTCGCAGAACTGCTGTACTTGGTAGCATCGACATTGCCGGTTGTAATAGGCGCAATCGTGGACGACGTGCAAGTGGTCGGAGTGCGAGGCGACGATGAACACGCTTCCAATTAAAGCCTGTTTGCAAAGCTCGCTTACACGCAGAGTTTCGCTCAACAGAAGCACGTCCAAACATAACATCGTGTATAGTTTTCCGTCGCGGTAGCCTTTCAGCAAATCCTCGACGCAAGACCGCTTCGACGGTATGTTTCGTTGGATCGAACTTTCACGTAACAACGTCACAATCGTTCGTTCTATCGCCTCCGTCGTGGTCGAAGAAAGATTCGCATGACAACGCTTCTATTATCGTCTGCGTGGTACACTGGTATCGATAAGGGGATACTCATTAGAAGGAAAGAGTAAATCGACATTAACACTGGCGAAATTAAATACTCCGTACGTATGCTTTCTTCGTGTACGATATCTGATATTTCACAACATTTACCGTACTCGTGATAGGTACTAATACTACAACTGATACCTACCTTTAATATTCATACTAACATTATTTGAGATAAACGTAAAACATATAATCTTATAAATCGGTATATAAAAGATTAGAACAAGTGTCCTACGCTTCGTACGGCTACTCACTTTCATTATAATATAAATAAAAGGAAATCTTCATATGTAGTCAAACCTCAACAAAAATTTAAAAAGATAAGGAACTGTTTTGTCATAATAAATATTAGGATGACCTTTTCCATAACTTCCGTATTTACATACATACAGATATAAAGAATTAACATCTAAATATATAATTTTTTCATTTTTTGAAGGGTCAACTTTATAATACTTTCGAAATACATCAGTTCTCCCACCGAAAAATGCATCTCTTGGTGATAAAACTAAATATTGAAAAATTAATAAATTCTATAAAACTAAATATTGAAAAATTAATATCACAAAATTCCTTTCATTACTTTGAATTGAAGGAACCATTACGTAGAGAATCCTAATGATTACTTTATTTTATAAAAAATTTCTCTCAGTGTTATATAAATATATTTGTACTGTGGAAAACCACGAAATTCAAAGGGAGGGAAATGTCGTTCGTGAATCACAACGAACGATTTAAATAAAACAATGGACTAATTTACATGTTACTTTATTCGATTAACAATATAATAATAACATTTATTTCCGCGAAGTCGTGGGTTTTCTTGAATCTGAAAAGAACTGTGTAGAAGGAAAACAAAGCACAGCATTAGTTTAAACGAAACTAAGTGAGCATTGCTAAAATAAATAAAGGAGTTTCATAATTTAGTTTCCGTTCAAGCAACTAGAACTAATACTAAAGTGGAAGCATGCAAAACTTATAGGGTGCGTAACTTATAAAATGGGTTTAGAATTTCATGAGGGGGGAAAATGGCGACGCCTGAGAGACTCTGGTTATTATTACAAGTTAATTAATACTACAATATAATAATAATAAATAAAACTCACTGAAGGGTTGATGGAGTCCGTCTCCATTAATACATTGGCTTCCGTCAACTTATTTACTTGGTTTTTTAACTTGCTCTAATTTTTTAATTGAAAATTATAATGAAGTGAGCGAACATTTAAACGCGTCTACTTTTGTTAGAGATAGCGTCTGTTGGTCATGAAAGGTAGGTCTTAACCTATCAGGATACGAATAGATAAAGGTTTTTGTATTTTGTGGTAATTTCAGGTAATTTACCTTGGAATATGAATGGATAAAGGTTTTTTATAGCTCATGGTATTTCTCGGTAATTTATTTGTAATTTACGAAGTAAATTACGTTTTAGTTAATAGATTTCAAGTGGTGAGCCGCTTGAAGTCGAATTTTTCGACATTTAATATTTGATTCGGATATATTATTCATTTGGGGCTTTAAAGAAGTAATACATGTCGTCATTTGATTAACATTTTTTTCAAGCGCACATTTTTGGAAACTTCATTCATTACTACTTCTTGATTAAGAACAGACTCGTCGGGCTTAGAATCCATTTCTCTGGTTTTTTTTAGTAAAAATATCATCTAATTTTTTACATTTCTTTGCACTCTCTTGAAGGTCCAAATTTCTTTTCAATCTAACCCTCTCGGCGCCGCCCATCTTCTTATTAGATTCCATCAATACGACGATACCTACTTATTTATCGTAAAATTGTTAAATGTATTATGTATTTGTGGCTTAAAAATATAAAATAGAAAAATGAAGAGCTCGCTACCTACCTATTACTTATTTTTATATTTATACCAAATTACGATACGATAACCGGCGTGACCAGTTTGTCTTGACATAATATGACAAATAATATTACGCGGCGCGGCGATCGTCAAACCAAAGTTAGTTGGTTAAGAAATAAAAGAAGTGGGGGATACAATACGCTAACACGCGTTTAATTTCGTTTGCTTCGTTTAGTTTCTTTGCTAGCTGTTATTACATATATTTTTGATTTTTTACTTTAGGCGACACCGGCGCCAAAACAGACCGGCGCACCGGGAAAAATCTCGGTGTTCCCTATGGCCCATCCGTCCCTGACCACTTTCACCTCATTAAGCTAATGGGGGCTATACTCCCGTCCAGCAATTAAGAAGGAGCCACTCGACCATTATCACTACTGATATGAAAATAAAAGTAGCAGTACTTAGCCATATTATCATTTTCCTTTTCCGTCATTTTGAAAACAAAAATTTAAACGAAACACGTTCACATATGAACAGTTAAACATCATGAGTACTATTGCCACTAATGTGGTGAACGAAAGTTCGCGCGCGTTGTCGATTCATTATGCAAATTAGAGATTGATTGCCAAACGTTTTGTAATGAGCACCTGCGCTTTTAGTCACACTGTCTCACATTCCTATACAGGTTACATTTAGATGTGTAATGGTTTTGCAACATCTTTCATATTTCAGTTCTTAAATTTAGGTCTATAATGGTTTCTTAACACATAAGAACGTTTCATTTTTTTATGTTTCGGTTACTTTACATCTAAGAATTATTTGCAATGTAAAAAGTATTTATTCTTATATAGTATAGTTACCCATTAGTTGGGGAATCAGTGCTATATATTAGAGATTCGTTCCATTTTATTGTTTAAACTTAAATTTTCTTCAAATTCGGAGTAACTTTTCTCAAATTGGAGGAACTGTTACTGAACTTAACAACAGTTTTTCTATAAGTGCTGTGTATCTATAGTGACCATCATCTAATTTATAATTTAAACTATAAATATGTTTCATTTATTCCATATTTTGTACATTTATGCATACCTAAATACACTTATGAAACCTAATTCATCTAATAATTTTTTTTATTCACACATTTTACAGTGTTAGCAGCACTGGTTTTTCCAAAGCAATGACGACTTGTTATATTTATCGTTAATCGTTATTAATCGATGTTAGAAATTGCTATCAAATATATGCGGTTTGTGTTTCTTACTTCTCGTTTTTATCTGAGTTCAGAATGCTGGAATACAAAAACTATATCATGTTTTTAATGATTTAAAAAAAAAACAAACAAACAAACAATATAACAGAAAAAAAATTGTGAGCTCAAGACTCCAAGGTTTTCAAAGCTTTATATGTATTTACTATGTGAAGCAGCATACGAAAGGGTGACCCCGAGCAAGAAAGTAGTTTTTGAGAAAAACGTGTATTAAGGAACATATCCTTCTAAATTGTCATTTATATGATAACACTCGCTCTAAAAATCTCCTTCCCTCCTCCCTTTTAGATATCCTACAGTATGATGAGAATACTCTCATCAAACTGTTTAAGTTCTATGCGTGAGAGACCTCCTTTCTTTAATCTAAATTTTCCTTTCCGTGCCTATGGCCTAGATGCAGTACATGGCACGTTAATGAAAAAAAAAACGTAAGCAGCCATGCCGCATTACTGGAGCTGACTTTTTAACTGGAGCTTGTTTTGATTTACTATTAATAACCTTGCTTAACCATTCATGACTACAGGCCACACCGAATACCAAGTCTGAAAACCCCTACCCTATCCTTTCCAAAAACACTTAAGAAGTTGAATTTGGCACAAATGTAGTATTTCTTGCCATGAAATAATCATGCGAACACATATTTCTCAAATTATCTTCAAATGATGAATCCGCCATTTTGGATCCATTTTGACTCAAAATTTAAGTGGTTATATTCTGGTCACAAACTAATCCTACACACAAAGTTTGACCATTCTAGGCCGATTTGGTGATGAGATATGGAAGATTCATGAAATTTCCTGCAGCAATTTCCCCTCCAAAAGCCGTTTTTTGCTCTAACTCCCCTCCAAAATCAATGAGGAAGCTAAAATCAAAATACGTTTGTCACTTGGGCTCATTTTATCATATGACACAGCAATAAAAAATTTTCGACCCCTCCTGTACCCCCACCACTATTTTAGGTTGATAACCCCGCCTTCCCCCCTCCAACATCATGTATGGAAGTGAATTCGGGATATAGTATACAACTTATCCCCAATAACCATATGAATTCATATTAATTACATTTTTACCAACTTGAGGCTCCTCAAGCTCTACTCAAAATTTTGATAATCCGCCATTTTGAATCCATTTTGATCCAAATTCAAGAGGTCATATTGTGGTCACCAACTAACCTCACACACAAAATTTGACCTCTTTAACTTGATTTGGTGGGGAGATATGGAAGATTCAAGAAATTTCATGACTCAAAACTTCCTCAAAAAGCCGTTTTTTGATCTAACTCCTCTCAATATGCACTTAAGAAGCTGAAATTTGGATATGTTAGTATCCGTGACTCACTCTTTCATATGAAATCAAAAACGAAAAATTTGAGCTATTTGCCCTTCTCCAGCCCCCTCAAAATTTGAGTGATCCGCCATTTTGAAATTTATCGAAAAAACAAAAAAACTATTTTTGCGTATTTGCAAGAAGAGTTCCTCACCGAATTTTGAGCGAATTTTATCCACACCCGCCTGCGCAAGTGAGTGACACAAAAAACGCAATTTCCTCAAAAACAGGTTTTTGCTAACTCGCCTCAAAATGCACTTAGGAAGCTGAAATTTAAATATGTTGGTGTCCGTTACTCACTCTTTCATATGAGATCAAGAACGAAAAATTTGAGCTATTTCCCTCTTCTCCAGCCCCCCTCAAAATTTGAGTGATCCGCCATTTTGAAAGTTTTCGAAAAAACAAAAAAAAAATACTTCTGCGCATTTTCAAGAAGAGTTCCTCACCAAATTTTGAGCGAATTTTATGAATACTCGCCGGCGCTACGCGTGGGGAAAAAATATATGTACCATAAAGTTGGACATTTGCCAGATGATTACAAATGGTCTGAAACGCAAAGATTTGAAGACCCCACCCTCCCCCGACCTTCCCTTCCCAAATCAGGTAGGCTGTAAAGCTATCGTTTTGTTAAAAACTCAGCTAAAATGTAAAAAGTAAGTTTTCGAAGCGTTTTTTCCATTTTTCAAAAGTATTTTCAAATATTTATGAATCTTATGACTTCGGTACACTCTAGTGGTATATTTACGAACTAATTATGAATTATGATGAAATTTCGGCCAACAGCATTGTACAATCCAGATGTATTTTTTCAATTTAATTGAAAAAATCAACTTTTTGACGATTTTTTTTTTCAAGGTACTTCACTTCAGAGCCATTTCTCACAAGCTAAACGTAGAGATAGCGATCTGGCGATGGTGTTATCGGATTCTACTGCCAGTTTCACATAAAAATAGTAAATAAACCAAAAATTGATTTTTTGCTCGGCGTCACCTTATTACATAGTCATAAGGATTTGTTATTCGCTATTTGAAATACACTGACAGGCGCGAAAGTAAGGGGGTGTTGGGGGTCAGAACACCCCCCCCCCCAATATTTTCGCCTACGAAAAATTCGGCAGATTTGATCATTTTTGTCGGCAATTTCAACATCTGAGCTCCGAAAAATAAGATAAAAATGAACAAAAATTATTAAGATATTCGGAGTTTCAGACTGGTTCGTCGTTGCCGACTCAATAATTTTGCCGACAACGTAATACCGAATCATCACTAATTTATCAAGCAGAAAACATTACATTTCTTCTAATTTTTTCGAACTCAGCTTTTGAAAATATCGTTCCATTTCTTCTTCATAATCAGGTAGTTAAGGGCATGGGAGGATAAGAATGATGAATCTGGCCCGGAGTCCAATTTCGATGAAACTTGTGTGGTAGGCAGATAGGTATCTTTTAGAAACTTCCATTGCCAAAGTGCCCCTCGTTTTTGAGAAATTAATTTTAAATTGAAAAACCAATTCGAATTTTTCTTTTACGCAATATGTAGTTGACTGATTTTATTGAAAATTTAGTATGTTGTACTGTTTCATAGAAAATGATTTTACTCCCACTAAAAACCGTTTTTTAACTTTATTTAATTTTTTTTACCATGATAACGCTTCGGCATGATTTTGAAATCGATATTTCTAAATATCCCCTTGACCCTCGAACCACGTGGAATTTTTTCAGATTTTTCACTCGGGTACGCCATGTTGAAAAACGGCTAAAACCATAGATTAACTATACATAGATAGGCCACCGTACGTTAAATTTTTATCACTCCAAAACTGGAGCTGGAATCGTTTTTTGTCAATATCTTGGAAACAATTCAAAATAATGAGCTCGCAAATTAGCTCATTTTGAAGATATTGAAATGCAAAATAATTTTATTTTTCCAAAGTTATTGTTATCGATTTCTTTTGGAATTATTTTCGAAAAACGATTTTTTTACTTTACTATGAATTATCTCGAAAAGTAAATTAATGACAATTATTTTTTTAAAGTGAAACACATTGAGAATCTTATGCTCTTTCGAATGAGTTGCTTGTAAACTTTCCATCTAAGTATATTTTTTCTCGAGATATTTGCAAAAAACTAAGCAAAAAGTCGAATTTATTTTTAGTACTGAAGCTCATTCACAGAAGGCACTCCAAAAAATGAAATAGTTTTTTTAAAATAACTCGAGATCACATCCATGGCAATAATGTTTTAAAATTGAATCATGTATAGAATGTCAAGCTCTTTCGAATGAACTGTTTCCGAACACTCTAACTCAATTTTTATCCTAGATATTAATAAAAAAAACTTTCTGGCTCCTTTTTCAATATTTATGAGTGATAAATTCGTATATACCGGTGCGCTATCTATGTATGGTTAATCTATGCTAAAACTGATAATGCTTCCAAAAAAATATCATTAAATGTGAAAAAATCAACTTTATAGGCCTACTGGTAGCTTTTGAAAACAAAAAGAACTGTTTAGTTTTCATTTTTTAAATTGAGCTGCATATCTATTCAATTGTTATTTTAATGTATCGTCAATGGCGTCGCCAGGATTAAAAATTGGGGGGGAGGGCACAAAAGGGGCCAAGAATTTAGGATTTTTCTAGTCTTTCGTATTAAAAATATGTGTGTTTTTTTTGGGAGGGGGTCTAATAATTTTTTTATGTGAAAAAATCGTACAAGGGTTAATAAAAACAAATTTATTATTTTCTTCGAACTTCAAAAAACGTAAGTAAGCAGGTATAAATGGTATAAAATAAAAAAAGAAATTAAAAATATTATTTAGTGAAAAATTTGGTTATTTTTAGGAATTTCAATTTTTTGGTTGGGGGGCCAAAGGGGGGCCAGAAATTTTTTAGGGGCGGCCAGGCCCCCCTTAGCGACGCCACTGTGAATCGTTTAAAAAAATCGATGTAATTGTTAATCTGTTATAGGATAAATTGGTATTATTATTCTCGCTTTATTGTTTTTTCCATTGCACACGAATACCTACCTAATACATTGCCGATTGCAGTAATGTAATATATGAAACTGAGTCGGCAAAAACTATCATTTAAACGCTACTGAGTCGGCAAAATTAGGGGTATTCCACCCCCCAATATATCACCCAAGTTTCGCCACTATACACTGATATATATATACTAGAGTACCTTTAAAAAGAAAGTAGAGGAAAAAGCCATATATAGGTTCATAGAAAATAATTTTCGAAGTTCGTAAAAAATTGAATTTGAAAGTAATTGAAAAATAAAATAACAGTGATATAACCAGAAAAACTATATTTTTCAAATAGGCATATCAAAAACAAGCTACACTCAATTTTTACGATTTTATGTAGTCGAATTTTTGAAAATTCTGGTGATTTTTCTGAACCAATATGGCGTCTTCTTCTACTCATCTTTTATAGGTGCCTTAATATATATACTAAGTTGAGGAAAAGAACATTGCAGAGAAAAAGGACTAGAAGGTAAGTACATATATGCAGGGTGTCCTGGGAGTGGCCAGTCAAACTTTGCCTTTAGGTAGTATACGATGAGGCAAGTAAAAAATGCCATGTACATATGTAGCCTATCGTGAAAATTGCAGGCGCTAGCCCGAGATAAAGTTTATCAAAATAAAATTATGTTCCTTTGATTGTAGGCTAGGCAAATTACATTGCACAACAGTTCATAAAGTAATTAAATGTTACGCTTAAAGATGGTCATTATGAACTGTGAAAATTTTGACAATTTTGAATCATTTTTCGCTTGGTAATTAATCCAATTTTTCTTGAAAATGAAATAAAAATTTTACTGCATCAGTGCAGCCAGATGCATATTGCTATATTCTTGAAGTAAATTTAGAATGAATTTCATAAATGTTTTGCCACAGGGCAATTAACCGCATGAAAAAGTATATTTGGGGAAAAAATGAAATTATATGTTTTATTTTGTTAGTATAACAATTCGTTAAGACTTGAATAAAAACAAATTAATTACCGATAAAAATAAATACCTTTACGTTGAGAATGCTACATATTTCGTAAATCCATAAGCGATCCGATAAGAAACGTGAAGAGTTATCAAGGTTATGCTACACTCAATGCCTCACTTATTAATCTGGCATTCTCTCGACATGTTGGGTATTATTTGGAAACTTCGGAATGTTGTAGGTGGTGTAAGGCATCAACACTGGTTGTATCGTCAGTTCTTGCTTTTCAAAATTGATTATCTTAGTATAATGATTTGCTTCGAAGTTCAATTCTGGTACGTCAAATTTTCGCAATGAAAAATTTTTTCTGATTCTCTTAACAGCTGCATTCCTTTTGATTCTGCATTAGATTGAACTCACTTCTAACGCACAGCGCCCGAATTTTTTTCAAAATCGAGCTTTCTCGTAATTTCAATGAGAAAACGAAAGAAATAATCTATCATATATTAAATTCTAATGTGTATTCTGCCCACCCTGAAAATTTGGTTTTATCGATGGTATAACAGATTCCACATCAGAAATTCCACAAAAAAGAATCTAGCTATAAAAAGAATCAGAAAAAAAAAACCTTCTAGGTATACGTTACTCAAAAAATCCTACAGAATTTTCGTGAAGTTTCCAGACGAAAAAATAATATTCGTACATTCAAAACTAGTGAAAATTTCAAAATCTTAGTATATTGCGATCTATCACTGGCTGCACTGTTACAGAAAATTTTCAAAAATTTCTTTTTAATACATTATTTGAGGTTGAAGAAAAAAAATTGGTTAAATCACCAAGCCAAAAAATAATTGATGCAGAGTCGGCGAAAATTTCATAATATTGAAATATCGCGATCTGCAACTTTTTGAGGCACTTGTAGCAGTCTGAATTTTTATCCAAGAAGGATGGCAATATAAGAAGATTCAGAAACTCAAATTACATCTTTTCAAGTTCTAAAAATGGTTTCTCACACTATTTTGGCTGGCTAAGAAACACAAAAAACGGCGTTTTTTTCAAAAGGTGATGCACTTTGGGGACCTTCTGCTCCCCTCCCTTTTCGTCTAAGGGGCTCAAAATTTTTTTAGGAGGTCTCCCACTCAAAGTAAATCACCTCACCAAATTTGGTCAAAATCCCAGATATGTTTTTTTTTCAATCCACCCTAATGATTAAATATACGATGTATACATTTTGTTGATTTACAATTAGAGGGATGGTGGCGAGGGTGAAGCATAATATTTCTCAATGGCATAAACTTTTCTGATGCAATAGAAATTTATGAATGTACCTAGACACGTCACATTACGTAATTTCCGAACCCACTTTTTTTTAAATCCTTTTTTCATGCCTTTTATGGCGTTTTGAATTGACCAGAGGGCATGCAGTCGCCATGAGAAAGAAAAATAACAGAAATTTCATTGCCTACTAATCACTTATATACTTTCCGTCGATAAAGAGGAAATTTTTTAATAATAGCCTGATGACATTTTTGCAAATTTGAAGTTTAAGGAGCTTGTATGTTTTCTTCTTGAATCATTGCGAAGGAAAATAGTATTTTCAATTTATGAGTAAGTAGATTGTAGGTTATTGGTGATGAATTACAATCTTCTTCGTATCATTTCAACGAATCTATTTTTAGTTAAAATGATATGTAACTGACTTTTCTGCTTGAAGCAGTGGTAATTCAGCAGACAAATACGTATGCTAATGTGTGTAGTAAACCTCTGAAGGAAAAAGTGACCATTTGACAAATTTATGAGTTATTAAATTTCTTGAATTTTCCTTGCCTCTGAAAAAAAATCCACCTAGAAATTTTTGAAAGCTCAAACTTTGTATGTATAACAGCGCAACCAGAACTTTTTTTGGGGAGAGTGGCTAAACGAAGATAAAATGAATAAATTTTTCTGCCTAATTTACACGTATGCGCTTAATAATTAATTTTTGAAATTTCGAAGAATTTTGGGGGCTATAGCCCGCTTACCCCACCCTTGATTGCGCCCATGTATATTATAAGGTTATCGAGACGCCAATATATGAAATCTGTGATTTGACTACAAATGGAAACAAAATGGCGCATAATCGAAATTTGAGAAAAGTTAGGAGAGCCTCAGACAGTTGATATTTGATTAAGGCATGGATACGGTTTCTGGTTCCTGATAAAATCAGAGGCGAACTTTGAATCTTGCCGCCTGTGGGCAGTAAATTTTTGACGCCGCCCCCTCCCCCCCGCCAAAAAAAATTATGAAAAATTTTCATGCAAAATATTTTGCTTAGTGTTCATTTTGGTACATAACCCAAACTTTTAAGTTTGATTTAAAATTTAAAAAAAATGTAAGCAGCCATGCTACATTACTAGAGCTGAGTTTTTAACTAAGACTTGATCAAGTTTGGAAATAATGTTGCCAAGCCCTTCGTGTCAACACACCACAACCAATACCAAGCAGGGGCGTACCGAGGACATTCTTCAGGGGGGGGGGGAGAAAACCAAAAATTGCCAACTAATAACATGAAATTTTACCAATTGTTGACCTTTTTTTTTTTTTTTTAGTCTTCAAAAAATTTAAAAATAGCTGTAATAATACTGCGTGGTCAAATTTGCCAACTTTCCAATAGCCAAGGGGGCTACGTCCCTGGTTGTACGCTATCGAGTTCTTATTTTCCCAAAAGAAATTCAAGTTCCCAATTTCAGCCTTGAACAATTATAAATTTCCCAACTTTTCAAAACATCTGGGGTGGAAGCTCCCCCCATCCCCCCAAGTTCGCCCCTGATACCAAGTTTGAAAACCTCTGCCCTATATTTTCTAAAAACCGCTAAGAACTTTAATTTAGAACAAATGTAGTCTTTGTTGCTATGCAAACAGTATATGAACACATATTTTTTAAATTATATCTACTTGAAGTTCCTCAAATTATCTTCAAATTTTAATTCCTCTCTAAATGCACGTAGGAAGCTAGAATGAAAATAGGTTAGTCACTTGGGCTCATTTTATCATATGACACCGCAATAAAAAAATTTCAACCCCTCGTGAGTAACCCTTCCTCCTCTTCTCCAATATCATCTGTGAAAGTAAATTTGGAATATCTTATCCCCAACAATCGAATGAATTAATATTAATTACATTACCACCAATTTGAGGCTACTCAAGCTCTACTACAATTTTGATAATCTGCCTTTTTGTATCCATTTTGATCCAAATTCAAGAGGTCATATTCTGGTCCCCAATTAACCGTTCACGCAATGTTTGACCTTTTTAGATTGATTTGGTGAAGAGATGTGGAAGATTCAAGAAATTTTATTACTTAAAACTTCCTCAAAAATCCGTTTTCTGCTCTTACTCTCCCTCTAAATGCATTTATGAAGCTGAAATTTGGATATGTTGGTCTCCGTGACTCACTCTTTCATAAATGAGATCAAAAACAAACGATTTGAGCTATTTATATTTTCTCTAGCCTCCCTCAAAATTTTATTGAAAAAACAAAAAAGTAATTTTTTTGCACTTTTAGGAAGAGTCTCTCACAAAATTTTGAGCAAATTTCATGCGAATACCTGCCGACGCTAGGCGTGAAAAAAATTATATAGCTATCGTTTTGAAGTTGAAAAAACTCAGCCGAAAAAAAAACAGTTTTTATTTTTACAATAATTTTCAATTTTTCATAATCTTTTTTCAAACTAATTTCTGAATATGTTATAAGTTCATCCATCTGACTACCATAATTTTTTTTTAAATTGTCATAATATATTTCACATTTAAAAAACAGCCGGAAAAACCAAAATTTGCCGCCATGGGCAGCTGCCCTCTCTGCCAATGCCTAAATACGCTTCTGGATAAAATAGTTGGTGTTGGCATAATCAGTTACTATAGGAGTAAGAAGCATATAGCATAGCAAAAAATTGGTCAGAAGTTGTTTAAGAAAATAATTAAATATCTAAAAAGACTTCTTTCAGATTTTTCATTTGACTGAGAGTGGTGATTCATTCCATTTTAAAATAACAATCAAAATTTTTAATCTAGGTGTTGTATGATGAAATAAGATAAGAACACTAACATATTTAAATTTAAGCTTCCTAATAATTTTTCTATGTAGTTGAAGCGAAAGACGGATTTTTGATGAATTCTTAAGTCTTCTATAATTACTCACCAAATCTAACTATACAGAGGTCAGGAATTTCTACATTAGCTTAATTGAGGACTAAATATATACGACCCCTTGAATCTGGCTTGAAATAAATACAAAATGGCGGATGGTCAAAATTCAAACAATTCATAGGTCAAATTTGATAAATATGCTTTCATATAAATTAATTACTATACTGGACGTGAGAAATATCCCAAATTCATTTTTGCAGGTATAATATTGAAGAGAAAAGAAAGGGTAATGAAGTCGAAAATTTTTGATTATATAGCTATAGAATATAGATACAAGTTCATATGATATAAAGCGAGCTCAAATTACCAACATACTTATACTTATTCAAATTTCAGCTTTTTAGTGGATTTGAAGGTGAATAGGCCTTCACAGCACATGATAATTTCTATGAGTTTAACAAAACTTCATTACGATGCAAAGGGTTCAAAATTACTGTAATGATGAAAATTCATACTTATTATTAAAATTCTATTTATGTACTTCGAAGTTAACAATTATAATTTTGGATTCATTTCGTATATAAATTTTGATAATTTTGTAAAATAAGATCTAACATATTTTTGCACTTTAACAAATGAGTATATAAATGAAGTGCATGTTATGATATTCCCTTGAAAAAGCTCAAATGTGTGTACATTTCCTAAGATTCCAATTCGCTTTAATTATATGTACTTACATCATCTTATATGTTTTAAGAGTATAATACGTACACTAAATATTTTGCGTTCAAAAAAATCGTATATTTTGAGAGCAGATTTTGTTTGATATGCACATTCGAAAAATATACTCTTTCCGATTATATTGCTATATTTTTTTAGCTGAGTTTTCAACTAAAAAATGACAGCTATTACAGCCTACCTGATTTGGGAAGGGAAGGTCAGGGGAAGGTGGGGTCTTCAAATCTTTTTTTCCCTCACACATAGCGCGGGCAGGAATTTATGAAATTCGATCAAAACTTGGTGAGAGACTCTAATACTTGGAAATCTAACAAATCTTTTTTTTTGTTTTTTCGAAAAAATTCAAAATGGCGGATCACTGAAATTTTGAGGAAAGCTGGAGAAGGGGCAAATACCTCAATTTTTTGTTTCTGATCTCATATGAAAGAGTGAATCACGGACACACGCCAACATATCTGAATTTCAGCTTCCTAAGTGCATTTTGAGTGAAGTTAGAGCGAAAACGGGTTTTTTGAAAAAATTCTGTTTTTTGTTCTCTATGCATAGGACTGGCGGGTATTTAAGAAATTCCCTCAAATTTTGGTGAGAGACTCTACTTAGAAATCTAACGCAAGCTTTTTCTTGTTTTTTTCGAAAAAATTTAATATGGCGGATTACTCAAATTTTGAGGAGTGCTGGAGAAAGGGCAAATTCCTCAAATTTTTTGTTTCTGATCTCATATGAAAGAATGAGTCATGGACACCAACATATTCAAATTTCAGCTTCTGAAGTGCATTTGGAGGGGAGTAAGAGTAAAAAAACGGCTTTCTGAGAAAGTTTTGAGTCATGAAATTTCTCCAATCTTCCATATCTCCTCACCAAGTAAACCTAGAAAGGTCAAACTTTGAGGGTAGGGTTAGTTGGTGACCAGAATATAACCTCTTGATATGGGGCAAAATTAGCCAAAATGGCGGATTATCAAAATTTCAGTGGAGGCTGAGGAGTGTCGAATTTGTCAAAAAGTAATTAACATGAACTCATATGATTATTGGGAATATGAAGTATACTATATCCCCAATTTACCTGCGTACATGTTGTTGGGAAGGGAGAAGGAGGGGTTATCAAACTTAAAATGTACTGGGGGTACACGAGAGCTCGAAAATTTCTTATTGTTATGTCATAATATGATAAAATAAGCTCAAGTGACTAACTTATTCTGATACAGTTCTGATGATGCCGTCTAGACGCGGCGAAACGTCGATGTAGTCATTTGTTGTGTGTGTTTTTTGAAAACATAATATACGAGATTTTGTGTTTTACCTACAATTTTATTCCGATTTTAACTTCCCAAGTGAATTTTGAGGAGAGGTAGAGCAAAAAAATAGCTTTTGGAGGGGAAATTACCGCAGGAAATTTCATGAATCGTCCATATCTCATCAGTCATCACCAAATCGGTCTAGAAAGGCCAAGCTTCAGCCTTCCCTCTTTAATTTCAATCAAGCTGCTGACTTTTTTTTCATCTGCTTTTAAATTCTAATTTTTTACAAATTAAAAAAAAAATTATTTTCTAGAACCAATATGGCTTCTTTCTCTACCTAGTTTTTGTAGGTACTCTGTATAATTAACGCAGGCATTTTTTATTGCTGTTGTTATTTTGTTTTGCTTCTTCGACCAGTCTTCGATATTTGAAGTTGACCCTTTCTGTAAACAAAGTGTTTCACGTGCCTGAGAGCGCCAACGATTTTTCTCTTTTACCATTCGTGACATCACGCTGAACCGGTACATCAATTGGTACCTAATCCTTTTTCATGAGTTGGTGACGAACGACTCATTCTTTAACTTTGAAAAATCGTCTCACAGCATCGAATCATTCACGAACGGAATCACTACCTTGCGTTCAATGATTTTGGTTCGACTATGTATATCTGTTCGTTTCCATTTCAAAGTATATTAACAGAACTACGTATTTTTTAGAAGTTTTTTAATAAAATTTTTCATTTAT
The DNA here is from genome assembly GCA_009761765.1 of Phenacoccus solenopsis. Taxonomy (NCBI): domain Eukaryota; kingdom Metazoa; phylum Arthropoda; class Insecta; order Hemiptera; family Pseudococcidae; genus Phenacoccus; species Phenacoccus solenopsis. The sequence continues at coordinate 3,508,291 of CM019756.1, forward strand.
GTTCATTTCTAGCTGATTTTTCGATGATAACGGTAGCTATTACAGCCTATTTGATTTAAGAAGAGGATCGAGCGAATGTGAGGTCTTCAAATCTTGGCGTTTCAGACCATTTGTAATCATTTGAAAAATGTCAAACTTTTTGGTTCACGTAGCGCCGGCGGGTATTCATGAAATTCGCTCAAAATTTGGTGAAACGCTTTTCTTAAGAATACAAAAAAGTTACTTATATGTTTTTTCGATACATTTCGAAATGGCGGATCACTGAGATTTTGAGAGGAGCTGGAGGGGAGGCAAATCACTCAACATTTTTATTTTCAATCTTAAATGAAAGAATAAGTCACGGACACCAGTGTCTCAAAATTTCAGCTTCCCAAGTGCATTTAGAGGGAAGCTAGAGCAAAAAACGCTTTTTTGAAGAAGTTATGAGTCGTTAAGTTTTTTGAATCTTTTATAATATTATCTCCTCACCCAATCAACTTAGAAAAGACAAATTTTATGTGAGGAATTAGTTAGTGACCATAATATGAACTCTTTAATTTGGGCCATCTTGGATTCAAAATGGCGGATAATCAAAATTTGAGTGAAACTTGAGGAATCTCAAATTAATAAAAATGCGATTTATATATGAATTCATGCGATTATTGGGGATGAAAAGTATAAAATATTCCCAATTTACCCCCATGTATGATGTTGGAGGAAAGAACGGGTTACCGACCTTATGTAAGGGGGATACATAAAAGGTCGAAAATTCTTTTTATTATTTATCTAATTACTGGGAATGACATCTATATCTGCGTTGTTTTCAATTTCATATCCTATGAAAAAGAAAGTTGGAGTGGGCATCCATAATTCAGTTTTCCATGAGGTCAGTTTAACGTATATAATACTCTCAGAAAAAATCATGGCAACATCCCCTAACCCTGCTTGTAAGGTAGAAAACTTGAAAACTTGTAATTGTGATTTTGGTAATAAGGTGGAAAGAAAATCTTTTCTTTTCATTTTTTGAGGTGGATCAGGATAAAGTGTTACTTTCCAAGGACTTGAAGACATAGGTACTCAATCAAGAAAGAATTATTGACATTTTTCTGCAGTATTCGGTGTTTGAATTTTAACATCTATTTAAATGAGGAAAAATTCAGTAACTTCATTTTGAAAATTGATGAGGTGAAAATTTCCTAATTTACTTATGGTTCTGAAAATTTTACGTACCTTTCAACTTTTAAAAATATGTTTGAAAATCGATCAACATTATAATGTTTCACAAAATAGCTGACAATTTTGATCATCTTGTATTAAGCGAAAATTAAATTTTGGAATTTTATATGGATGATTTTTTCAAATCCTTTGAATATGAGGTTTCGAAGTTTCTACAAAATGTTTAATAGGATTACTACATCATCAATTTTCAAACGTTTTTTATTTACAGCTAACTGCGCATTATACTTCTTCAAAAGGAGGAAAGGTGGTTCAACATCAAAATGTTGAGCAATTTCACATTTTTCTTGCAATTTTTAGAACCTTAGCTTCATTAACTCATAACAGAAATGTTTTTTGATTGGCTCTATTTTTGAGAAAGTATGTTACTTAGATATTTATTTATTTTATTAATTTATTTTTCAAATACTTGACTCAAATTACTGAATAACTTGAAAAAAAGTATCGAGAAAATTTGGTTACTTTACTTCTCTTGATCTCAAAAGGTTATTAAAGTTACTATTTTTTTATTTAATGAAATCATGTGAACAATTGCATCAGTTTTCGAAAAAAACAAAAACAACATTACACATATTATTCTAATTTATGCTCATTGATTGCTTATACAAAGTGTCCAACTGGTCTTAGTACCCCTTCAAATTAGAAAGTTCTCTTATTGAAATTTAATTAAAACTTTTCGAGTTTGAATGTAGAAATTATTAAGTAGGCCTATTGAAATATTAAACTAATTCCTTATTACTAAATTTTTCAAATGTTTTCTTTAATAAAAAAAAAAAAATACTAAAAAATAGTTTTTAATAGAGCTGCAAACTGTGGGGGTACTAAGATCAGACATGGTGTGTTAGGATCATTCATTACTACTTTTAAGAATCATCCAGTGATGTGGTGAGTTCAGTTTACAAAAGAGTAACACCTCAAACTGCGATTTACGGATGAATTTTACATTGTTATTAAGTCTTATCTTCTCAATACAAAAAAATACTTTTGAAACATGAAAACATTTTTTTCAAAGCAGAAACACATTTTGAGTAGTCTTTTCTATACAAAGTAAATTTATATAGTACTCACTTGAAATAAAAATTCCGTCAAGCATATTTTAGCTGAATTGTTCGGTGATTTTGTTGAAAAAAATCGATCATTTGAGTAAATATGAGCAAGTTCACGAACTCATCGTTTAAGTTTATTCATTGATAAAAGTAGATAGAAGTTTAGTTCAAGTTAATTTCAGAAAAAATGTCGAGTTCACTTCAGTTATTTTCTGAAAAAAGTTCAATTCAAGTTTAAAATTTACTTGACAAGAGCTTTTCAACTCAAGTTCACTTAAGAAAATTTTTTTACTTCATTTTACCCGCGAAAAAAATTCAAGTTCTATTCAAAAAAATTTCCAAGTTGTTTAATGAACTAAGCCAAGGATGTGTTACGTTTAATACGAACTCGTTGAGTTTAGTTCATTTTCAACCAAAAAAAAAAAAACAAGTTCAGATCATCGATTCATTCAGAAAAATTTATCCTTTTCAAAAGTCATTGACAAAGTAAACTTGTCACTCAATCTAAATTGCTTGAAAATGTTATTTCTGCCATTATACCTCTTACTCTCCTCTAAATCCGCATTAGGAAGGGCTGATTCAGATATCTTTGTTGATGTCCTCAAGTTGAAGATTGAGTAGTAAAATCAAATTGATAAATAAAGAGCTTAAACAGAGTATCATGTTTAAACCACGAAAGTGAAATTCTAATATTTTGTCGACGTATTCATTTGGACTAGCTGAAGTTCATTGCGTAAATTGAGTCGAATGCATTTCCCCTTTATTTTTTCAATGGAAATCGTAAGTTCAGGTTCAGTTCAGAAATTCAAAGTTCAGTTCTCAAGTGAAAATTTTCACTTTAGAAACGTATCAAGTTGATATTAATGTCAAATAGTGTACTTCATCAAAAATGTTTTTCTGTGTAATGAGTTTTTTCAATATCATCAGACTCAATCGACATTTCAGCATCATCTAGTCTAAAATTTTTCAGTTTTCTAAAATTTGATGAATTATTTTCATTGTTGATTCAAAATCCTTTCATCAAAGGTGCCAACTCAGCATATATTCTCAAGTATATTTGTTTGTAGCTATATGAAGTTGTTATACTTAAGTATAGAATTGTCAATTGATCATGTGTAAAGATCTAGGTAATGAAATATTGTTGCAGCTTTAGCGCTGTTTTTTCAAACTAGAGTGATGGTAGAAGATGGAAAATTATACACTGTGTCTACCTAACTGATTTAAACACCTCCAAGCACTAAATTCTCTTCATCCACAAAATGGTATCTATTCGTTATTTCATTTCCTTTCATTTCTTTTTACGGGATTAAGAAATTAACGCGTAAATAATTGTTTCTCTATGATTTCAATGCAGTTTGCAAGATGATGAATGTTTTTAAACTTTTAAAGTTTCATTTATAACCAGTAAAAAATTATTTAAATCATAGAATTTGAGTTACTAAAGTCTTAAATTATTCATTTTGCTATAATGAAGTCAAACAAAATGAAGTAGGTGATTTTTTTCATGAAAGGGAATTTTGTGCCCAGGAGTGTTAAAATCATTAGACACAGACTACGACTCAGTGATGGCTTGCTCAATGTAATTGACTCAAATTTTGCACTAACGTACCCTAAAGTTTCACAAAACTCATCACCTATCGCGATTCAATATTATTCAGTTACAAGTCGAGCTTTTTCGAATTTTGTAATGTCATTTTTCAGTTTCAGTAATAAAAAATCATCATATGTTGTACTTCAAGAGTAATAAGGGCAATTTGTAGTGATTAACAATTTAAATTTAAGTAATTTTTCCCATTGTTAAATTTTCAAAGGAGTCAAATAAACAATAAAAACATTTATTTCAGATGAATGTAAAACGTATAATCTTAATATAAATCGATATAAAAGATTTAAAACAAGTCTTCATTACAATATAAATAAAAGGAAATCTTCATATTTAGTCAAACCAAGAATTTAACTCCTACTCCAACTTGGCTTCGCAGCAATGTTTGAAATTTGTCTCAAACTCTCATCTCCGACTCTGGAGTCTATCTAGAAGCCAAACTCAGTCTTAAATCTCCAACTCCACAGCACTTCTTTAAATCTGACTCCGACTCTACTTTGACCTCAAAGTCACTATTAGAAGTTTGATTAAAGTTGAAAATTGATGTGTCTCAAATTTCATCTCTGATCAGAAGACTTCAACGATTCGTATTTATACAGTATCTGAGTGATAAAAATATAAACAAAAAACAAGAACAAGAAATATTCTAAAATTTAAGCTCACAGTAAATGAAATATAAAAATTAATAATTTTCACAGAAAATTGATTGATGAGCTTCCAAGACAGGTAAATGCTATAGGTGACTGTTTTATTCTTGTGATGGCTCAATCGTTGATCCACTGCGAACATGAAAAAATACCTATTATAAAGATAGTCGTTATTAATGGACTAATTTTTCCACCAAATTTTGCAGTAGATACCTACTGTTCACTCAGTACAACCATGACTGGTTGAATTGTGAAAAATGTGATTCTAATGCGTTCATCTCGATAGTAAATGATGAAAATTACTTTAAATTTCACTTAGGTATAGTTACCTTTATTTATTCTCAAGAACTCATATGGTATAAGCGGTAAAATTTTATTATTTTTTTTTTGGCTTCTTAAGCGGGCAATAGCAATTTAATCACAAAATACAAAACACAGTAAGAGGTATAGGTATCCGTGTTTTCATATTTTTAGTGTTGCCATATCAAAATTAAAACCTTGATTATGCGAATTTTTAGACTAAGGTGACTACTACCGGACTCTTTACCTTACATTGACTCCCAATTCAGTAAAACTTCAAAAAAAAAATAAATTCCCTTAAACTCTCGATTATTAGGGCATTTACCGTGTGTACAAATTTCTTTATTCGTTATACCTATATATCTAATATGAAGTAGGTAAGCAAATGCACGCTAAAATACTTATTGGTGAATTAAAACGAATTCACCGTAATTGAATACTTTGAAATTTGGCTGTAATTCGAACAAGGATGGTAGAAACAAGGCATCTCGAGCCATCGCAGTTCACAAAGAATGTAAACGCGTTCACGTATAGAAAGGATACCGTTCCTCGTATAAAAATGCTATTGGATTCGGTCGTAATGTGAAAAACGAGTTAGTTTGCTGATTGGGTATCTGTTCCCTTCGCTTCAAACGACGCATGCGCAATGGCGCGTCAATGGATGTTAGTTTGCCATGTTTAAGTGTTACTACGGAACAACATCGTTCGTTCGTTTATTCATTTATTTCAAAAGAATTTTGAATATTATTGGTAAGTAATATATTATAGTAAAATTAAATACATTTCTATATTTAATATTACCTAAGTAGCCGAGATACGTTTTTAATTGCAATGTCTATGCTAACTGATTGTTTAGATTTGTTGTGAATACGTAGCCTATATCTAATCATTACATGTGTGCGTCAATCTTGTTAAGTTGAAATTGCGGCTAAAATTGGTAATCCTACATTAAATCCGGAATTTTTTCTACCCTGTTATAACAAAAATTTTCTGTTTTTGTGTTTCCAGGTGAATCAACCATCATCCAAGAAGTCGGTCTAATTAGTAAGTGAATTTTGACTTTTAATCAGAAAAAAATTCACCACAAAAATTTTTTATGAATATATATGTATTAAATGACTCCTTTGCAACCATGAGGTTGAGATGAGTATTATTGTAAGGGGAGGTATATATATATGTTATATACATTATTGATACAAAATCGCAGTTGAAGGAACTTTTTGAACCGGCCCGGAGAAAACCATACGTAGCAGTCCCCATGAGGTAACTGTAACCCCCCCCCCAGAAAAAAAATGAAAATTTGTCAAATTTACCGCCAAATTCTCTTCTATTTCAACTGTAAAGCTGAATATGGAATATAGTATACTTTTGTCCATATTAGGTATAATATCATACAAGTTAGTATTTATCAAATATAACTATCCGCCATTTTGGATCCATTTTGACACATGAATTCATAAGCTCATATTCTGGTCTGCAACCATCACTACGTATGAAGTTGACTTTTCTAGTAGATTTGATGAGAATATATGGAAAAGTCATTAAATTTTGTGACTCAAGTGCTCCTTAAAAAGCTATTTTTTGCTCCAACCTTCCTTTAAATTCACTTGGAATACTGAAATTCAGATGTGTTCGTGTCTTTAACTTACTTTTTCGTATGGAAGCGCGAACGATACACTGAAAAAACTGATTTTGTACAGAGTAAAAAAAAATTCAGTACTTAGTACCTAAAAGTTTAGTAATGCACGGACAACTCCTCATTTCAGTAATGAGTACAGAACAGTTCAGGAAAAACTGTCAATTTACAGATGTGATCATTATAAAAATTGTCTAGCATTCAGTTCTATAAGTTCTGCACTTAGTCCTGAACTGTCGTGTTTCAGAGTGTAAGAAAATTGGGTGCAGATTACTAAACTATGCTAGCAACCAGTGTTGCATTTCTGTGTAACCATTCTTTTTTTTCTTTGTAATTATAATGATTGGATGGAGTAATAATTACTGTACCTTTTCGTAGTCATTACCATTTTTCAAGTACTTACTCCTTACTCCAGTGCAATGAAGATTGATACTTATTATCACTGATAGTGTAAATTATTCTCGGGTTCAATGTTTCATTTCTTACAAATTTGTATTAATTACACATTATAACAGAGATAAACATGGCTGATGAATATGTGATTCATGACGGAAGAAGTAAGTACAATAACACAGAGTGTACATACCACCTAAACTTCGTTATTTTTTGGAAATAAATATTTCGATTTTATACGTCAATTCATTTTTTTGAAATTTACAGAATATAAAATACCATGGTGCCCAACGTGTGTGAAACATCTCATGGTAGCGTACCTACAGGTCAAATCAGAAAATGAAGAATTGAAAAAAAAAATAGTTTAGTACATCACGTATATATGCATATCGATAAGTAATTTTTTCAAGGAGTTTAAACGCATTACTTTTCAATTTATAGGCGGAACATGAGAAAGAAAAATCGCCAGTTAATAGCCCTTCCATGCTAGAAAATATCATATTAGATGAAAGAATGCTGCGGGAAGCTGTAAGTAGTAATGACCTGCCCCTTTGGTAAAAGTATGTATCTACATCAGATTTAAGCTATAAATGTTTTCTTTCTTTTAATTTACACAGGCACTAACCGCCGCCAAAAAAAACAAGAAAGAGACATGGAAGAAGAAATTAAGACTGTGATGTAAATTAGATATATAAATTGTTATATATTTACAATAAATCAGCATATGAAACATTTACGAAATTCTATTACACGTATTTGAGTTATTATAAACATAAAAAAAAATAATAATAAACAATGCAAATCTGAGTACTATTAGGTAAGCATAAAATTATATACATATATGATATGATGCAGTACAAACAGCGTAGCGCTATTTAAAAACGCAAAAGTCGTAATTCAGCAGAATTTATTAATAATGATGTATTTTTTTCCATTATACCTGGTGATTGGTGATATCGTGGAATGATGTATTTCACAAGAGGAAAATAATTTCCATTCAGAAGGCTCTGAAGAATCAAAGTCAGTAATATGAAAACTTTGAAAATGACTGTCAAAATAAACGAATTTATTGATGCCTTTAGTGAAAATTAACAAACCTTTAACTTGATCGAGAACGAAGTATTTTATTTCAAAAAAACACGGGTCGATGGAGTCATTCTTATAATCGATTACGAAGTGCCCTAAGTGAATTTTTTTGGAATAACGTGTAATCCACTTCATCGAAGCAACCAAGCCTTCATCATTAATGGAACAAGAATTTTTCAATTCTGATGGAAGATGTAGATCGTGAACAGAAACTTCCTGTATAGGACCGTACGAAAATATTGATGGTAAAGGATCTCGACTAAGAAAACGGTGATTCAACTGGAGTTGCATTTTTATAGCTATTGTACGACATACGTTAGCTCTACAAATTGCATTTCTAGAGATTTTTTTCCCCTCTCTGTGACGACTTTCACCTCGCATGGAGGACATGTGCCAAAGTGGACCCATTTGATGTAGAACGGTAGGATAGTGGACTAAGTGGTGGTGTTTAGGTTTGATAGAGGAAGGAAAGAATTCATTCAAATTCGATAAATATTCTGATATAAACACCTTCAAGCACTTATATGAATTCGCAAGGAGCTTCGTATCCATAATAATGTCTACTACTTGCTTTAACTGAATAAATAAACCCCAACACTCATGGTCTTCTGGAATTAAATCTCCAATTAAAAGACCAAAATTTCGTAGCAAAGTCATCGCTTCGGCTGATGATAATTTCAATCTTTTTTTTAGATGAAGTTGAGTGATCTCTACTGGTTGGTTCTCCCAATCTTGATAAGGAAACCCAAGAATACGTTGATTTAGCAAGTCGAGTGAGAAAGTTTTTTCGACATTTATGAAGAAATTTAAAATTTTGGCCAAATCATATGGCACCACTCCTTCCCACACATCATGCATTACATCTACACTCACATTACGAGTAGCATGAAAGTATGGAAGTTCATGAAAAACGCATTCTTCAACGATATTAAACGAATTAAAATCTGGTTTCTTGACATTGTTCAAATGTTCTTTATAGTTTGCTTCATTCCGTAAAACTAAGTTATCTTCTACAAAGAATTTATTCAAGTCATTAAAATGAATGAGACAAAATCGACAAGGATGAACTGTACGAAACGATTCAGCGAAGCCAAGGATGGAATGCAAACCAAGATTATCACCTAAAATTAGAGCTAACTGAAAATACACTTTTAAAGCTTTTCCATTGATGTACAAGTGAACGCCATTTTCCCGAAGAAAATTAAGCTCATCGATAACTCGACGAAATACAACTTTATTTTTATAATTTTTTCGGTCTAAGGAATTGAATAAAACGAATAATAGAATGTTGTTAAGTTTTGACCTTAAATGATCTGGCAAAAAAGGAAGCAAAAGATAGATTGCGCCACACTTTCCTAATCCAGCATGGCTCCCTAAGACATTATTATTTTCAAAATCGTCAAAATATATAAAAATCGGAAGGATAAGTTTATTGCCAAAGGTTCTTGTCTCATTTATCCAAAAATTGCTTTGCATAAAATTTTGAATTAAAGTTTGACCTTTCAAAGAATCTATGTAATTAAAAATTTCATCGTAATAACCAGGAAGTTCAAAGAACAATTTTAGTACATGATGAATGGGAATAAATTCAGCTGTGGTTTTAAGTTGAACCCAACTAAATTTGCCTTTTCTTTTCCTTCTTTCTCTTCTAAGACCTAAAAGAACTTGTTGTGGCGCTATATAAGATCCTCTATTTGAGAAAGCTTTCATTTGTAAGAATTCTGACTCTAAGTTTTTGAATGGTGTTTTACGTTTGTTCAGTTCTATTTTAAGTTCTTCATTCATCAAATTGAGGCTTTCTAACTCAGAAACTATACTATCAAAATACATATGAAAAAAGTCCGAGGTATCTCTTACAATTTCGATTACTCTACTCCTTGGTACATCACCATAATTGTGTAACTTGGCGATAAAATTTAAACTTAAATTTTGAATGTCTTTAGCAGGAGAAAGAGGTGAATCTATTACAACATCACAATTATCAACATGTTCAGAAGAGAAAGAAGGAGATGGCATAACACTAGCTAGCTCTATATTTTCAGTTTGTTCACTTAAAGTTGAATTTGTAATAGAATTCAGAATGGTTGGGGAGTAAATTTGATTAAAATTGTGATTTCGAACATAATGTTTTTTTAAGGAATTAACACTATGATACGAGCGACTACACTGCATGCACTTGAAAAAAGATTCAAGCGAATGAAATGCTGCTAAATGTTTCCATAAAGCAGAAATATCTTTGCACTCAAACGAACAATACGTGCAAGGTAACATTTCTTAATACCTATACAAGTTCTTATAAGCTATAAAAAAAAATTTTAAAGGAATTCTTACGATGGATTCGTTAATTTTTTCATGTCATTAAGGAGTTCTCTTAGAGATTGGCCGATCTTCTCTCCCGGAACTGTTATATCATAAATAAGTCGCTGTATAAACTGCCACACATCGTAACAAGGAAGCGGATACTCGTAATCGAATTTGAAAAATATTTTAAAGAGAAGATCAACTGCTTTTATAGCTGTTGGTACCTCGAACTTTATGTTATTATCACAAACTACGAAGAACGATTCAAACGAACATGTTTCTTGCTGACCCACGAACAAAAGAAATGGCTGTAGTGTCTCGTTTACATTTTCCTTAGACAATCTGATCTTTTCTATTTCGGAGTCTATATCTGCAGGATTACTCACTGCTGCAACGAACGCCAGCTGAGACTCGTGTGATGATGGTTTTTTTCTATTTGTTCTCTGAGTAGTAGTTCTTTTAATAGCCGAAATTGGTACTATGCGAGGTAAATTAAATATAATTGCTGCATCTTGTTGCTCTGAAATATTACACCTCGTTTAAAATATGTGATCGATATAAATAACTACTTAAGGAAAGGAAGAAAAACTATGACAAATACCTTCTGTTTTTTGTAAAAAGTCTATGGTCTTAATACTCCTTATTACTTTTTGTAGTAATGCAATTCTCACTTTTGGCCAATTTTCATTTATTTGATTAGATTTTCCAGGATATAAAAAATCAAAGTCAATATTGGTCTGAAAATAATCCAATTCATTATTTAACTTGTACAATGTACACAGCTGATGCATAGAATGAACATAGCTTAGAAATGGACCAATAAAGTGAAGAAAGGAAAGTCATACAATTCCAAAAGTGATAAATCAAAAATTCTAACCAGTTCCGCGGGGTAAATTTGAAAACATGGATATGTTATTACATATTCGTTGTTTAAACGTAGTGCAGATGTACTTCGACGCTCTTTGAAAGAACTTTTCCACCGTACTAAAATTTCGGACAGTGGCTCGATATGGCCAGACATAAGCCACTGTAAGTGTTCAGTTTCATTATTTTCATTTTCGTTTTCGTCGTCGTTACTTAGTGATGTTGAGGTTTCTCCTGATTTTGATGGAGGTACTAGAACTTTCCATTTTAAAAGTTGGCCTTTTACATAATTATAATGATGAAGGAGTTTTCCCCCTGCAGCACTACGAATTTTTTGGCCTTTTTTATTTATTTCTGTATGAAAGGGGGTGAAGTATATACTCTTATCTTCCGAGGGAAACAGCCGTTGGATCTGCTCCGCCAGATAACTTAATCTAGTGCTTGTTATTCTAGAATGATGTAAAATAACAAAATGAAAAATTGAAAAAAAAACAACTTTGGAGTTTTTGAAATGATTTGCCTTCAATTAAAAACTTACGAAAACGACGTTAAGAAATCTTTGTCTACGAGCAACTTATCTACCTCTCTCTGGATAATCAAGTCAACCAAGTGACCTCGCATTTTTTCGTTTAGACATCCAGTCTGACGGTACCCACAAAGAATGACCTTCCCCCCTACTGCATTTTTTAGAAATGCCTGAAAACAATATAAAGTAATGGAGAAAGCTGAAAAAACACAGCAGTGATCATATTTATACTTTTTCACACAAACCTCCAAGTCATCGTCGTCTGTATTGGGTAAAGTTACATACCTCAACACTATACTATCTAAAAAATGAAAAGCACGCGATAACAGACTAACGCAAGTGTCTTATTGGTAGTAGAATGAATAAACTCAACTCACTTGGTGAATTTTGGACAGCAGCATCATCTGCAGTATCGTCGTCTAAAATATAAAAAGCAATAGGGATAACGTTGTGAATATCTTACCATATAATTATTAATATGTTTTCAATATGAATGAATCAATTCACTTACACAGTAATTCTTGCATCACAGGCTCATTGATGTTCATTATTTCTTCAAGGACTAGTTACTGCGATTAATTTTTACTCATTCATATTTTTTAGGGACTAAGCACTTAACTAGCTTGGTAGCCAGCAATTAGTACTGAATTTTTTGGGCGTCTGTGTTGTACAGATAGAATACCCGCTACTATTTTTTCAAGGACAAGTTATTGCGATTAATTCTTACTTATTCATATTTTTTAGGGACTAAGCACTTAAGTAGCTTGGTAGCAGGTCAATGATGCATGGTAATGATTCCATTATTAGCGCTACCAAAATATTTCAGTAATGATTACTCAACTCTTATATGTTCTGTAGTGTAAAGATCAAAACTCAGTGCTTAAAAGTACAGTAATGGAGTTCTTTACTATACTATTACGTACTGAATGCAAGAAATTTACAAATGAGTAATTGATTTTCAAAATCAGTTTTTTCAGTGTAGTTTCAAAATATTTTTGCTTTGTTCAGCTACTCACAAAATTTGAGAGAGTCTCATTTATTCCAGATGAACCAAAACTGCAAAAAAAAAAAAAACTTTTGTGTATTTTCATAATGAGTCCCTCACCTTCCAAGATGCAATAAGCAAATGGGGAAATATAAATATACTTATATATACGTGTGCCTTTTTAATAAGCGCACATGGTGTGGCTGTTTATGGTGCTCAGGGACGTACCCAAAGGGGGAGGGGGAGCTTCCCCCCTTGGCTTTTGGAAAGTTGGTAAACTTGACCACTTGCGCAGTATTATTACAGCTATTTTTAAATTTTTTGAAGACTAACAAAACGGTGACATCGTATTTATTTAACATCTTATTTTCGTGGAGCAAAAAAAAAAAAAAAGGTCAATAGTTGGTAAAATTTCATGGTTCATGGTATTAGTGGGCAATTTTTGGTTTTCTCCCCCCCCCCTGAAGAAGGTGCTCGGTTACGCCCCTGATGATGCTTCACAGCAGGGAGGCGGTACCAGGGATTTTTTAAACTTACAGTTTTTGTTAAGGCGTTTCGCATCAAAGACGGGGGTTGGGGGTGGATTGGTATAATTTTTTTGCTAGCATTTTTCGCTTCAAATTATTGCGTTGGTTGACGATAATTTAAACGTATAGTAGCCACTGCGTGATGACTTTTTCAACGTAAGTATTAATGATGAATATAATTATATAGTATAATAATTTCTTTTAACAACTCAACAATGACAGAAATGTTTATTCTAGAATATGAAAAAATAGGAATTGAAAATCAACGAGAAAAAAGCACCGACTATATAAGCAAGCTTAAAATTGAAGAAAACAAAAATTGAAAAGGTCTATAAACTGAAAATTAAAATTTGATGGAAAAAAGAAGCCAAGCAAAACGAAATCAACGTGCTGAAGGCGGAAAAAGGTAAAATTGGTTTTTCATTGTAAATTAAAATTTGAAAATGATTAATTCTTTTAATGACCTTGAAAGTATACGTAAACAAAAACTAATGCCCAACTTGCAAAATTTGGAGATTTAAAAAAAATAATGAAATCTAAAAGATCCAAAATTATTTTTTTAATATAGGAAAACAGTGAATCTAATGATGTATTATAATCTTCACACCAACACCTCATTTCTTGGGAAAACTTTTAGTTTTTTTTTTATTATTAATTTTAAATTTAATACACGAAGTGTGAAAGGAAATTTTTGTTTTTCAACATTATGCATGCTTTCTCAAAATTTCATCTCCATTAGTCATTAATTGTTTACAGCACTAAATTTAATATCAGAATGCTAATCATTATATGATTTATGCTTTTATTTATTTTTTTTTATTAATAAAAGAAGGTTATAGGGAAGTAATGCCGCTTTAATAACATTTTAAATAATATATTTCAACGTATCAGGTTGAGATATTTTGAAAAATCATGCATAGTGAACCAAAAAAATTGTCGAACGGCAAAGCCCGGGACTATAGGCAGCCTCGCCCCCTTCTAATGCGAGCTTGGTGGAAATGTAAGCAACTAAAATTTTTTTAACGAAATGAGAAAATATATGTTGAGGAATATTGGAAGACCTTGTGGAAGGAGTTGGACCACTGTAGCACTCACATGGGTATACCTTAGTATATATATCTATACATATAAGAGTGGAATCACTTCCTCGAAGCAGAGACTTCAAGGTAACATTACAAAACAATTTATAAAAAATATTCAATAAAGAAAAGAAAAAACAACAACAATAAAATGGTATAATAATAATTTGAACGATTTAATTGTAAGCTGGATGTATTTATTATGTGTATGTATGTTTTTAATGTTCATTTATATAATTATATTGACAGACCCAATATACACTGTAGGTGCTGAATTTAAGCATAGATTAACCATACATAGATAGGCCACCGTACGTTAAATTTTTATCCCTCCAAAACTGGAGCTGGAATCGTTTTTTGCCAATATCTTGGAAACAATTCAAAATAATGAGCTCGCAAATGGCTCATTTTGAAGATATTGAAATGCAGAATGGCTTAATTTTTCTAAAGTTACTGTTATTGATTTACTTTTGGAATTAATTTCGAAAAACGATTTTTTTACTTTACTATGAACTCTCAAAAACTACATTAATGACTATTATTTTTTTAAAGTGAAACACATTCAGAATTTTATGCTCTTTCGAATGAGTTGCTTGTAAACTTTCCATCTATATTTTTTCTTGATATATTTGCAAAAAATCGCAAGCAAAAAGTCGAATTTATTGGAGCTCATTCATAGAGGGCGCTCTAAAAAATAAATTAGTTTTATTAAAATAACTCGATATCACATCGATGGCAGTAATGTTTTAAAATTGAATCATGCTGTCGAGCTCTTTCGAATGAGCTGTTTCCGAACACTCCAACTCAATTTTTATCCAAGATTTTAATAAAAAACTTTCTGGCTCCTTTTTCAACATTTATGAATGATAAATTAGTATATACCGATGGACTATCTATGTATGGTTAATCTATGATTTAAGGTATAGAGTATAGGTATAATGGGCGGCCATTATGGTTCCTAGTGTTGCATTCTTCCAGCATATAACTCTGTATAAATTTTGATTGAATTTACGAATACAACTTTCAATGTAATTTTTTTGTATACTGACTCATTTGAAAGAAGCGGCCTTTTTAAGCTTGGTATTCTCGTGTAATTTTTTTTTAATATTTGCAAGCAGTGGGGGATTTAAAGGTGAAAGCCCATGTCGACAAAAATGTGGACTGCCAAAAGGCCCAACAAACAGACCTTTTTTGTTTTATTTTTCTTGTTACAATAAAATGAAAAAAAAAAATGTAAGTAGCCAAGCCGAATTACTGGAGCTGAGTTTTTAACTGCGGCTTGTTCAGGTTTGGAAATAATGTTGCTAAACTATTCATGAGCCACACGCAATACCAATTCTGAAAACCTTTACACTATCCTTTTCAAAGGTACTTAAAAATTTGAATTTAGAACAAATGTAGCATTTCTTACTATGCAATAAGCATATGAACAGATATTATTTGTTAAATTATAACTATACTTGAGGCTCCTTAAATTATCTTCAAATTGTTAACATCCGCCATTTTGGATCCATTTTGACTAAAATTGAAGAGGTAATATTCTAGTCATCAACTAACCCTACACACAAAGTTTGACCCTTCTAGGTCGATTTGGTGAAGATATGAAAGATTCATATTTCCTACAACAATTTTTTCTCCGCATAAGCTGGTTTTCGCTCCAACTCCCCTCCAAATTCACTTGGGAAGCTAAAATTGGAATAGGTTGGTCACTTGGGCTTATTTTATCATATGACACCGCTATAAAAAATTTTCGACATCTCGTGTACCCGCACCGCACATTCTTAGATCGATAACCCCTCCTTCTCCCCTCTAACCACATGTATGGAGATGAATTGAATATATAGTATACTTCATATTCCCAATAATCATATGAGTTCATATTAATTACTTTTTTACAAATTTGACGCTCCTCAGTCTCTAGTCAGATTTTGATAATCCGCCATTTTGAATTTTGATCAAATTTTGTGAAACTAGTTTCTCAAAATGAAATATACTTAATTTGCGAAATTTATTCAAAAGCACGTCCCTGCCTCCCGACTCGGTAACATTAAAAACTTTAGCCCACGAGATTTTTTTTATATCACTTGACAATTTCAGAAGTTACCGAACGACCTGAAATATTCAAATTTTTTACTAATGAATCAATGTGTTATTGATGTGGAGATTTTAAATTATCTAAGAACAAAAATGTTCGAAAACCATCTACCTCTCTCGATTTTATCCATTGAAAAAGAAACACCGAATCATGTAAATTTGGACAGCGTTATATTTCAGTGAAGAGCTGAAAATCAAAACTCACTTTTGCCAACAAAAAAAAACTGGTTCGTTTTCCATCATGATAAATCCTGATAAAGTATTCCAAAGCCTACAATCTAACATATTTGACATTCTTTTCCCTTACCATCCTTACAATTGGTCATTATGAATTTGCTAAATAATATTTAAAAATCAAAACGTATCATTTTTCTATACAAAATAGACTGAACATAAAGAACTGAGAATCGAAGCTCACGCTTGCCAACAAATTTTATTGTTGTTTATTAACGTACTCCAATATTAAAAACCCTGAAGGTATATCTAAGATAGCGCAGAATTATGTTTGAAATCTTATTTTGTAATTTACTAAAAATCAACCAGCTTATTAGTAAATATGTAAATTCTTATTTATTGTAAGTAACCTTTTTTTTATGTTGTTGTGTTTCAAGCTTATTCGTTTTTTTTTAATATACCCATACATTTTTTTATATTACAAGCCAAATTTTTGTTTTTGTTTCAAGTGAATTAAAGCTTATAATACAGTCTGCGAAATTTTCATTTTCAAACTATTTCATTCGGAAAATTTGCTGGTGTTACCCCCCCCCCCCCCGAAAAACCAGCTAGTTTCGCCACTGGTCTGAAATTTATGTTAGTAAAAAGTTCTCAGAATTAGCTTTTTTAAAAGCAAGTCAGAGGAAGGTGAATTTTCAGTTTTTGGCGTGTTGGTTTTAAATTATTTTTTTTTTATCTGTGCTAGTTAATACGTAGTACTTGAGAACCCATAAATTATATTTTAAAATTTCGTCGACAAGACTCTTATCTATTCCTCGATTTTTTCTTTATGTTTTAACCACCAAAGTGAAAGTGTGAAAAATCAAGGTAGGTATCTTGAAAATATACCTAGTCATTTCTAACATACCTAGGTAGTTTATATTTTTGAATTTCTCGAGCTTTTTTCAAATCCTATCTATGGTCATTTTGCGACGAAAAATTTGTACATCTTAATTATTACAAAATTCAAAAATAAGTTTTTCTGAATATTTTTTTAACACCTATTGGAATTTACAATTTTTTTGCATACTTATAAGAAAGGAAAATAACATGATTTTGTTATGTTTAGGAAGGAATTATATTTACAATTATGCAGTACTCTTGATCTTTAGATTATCCTATGTGCCCACTTTGGCTGATACATATCCTGTTTCTGTTCTTACATATAGGAAATAAGTAGACGAAAAACACCATTTTGAGCTGAAATATGTCTTATGAACAATGAACATCTTATAGATATACTTACAAGCTGAGCTTGAATTAATGTATGATTAATGAAAATATTTTTATATCTATTTGACATTAATTGAAGCTCAACTCGAAAGTATGTCGATAGGATATTCATACGACTTGTATAACCCCAAAACAGTGTTTTTTGTATTTATCTATTTGCCGCAGAAATGCACACATAGGGTAGAGAGAGGTCACAGTATACCTAGTTTTGTTGATCAGTGTGTGTATGCCTTGAATACACGATGTTTAAATCGTCGAAGAAGTTACTTATTCCATTTACTGTACTAATTTTAGAAATGATACGCTTCTTATCGTTGACGCAGTTCGTTTCCTAAGGAAATAATAAGTGATATAACGTTAGTACTAAATTTATTTCTTGCATTTTTTTCGTTATTACTTGGTGTCATCTATTTGTTTCGAACTTTGAACCGCTTTGTACTCTCATCGAATTGACTTCGGTGGTTGAATTTTCAACGGTGAAGTATACAAAGAGACCTTAATTTATTTTACTCTATCGCATTATAGGTGTAAAATGATTGGAATGATAGTCTTTTATTTGGTGAAATTACAACACTCGTGACATGGAAAAAATATGGCGTTCCAGAGTACTCCCATTTATAGTGCCTTAAGTAACCTTGTTTGCGTTGTTGTGTTTTAGGCTGATTCTTTTTTTAGAATACATTTTTTATGTGCTATAAGCACAATTCTCTTTTTATTTCAAGTAAATTAAAGGTTATAATTCAAAAGAAAATTACCCCCCCTCCCTCCCTCCCTTAAAAACAGCTAATTTCATTCCTGTCTTTACTTTAAAACTTCACTTTAATTGGTCTTCAGTGTAGGTACTTATTTTTCGAAATTCGAATATTAATGAATTTGGCTCTCAGTGCACGTAACCTCCATTTTCAATTGCGATAAACAAGGTCGAAAAAAGCCAGACTAGGCCGCAGGGCAAAAGTAATTATTGTACCATGATTTTCAATTTTTTTTTCAAATCCAAAAAAAATTTGAAAAATGTAGATTAAATTTTGAAAGGTTTTAAAACTTGAAATTTTTATCTTAAGATCCTCTGCGGAACCCAGATCTGGGAGTAATCTGGCCTCTTTCTTCTGTTCCTTGGTGATCAGAAAAATCGAAAACCAAAATGCGTAATAATGATCTGCTTTGCAAGATACGTACGAGGGACGTTCAGAAAGTAAGGTTCCCTCTCTTATAATTCTGGTAATAATGGACTGATCCGGTTGGGTGTGGTCTCATTCAGTAGCTAAAAGGGTCTAGAATACATTGACATCCTGTTTTCATTCCTAGTTTGTTTTAAGAAGTGAATACATACGATGAGCGAAAACAAATTTTTAAAAGTAGCGTCCGATGTGGAGGTGCGTTCAGTAATTCGTTTTTTACGGTTTAAAAAAATTTCTCCTATCGAAATCCATCGCGAATTGAAATCTGTATATGGAGATAACATAATGTCCGTTCAACATGTTCGAAAGTGGTGCCGGTGATTCGACTAAGGGCGAGAAGAGATGGCAGATCTGACACGCTCCGGTAGGCCTAGCGTAGTGAATGACGACTTGATCCGGCGCGTGTCACATCTGCCATCTCTTCTCGCCCTTAGTCGAATCACCGGCACCACTTTCGAACATGTTGAACGGACATTATGTTATCTCCATATACAGATTTCAATTCGCGATGGATTTCGATAGGAGAAATTTTTTTAAACCGTAAAAAACGAATTACTGAACGCACCTCCACATCGGACGCTACTTTTAAAAATTTGTTTTCGCTCATCGTATGTATTCACTTCTTAAAACAAACTAGGAATGAAAACAGGATGTCAATGTATTCTAGACCCTTTTAGCTACTGAATGAGACCACACCCAACCGGATCAGTCCTTTATTACCGGAATTATAAGAGAGGGAACCTTACTTTTTGAACGTCCCTCGTATTTCCAATTATAACGGTGGATTTACACCGCGAAACATTTGTGTTGGCAACAATTGTTCTGCAACAAAGTTTACATTTTGTTTACACTGAAGTTGCGGAACATTTGTTGTCAACATGTTGACAACAATGTTCTATGTTCCCATTGGATTTGGGCAGGGGCGTGCTCAGCCATTTGGGGGCCCCAGGATAAATATCTTGAAGAGGCCCCAAGAGTCCGTGGGCCCCCCCCCCCGTTAAAATTTTTCAACTTTTTTTGAGTGAATTGGAAAGCTAACGGAAGAAGCAAAAAATTTTAATATGGAGAATTAAAATTTTTTTAATTTTGATAGGTATAACATCGATTTTTACTTAACATTAAACTATTTCATTAAACAATAATTGTTTTTGTTAGTCAACATCCAAGCAGCGGCCTACTAAGGACATTCTTCAGGGGGGGGGGGGGGAACAAGAAGTTGCCAACTTTTAATTTTTTTTTTTGCTCTGAAGTTAAAATGTTTTGATTTCAGCAAATTGGCAATTTTTCATCGATAATACGAAATTAGTATTTAAAAAAATGTATCATCTTGGTAAATTTCAACGATAGGTGTAGTCCTGAATGATATTTCTTATGATGCTCGTACAACGCCTAAAAGAAAAAACAATCGAAATGTCATTCTTCACATTACTCTATTGAGAACATTATCCTACTGGTATGATGGGTAAAAATAAATACAACGCCTTAAAAATTAAAAATAATGTTTTAAAATCGTAACAAAAACATCGTGCGAAGCGCGAAAGAAATTTTTTCATCTTTTATACAAGTTGATAAATTATCTTCCACACATGGTTAATATTGTTAAATTTTAGTATTTTAAGCTATTTTGTAATTTTTTGCCCCCTTCAAATTTTTTTAAAATCGTAAGAAATACAACGCGCGAAGCGCGAAAGAAATTTTTTCCACTTTCATATAAAAATTGGCAAGTTGGTAAATTCCAAAAGCTGGCAATTTCAATAACTGCAATACTTTGTTTAAGAAATATTTATCTGTCTTATTTTTGATACTAGGTACTTATTAGTGCTAGTGGTCAAGTTCACCAACTTTACGCTAAAACTCCAAATTTACCAACCTTTCAGAAGCCAAGGAGGAGCTCATCCCCTCCCACATCCCTCTTTTCAGTACGCTCCTGCATCCAGGCATTCTAGATATAATTTGGGTCGTTTTGGGCAATAATTGTTATTACGCCAATTTTTGGTATAGTTGTCAGGAGTAATACCACAAACAACACACTCAAACTCCCCTCATGTAGCGGTGACGTGTGGCCCCTATGGGAGTTAGAACCCCCCAAAAGCTAGTTTTTGAATTTTTTCACTCACAATGACTGATACAAGTAAATTAGATATATAATTAATCTACATCAAATTACCAACACATTATACCTAACGCATTTTTCTCTATATCATTCACCGTTCGACAACAAAATGACTTTGAAGATGGCCCATTAGGTAAAATGACTAAATTGTTGTACATTAGTGAGTTTTTTGCATTTTTCTTGGTTAAGGTGCCAAATACGAAAAAATTCTTACCACACAAAATTGTTCTACACCAAATTTCTCGTAAAAATATTGCATCACATTTTTTCTACAATTCATTATAAGTTAGTAAAGAGATCTTGAAGAAGACGCATTAAGCAGTATAATGATTTATCATTTTTTGAGCATAGATTTTTGTGTTTTTCTTCCTCGTAAGGAGAGATACGAAAAAATGGCTAATAAAAAAATTATCTACATTAAATTTTCTTCAAGAAAGTTTGGTTGTTTTTTTCCTGTCTCAAAAACTGAAGTGTAAGATTATTCAGAAACTTATATTAGCGGTTATCGAGCAGATTTTCGGGATGTTGGTCAAGAGTATAAGAGTGAACAAAATACTAAAACTCCCCATATGTAGCCGTGATGCGTAGCCCCCTACGAGGCTTTGAACCCCCTAACTCAGTTTTTTGAACTTTGCTCGCTTACAATAACTGACACAAGTAAATAAATCCTATAGCAAATTGATTTACCCTAAATTCCTATAAGAATGTTTAATCATTTTCTTTCAGCTGTTTATAAGGGTTCAAACCCCTGTGGAGGCTGAGGAAATCGGTAATATGCATTGCATACGGCCTTGTAAATTTAAAAAGTTTTTGCAAAATGTGATTTCTAATCATATGCGGTCATCATATTAAAAATTTGTAAAGCCATAAACGCCTTATTTTCGCTAGTTTTGCTAGTTTCATCACTGCTTTTAGTACAAGTAAAAATTTCCCGATGAGTGGGTACCTGCTACCAATATTAAGTATACTAAAGCAGTTGAGTTGAATTGAATTTATTAAGTGCATTAAGATAAATTTGATGAAGTTTTTTTAATATTTTACGAGTATAACCTTTATTTCTACCGAATTGTACGACTTAATTACACTTCTTGTCACGCTAAAAGAGGCCCCACTCCAAAGGGGCCCACTCCTCGGGGCCCCAGGATATTATCCTGAGTCGTTACACGATGAGCACGCCCCTGGATTTGGGAAATGTTTCAGATAATGGAAACATTTTGAGTTTTGTGATCTACCGTGGTTTTGAAAATTTAACATTTTATGTTTATTTGTCGTATATTTTTGAAATTTCTTATTTTCAAAATTTGAAGAATGGATGATAAGATAAGCTATTATTCTACGTACTTTTTTCTCCAGTTTTCAATGGTTTTAAAGGCCTTGACATTATTTTATTGTTATATAGGTTTGATCACGAACAAAGGTAAGAGATTTGGCTTCTCATTTAAACCCATTAGTTTATTCATCTAAAAAATCATAAATAGTTTCTTCATCCGAAAAATTATAAAACCGCAGATACAACTTGATATGCTAAAATTGGCGGGTAAACGAATTGCCTCGTATATTGTTTCAAACCTGTTTACACTATGAAACAACAACAAAATGTTTCCGCAACTTTTTTTCAAATTTATGTTCCGAAATTTTGTTTTTGTTTCGCGGTGTAAATCCACCGTAAGTTTTTGCATTTTTGATGTATTATTATAATTTTTGTTTTTTGTTTTCATGAGCAGTTCTTGGTTGCAAAAAAAATTGATTCACACCCACAAATTAGAAAATCTCTGCGGCTGTGCTGTTTGAAAAAGTTGTATGTACATTGTGTAGTAGATATATAATTATTTGAAAGTATTTGCCTCCCCCTTCCCCTTTTAAAAATTTCTGTTTACCCCACTGACTTGTATCACCATAACATTGCTTAAAAATAACATATCCAGATGTTATGTCGCGAAATACCTAAGCTTTACTTTATCAATAATTTTTTGGGGTGGATCGAGGGGGAAGGGGGAGGAGTAATCACTCATTTATTGATATTATATTTACTATCACTGTATAAAATGAGGAATGATTTCTTGTATTTTGTCTTGAAAACGTTAGGGGGTAATGTCTGGGGGAAGGAGAGGTGGACATTGCCCCCATTTGATTACTCTCTCCAACACTCGCTTAGGCTCTGATCATTTCTATACCAAAGAATTTTCATTATTGACCTAAACGTTGAAAAGTTTTTCGATATTTCACGTATTTTTATATTTGGAATTTTTCATTATTTTTGGTATTTACCTAACTTGTAGGGGTTCAGACTTCAGTCCCTTATTTTGTTCTCTTCATTCACTTCGCTGCTTTATGTTACTTTATTGTTTCGAATCATTCATCATACTACCTTTTGTTAACACACGCTATAGAGCTGTATACCCATTCGGAACCATTTTAAATACTTTTCAACGATAATTCAACCAATAACACAGGACAGCGATAAGTAGATTACAAACGAAAAGTGGAGGGGATTGTGTTACCATATGGTGGGGGAACAAAATGGCGTATCGATATTCGAGCAAATTTTTAGAAAATACGTAAATTTAATTCGTTTTGAGAAACGCTTTGAAGCCAGGGGCTCCTTCAGTGGTGTACTACATATACGGTTTCTTCCTTCAGAGTGCTGTGTCTCATCCCCCTCTTTTTTTACTTCTATTTTGGAAATGTTACGCGAACATAAATCATCTGAAATAAACATATGTATAAGAAATTTAGCGTAGGCGTTGCTATAGAAGCGATCAGGGGGATGGGTCATGGCTCAAAACCCCCCCTTAGCTTTTTTTCAATATTTAATAACGAATACTGCTGTTAAGGCGTGAATATATTGAATAATGTTGAATCATTAATAAATAAGTCAATTTTGAAATTATTAATAATAGCATAAAGGGGAAAAGGAGGGAGAGGGCATAAATCAAGACTCTCGGAAGGCAACTCAAGATCTGGAGGAGAATTAAGATCGGAAACCAGCTACAGGATTATCACTCAATATAAAATAATAGAAAGATCTTCGGTATACATTTTTTGTGGTGCTTTTTTAAACAACTTTGCCCCCTCCCCCTTGGGAATATTTGACCAGAATTTGAAGAAATCGAGTACAAAATATTTTGCGGAATATGAGTAATTTCAATACTTCTCCCCCCCCCCCTACAAAAAATATATAGTAGAAAAAATTATTTCTATCCCCCCTCTCACCTTAATTTTTTTCCAATAAATGTCGTTTTTTTCTTCACGTTCTGACAATATGATAAAATCATCATCCGTCCATATAGGCACAGTTAATACAAACACAAACAAAATTTTCGTGTAGCCGGTATGGTTTTTTAAGGCACTAACTAATTAATCATTTTTTTGCGTTTCTTTACTTCTTAATTCATCAATCATTGAAGAAATGGGTATCATTTAAGATATAACAGGGGGAGAAGGTCGGGGCCCATGATGCCTCTAATGAGCTCAGTTTTTTAAATATTTAAATGTTGTTAAATCGTATAATTTTTCTATAACAACAGTGTTCGTGTAAACCTATAAGAAAATCGCTATAGGTATCTCACTTTTAAAAATAAAAATGAATTTTTCACGATGAATTGACTACGAACACCTATACTTATAGGTACCCTTATTACTATGAATTGAGAAATCTTTATAATATGTGGTGGAGGGCATTCGTTTGAATTTCTTGTGTTTTGAATAAGGAATTTATGTCATTAAATAATAACTCCCTCCCCACTACATTGACTGTATACCAGCAAAACATCAGAACTCTTCGTATAACCTTCTCTTTTCTCGTTGGAAAAAATTATCACAGAAACACGTTTTCATTATGCCCTCTAGATGTTATTGATTTGTTATTTTTTCATTTTTTTCTTAAGAAATTATTGTGTATTTACATGCACACAGGTTGCTATATAGAACGGGGAAAGGTTACTTCATAAACGTTCCAAAGGCCACTCTGCTCTGCTATTTAATTTAGACGAATCCAATAAAGAAATTGTATAGGTATGTGCATGCTGGAATAAAAAAGGAGGCCTTTTTGGTACATAGTGAATTATTTTTTGACAATTTCGTAACTATTAAAATACATTATACATATTTAAAATGTTATTGAAGTATACGTTACTTCTATATTTTTTTTATTAAAAAAAAAAAAAAAATGCATATAAAAAAACTTGGGCATTGTATTTATTGTAAACCTTTAAGCACTTGGGAAGATAAGTATAAATTTCGAAAAATAAAATTCTCAGTTTCTCGATGGATTTTTTTAAATTTAATTTCGAGCAGTGGCGGATTTAAGGAGGAAGGCCCAGTCGGCAAATGGACTGCATAGGAGCTCAAAAAACGAACACTTTTTTTTTGCTCGTCGTAATAATATGACCTCTAAAATTTGGATCGAAATGGATGCAGAAGGGCGTATAATCAAAATTTGTGTTGAGCTTGAGGAGCCTCCAAATTATAAAAATGTAATTAATATTAATACATTCGATTGTTGGGGATAAGATATTCCAAATTTACTTTCACAGATGATATTGAAGGAGTAAAGGAGGGGTTATCCACGAAAGGTTGAAATTTTTTATTGTGGCGCAGTATGATAAAATGAGCCGAAGTGACTAACATATTTTCATTTTAGCTTCTTACGTGAATTTAGAGAGGAGTTAGAGCAAAAAACCGTTTTTGGAGGCGAAAAAAAAGGTCAAACTTCGTGTGTAGGGTTAGTTAATGACAAGAATATGACTCGTTCAGTTTAATTCAAAATGCACCAAAATGACGGATTGTGAAAATTTGACGATAATTTGAGAAATCTCAAGTAGATATAATAAATTTTTTTCTAAGCTACTAAACTTACTACAAAAATTTTGTGCAGTAGGTTACTCAAGAATAACTTACTTATTTTTGCGTACCCTACTACATTGCGTAGTTTGAGTAGGTCGCCCGAACAAACTTAAAAACTCAGCTCCAGTAATGCGACTGGCTGCTTACATTTTTTTTTTAATTTTAAATCAAATTTAAAACTTCGACTTATGTACCAAAATGAATGTTTTAAAAAAAATGAGCTGCATGAAAATTTTTCTTATTTTTTTTTTGAAGCGGGTGGAGGAGGCAAAAATTTACTGCCCACAGGCGGAAAAATTCCAAGTCCGCCTCTGCGTATAGGGAAATACGCCACGGTATATAGGTACGCGTAATATCACTGCTATACCTACTTCATAGGCATTTAATTGCCATATTAAGTAGGTATAAGTATATTTGAACATACACAAATGGAGCGACTATTTTGAACTTCGAACTCATCCAATGTTTATTCGCTGCATTACCTCATATCGTTGAATCGCTACAGCTACACTCGGGGTCATAGGTTAATTTCCCTAATATACTAATTACTCCTATTATCTAATTTAGGAGTGTTTTTTTTCAACGTAGTTGGGCATTGATAGGCATTGATAATGAATTCATTGTATATATTTATTTATAAATTTATAATGCAGATGAGGCAACACGCCAGCCAAAGTTTTCCTAATAGGTACAATGATTATACCTACTTACTTCTTTATCTAATATTTCTTATCGACTTTGACACTATTTACGCGTGATTTACGAGTTTTTTTTGTGTTCCTTTACTACGTTATGATAAGCACGCCACCCCCCTTTTTTTCAAACGTCCCAGTTTCGTCGAGTTTATAAAAGGAAGTTATCGCGGTCGTCATTACTGCTATTATCCTCTTCGTGATAGGTGAGTAGTTGCTGACTACGTTATGAATGTATTCACTATTAGGTTGCCTAAAAGGCTACAGTAATTTATGTTCTGTTTTAGGTATCCATTTTATTCGGTGCGTGCAGAAAAGCGTAGAAAGATTTCGAGTAAGTTTTTCTTTCATATTTTAAATACTATAGTTATATGTATTCTAATGTGTTTTTTTACGCATAATGGGAGTCAACTTTTGTGACTGCTTCGTAGGATTGCCAAATTTAAAAAAAAATTCAAAAACATGTAACGATTTCATTTTTCATTTCTGATCATTTGACTTACGATTAAAGACTTGGTGAAAATACGTTTTTTTTATAATTTTCACGTTTTAATATTTTGATTTATTTTATTATGTTGGGCATTTACGAAATGAACTTAAAAATGTAAAGTATTTCATTTTTCATTTCTGATCATTTGACTTACGCATGCTCGGATCCAGCAGGCGAGTCCGCGAAGTATTTGGGCCGATTGAAGTAAAAATTGGGCCACTTTAATTTCCAAACTTTAATTAAAAAAAAAAAAGAAATTCTATAAATCCATTATTTGAAAATTGAGAGAAAAAATTGGGCCGATTAATACTAAATGGGCTATTAAAAATGGAATTTCTCGGTGGGCCGGTAAATTTCCCTATTTCTGGATACTTGGTGAAAATACGCTTTTTTATAATTTTCGCGTTTCAATATTTTGATTCATTATTATGGAGGCCATTTGCGAAATTAACTTAAACATGTAAAGTATTTCATTTTTTTATTTCTGATCATTTGGCTTACGGTTAAAGAATTGGTGAAAATAGGTTTTTTTATAATTTTCGCGTTTTAATATTTTAATTTATTATTATGGAGGGCATTTGCGAAATTAACTTCACGCTTCGTTCATCTTTCCGTTTTGTTGTGCCCTTTTTCGGTGGGGAAGGAGTAGTTGAAGTCGTGCAAAATTTATACATCGAGAGTATTAGTATGGCATTATCGTTTCCAACTCAGGGGATACATGAAAATTTAAACACGTTGACAAATGGATGACACGTGTTAAAACCAGTATCCATGCAGTCGACACCGCGATAAAAATAATCGGTACGCGCTATGGTTATATTAAAGTAACCCTGGGTCTAATGAGGAAATCCTTGATACCAAATCAAATGAAAACGGATGTTCAATATGAGTGTTTTGGGTGTAACCATTACAATCTCTCACCGCTTCACCCGCCGCCGTATAGCGCAATGACTAATGCGTAATGTGAAATGCGTCAAAGCGAAGTGGGCACTAGTCTTCATCGAGCTTCAACGTATAACAAAGGGAATAGAGGGGAGCTCGGTATTCTTTCCTATCACAATTACCATTTTACCTTCTATAAGGAAGTCCTCCCTCCGTACTCCGCGTTTCTTTGAACGTTGCCGATATCCAACGTTCAATGTTCGGTAACAATTTCGAAGCGCACGGTGTAATAAAAAAAAACCGACGTTAATACGTATGGGAAATGTCCGAAGCGAGGTGCGAGGGGAGCGTAGTTTTTGAATACAGCGGCTAGCAAACAGATGCTGCTTTTGTTGTGAAATTACTATTGGCCTTGGTTACGATCTATAATCCAAAAAGCATTTTTCATTGGCCGCATTTCCCCTTCACTTTGCACTGACGCATGCGCTCTCGGTTGAGTCGCGTTGCTACGTTGCCAAATGGTGCAACCAGGCGACCGTAGTTCGCCAGCTCGACGAACGCATTAGACGTTCGTTTGGTTGCTGGTGCGGCGGTTTAGGTCGGTTTGTGACGAAATGTACTCGATTTAGTGATACAATACTTTATACTTAATTTAATTTTAAGTTTTCGTCGCTACTAATTAATGTACGTTCATATCGACTCGGATTTCCATACAATTGGTAAGTACCATTCGCATTACGCGCCCACGTGAAAGGTTTATAGTATCGCGAACCAGCGGTATACATTGGTCCGAAAATTTTTCAATATGGCCACATTCTACTTTCATATTGAGTTTTTGTTATGGTATGCGTGTGTCGTACAGAGCCCATAGCCATACTTGTGTAGAGGGGAATGACTCTAGTTTCGGTAGCGATGCATTAATGTTATGATAATTTATTTACGTTCGTTTGCACCATTTAGTATTCCGATTTGTTTTTATTCGCATTCAACACTGTCATATTTCGCGTTCGATTTCGTAGCACATATAACGCTGTACGATCGTACGTTGTAGCGGTCGTTATGTTTACACCGAAGAATATCGTTTCGAACCTCGCCTCCGGCTCGCTTATACAGCTATCATTAGTTGGAAATTTTTATTTCACCGACACCATTTCGTTATCAGTGTACGTGTTAGTCGTTACGCCGTATTGAAAATATTCTCGCTATATACTTATTAAATATGGTCAAAGCTCAAAGCTTATCACACTTTCAACACCTACTGGAGTTTAGTATGCCGATAAGGCTGTGTAAATGGTCGTCAAAACTATCGCAGTGCCTACATTCGTAATAATATATTTACCTACCAAATGTTTTTTTTCCATTGTATGTACAGTGAAATGAATATAGAATTACAAACAACTGTGAGCCATTCGTTCGTTTATTTACTCACAATATCAGCATTACAATGGCTCTGTATTTGAAAGTTAGGGTTTCCGGAACATGTTTTCCTTATCATTGTGTGCTCTAATTGATAACATTTGAGTTTGTATTGGTGGTAATTTTGTGGTGGTGTTATCAACGAAAAAGAAAATCATAGGTCATTCTTAGCTCGTAATCGCCTACCATATATTTTCGAGAATGAATGATTTCATTCTATTTGAAGTCGTAGTACTGAGTTGATGTTAGGATTCATATGCTTCTGTATTTCCATTTCGGTATTTTTGTGTTGTGTTAGCGTTGAAAAAAAATTAATTTTCAATTTTAGCTCTCGATTTTATTTTTGCAGACATTTCTGTATTTTTTTCAAAATTTATCTATCCCATTTTACATAGGCGTATCAAATAAAATTGAAAACGTAAGTATTTGTTGATCTAGTTTTGAATCAGTATAGGTAATTTTATTCTTTTCTTTCTTTCTTTTTTTTTTTTTTTTTTTTTTTTGATTTTAAATCGATTGCTGTGCCAGATTATTTATTTATTTTTTAAATATCGATTTATTTATTCGATGTCATGGATACAGATAGGCTGACAGTCGATGATTAAGATGAAAAAATTTTTCAAATAATGTATATAAATTGCATATAAGATTTTAAGGTGTTTTGGGTATAAATGTACGGTATTATTGTATCAACAACTTGATCTTCAAATGTCGAGCTTGTATATGCATTAAACAATTTCTTCATGTTTCAAAAAATTTCTTTCAATATTAAATATTTGAAGATTTAACAAATATTCAATAAATATGGTGAATATTAGGCTGAATAATGAAAAAAAAAATCATCAGTGCATATTATATTGTATGGTTTTCGTATACTCAGAATTAACTGGATTGATTTTATAAAAGAACATTTGTCATAAACGAGCGAAATTTTCAATTTTAAAATTTGAACTAATTTCCAAGATTTTTTTCCTAATAATTTTTGTTTTATTTTTTAGTTGAACTTTTAGTTTAAAATGCTAGTACAACAGCCTACGTTTTTTTTTTTTTTTTTTTTTTTTTTTTTTTTTTTTTTTTTTTTGAAATTTCATCTTCTCTTTATTATTGTGATCATTCGATAGTTATGTTGGTAGGTACCTATGATAACTAGATTTTTTATTTTTCTCACTTAAAGGTAGGTTATAGTCGTGTAAAGTTTCCAAAAAGTAGTCTCGTGTATCGATTAACAAATAAAACACCATTATTTTTTTTTCGAAAAATTATAGAAGTCACAAGAATGTAAATATACGTCTTGTAAATCAAACTCGAATGAAACATGTTCAATAATTTCGAATATTTTTGCAAATAAACGTAAACAAAGAGAATATCCTGTGAAACCAAAGGCCTGAAAAAAGTCGTTCTCTTAGTTCGTCGCAGCGTTCGGCTGGCAAGTATATGGAAGCCTAGTGCACATGCGCGTAGTCTACACTGTTTATCTATTGATAGCTAATTTTGGATTTATTAGGGAATTGATGTTCGTAAAACGAATTTTCGCTTATTTGTCTAATTTCTTGAATTTACATTAGGTAACAGTTAAACACATTTCGTTATGTCTGGAAAGGGATCGGTGTATTTTTAGAATGTCTTCGCTATAATTACCATGTCTATAGGTAGATTTTAAACACTATAGCTTTAAATGCAAATGAACTTGAATTATTTTCCTAACGTATAGTTCTCGTAAAAGTATAGTACGTATTGATTTTTATCGTTTTTTGTGAACGATGTGAATGGTGAGTTAAGAGGCTCCAGGTTGTTTTAAATGTACGGAATATCGATCAGGGCTGCCATTAAGGAGAAGTAAAGAGAGGTAATTGTCCTAGACCTAGGCTTTCTAAATAGACTAGTAAGAGTTGAGAGGTGTTGAATTTTCGATTTAAAAAAAACATAATTTTAGAAATAATCATTTTCAAAGATTATTCAAGGTAATTATTTAAATATTGGGATAAAATATGCTAAGGGTAAAAAAAATGTTTGAAAAATCTAGAAATGAGGAAAAAGTTTAAAAATAAAAATAAATCTGAAAAAGTGATGAAATCTGTTTGAAAAAAAATGAGGCTAAAAAAATCTCTTGAAAAATGCCTAACGTGAAATAATGTTCAATAAATTTACATACCTTCCACTTATAGAATCTTTAACGCATTCTTGAAAATATTCATCTATCACGGGAATATGCGGGTATTTAAAGTCGACTTGCTTCGTTAACAAAGTATGCTATTCTTCGTACGGCGCAGACTATCGTTATATTTCGGTGAACTGTTGCCCTTTTTGATTGGTTTTACGTCATTTGTGAATAACCAATCGAAAACCGAGAAATTGAATGGATCTGCGGTTTTTCGAACTCCTTCAATAATTCGTTCAGTTTAGAATTTTGAGGATGAAGGAAAACGTTCCTTGCGAGGCCGATCAATGCTGACCATGAATATTGAATCATAGGAATAATAAATAATAATTATTACTTACCTAGTTTTTCACTGGTTATGTACAAATGACGTAAGACCAATTAAAAAGTGCATCAATTATTCGAAACATTTTATTGGGTAACACATCATGTTTTCTCTCTTTCCCAACCAACGAAATCATTGACGTTCGAATGTACATTTGTTTGCAAATCCCTTTTCGTGGAATCGTTCGTGAACGATTTATTCCTTCGACTAAGATTACTTTGGTTTATCGAATCTTTAGCGAACGAAATCATTAAATTCCGATGTATAATTGATAGGCAATCTTTTATTATTGAATCGTTCGCGAACGACTCGTGAAAACTTGGAATCTCGCTTCTTATGAATCGAATCGTTCGCGGACGAGATTACTGAATATGAATGAATTATTTCTATTTTCATTGAAATTCAAAAACTTGTATTGAGGTATCGAATCGTTCGTGAACTTCTATTTTCGTAAATCTTGAACATCGTCTGAGCTGATCGAATCATTCGCGAACTATTTATTCCTTGAAGTTCAAAAACTCGTCTTAAGATATCGAATGGTTTATGAAAATTTAATTTTTGTTGAATTTAAGCCTATCATTTAATCGAATCTTTCGCGAACGACTCGTTTTTTTGGTGTTCGAGAACTCGTCCTTAGATATCGAATCGTTCGAGATTACTTCGTTTTCGTTAATTTTAAATCCCTTCTGAGATGATCGAACCGTTCGCGAACGATTTTTTTTATATAGCATATACTATTTCGTTCGTGAACGAATTGATCTCCTCAAGTTTGAAAGTTTAATTGAAGAAATACTGAGTCTACTTATCCTCAACATTTGGAGTACACTAGTGACGACTCGAAAAAAATCGCCTCCTCAAGTATTTGAAATTTTACACGTTCATCTCAGAACGGATGTTTGACCTTGAAAATTTAATGAGCTTTTAAGCATGCCTCACTCTATGTGTCTTCAACTTTATAATTAGTTCGTCGACGTCAGCCCAAGTTGTCATTTGAAGACGAAATAAATTTTTAGCTGAGTTTTTAACAAAACGATAGCTATTACAGCCTACCTGATTTGGGAAGGGAAGGTCGGGGGAGGGTGGGGTCTTCAAATCTTTGCGTTTCAGACCATTTGTAATCATTTGGCAAATGTCCAACTTTTTGGTATATATATATTTTTTTTTTTCCCCACGCGTAGCGCCGGCGAGTATTCATAAAATTCGCTCAAAATTTGGTGAGAGACTCTTCTTGAAAATGCGCAAAAATAGTTTTTTTGTTTTTTCGATAAATTTCAAAATGGCGGATCACTCAAATTTTGAGGGGGGCTGGAGAAGGGGCAAATAGCTCAAATTTTTCGTTTTTGATTTCATATGAAAGAGTGAGTCACGGATACTAACATATCCAAATTTCAGCTTCTTGAGTGCATATTGAGAGGAGTTAGATCAAAAAACGGCTTTTTGAGGAAGTTTTGAGTCATGAAATTTCTTGAATCTTCCATATCTCCCCACCAAATCAAGTTAAAGAGGTCAAATTTTGTGTGTGAGGTTAGTTGGTGACCACAATATGACCTCTTGAATTTGGATCAAAATGGATTCAAAATGGCGGATTATCAAAATTTTGAGTAGAGCTTGAGGAGCCTCAAGTTGGTAAAAATGTAATTAATATGAATTCATATGGTTATTGGGGATAAGTTGTATACTATATCCCGAATTCACTTCCATACATGATGTTGGAGGGGGAAGGCGGGGTTACCAACCTAAAATAGTGGTGGGGGTACAGGAGGGGTCGAAAATTTTTTATTGCTGTGTCATATGATAAAATGAGCCCAAGTGACAAACGTATTTTGATTTTAGCTTCCTCAGTGATTTTGGAGGGGAGTTAGAGCAAAAAACGGCTTTTGGAGGGGAAATTGCTGCAGGAAATTTCATGAATCTTCCATATCTCATCACCAAATCGGCCTAGAATGGTCAAACTTTGTGTGTAGGATTAGTTTGTGAACAGAACATAACCACTTAAATTTGAGTCAAAATGGATCCAAAATGGCGGATTTACAAAATTTGAAGATAATTTGAGGACCCTCAAATAGTTATAATTTGAGAAATATGTGTTCGCATGATTATTTCATGGCAAGAAATACTACATTTGTGCTAAATTCAACTTCTTAAGTGTTTTTGGAAAGGATAGGGTAGGGGTTTTCAGACTTGGTGTTGGGTGTGGCCTGTAGTGATGAACGGTTAAGCAAGGTTATTACTAAATCAAAACAAGCCCCAGTTAAAAACTCAGCTCCAGTAATGCGGCATGGCTGCTTACGTTTTTTTTTTTAGTATTTCATTCTAAAAGCTTATCTCAGGCTATGTGCATTCACTGCAAAAGCTAATCAGCCTCTATATCTCATTTTGAGTCAGTTCCTTAATTTTAACTCGTAAGTTGTTGTCTAAAGAAAAAAAAAAATAAAACAAATATCCTAATAATACTCTGAGCGGTTTTCACTTTGAAGTAATGTCCATTAAAAATCGACTGCTCGCGAAAAAAATATTCCAGTTTCCATATGTTGTGCGCATTGTGCACGAGTTGAAAAATCTCTATTGTTCTGTATCAGTACATCGGTGACCCTCAGTGGTTATTCGTATATATTGGTATTTCTTGGAAAAATATTCCGTCCCCATATGGGCGATTTTAATTGACCCTATTTCAAAGAAAAGGGAATCCGATTTCAAGAGATGAATTACCCGCTTAACTAACGATTTCGATATGAAGGAATAAAAATTCTTTTTTTTTAAATTAACAATAGCTCGTAATACTGGTTCGTCGGCGTAGCTTCCCTGTGGTGAGACCGATAACGCGTGGAATACTAATTTCTTTACAAGTATTCCAGCGACGATAGGAGCGAAGGGTTGTAGGCTATCCTGAAGATAACGTTTTAACTACGATGAGCGAGAAAATAAAAATTCACCAACAGGTTATTACCGGCATGTTCGGAGGTGTTCTTTGCTGTGGGCACATTTGACGATTGGTAATATCGAGTCCCAGCATCAAATTCTACGTACCTACTACCTTGTGAAGAAATTATTTGGGTTCGAGTAGGTATTCGTGCGATGATTTTTTGCAGGTCGTCGTATCGGGAAATTATTTGTTACAGCTGTGATTGAAACGTTTGAGCTCGAGAATCGCTGATGCTGAGCGATGTACTCGGCGATTAGTATTCGTGCCGCGATTTTTTTTTAGACTCCGGACGGACAGAGAATGGCGAGTTTTCACGAAAAGCGGTAAATGGGTACGGTAAGGCGAGACGATGAATTTTCATTAATAATTCGGGCAGACGTGGAAACGCCGTCGAGCAATTTGTACGCGAAATTGGCATTTACACGGTACATTGGGGATTGTTTTTTTGGCTTAGTCGGGCCGCTTCGCGCCGGCGCATCGTTATAGGTATTCGGAGCTAGGGAGAGATGGTGTGCGAAGCGTACGACAGAGCGACGGATGGAGAAGAAAGTGCACGTGTACACTATACGGGATGTGAATTAGAGGGAGAGAGAGGTCGAAGAAAAAAAAGAAGATACCACCAACAGCGATACGCGAAAGCAGCGGGCGATTTTACATTTGCGATGCATTTACTACTTTACTACGGAGCGCGGAATTCAGCAATCCCATTTTTTTCCCTTCCTTCGATATTCTATCATTAGTCTTCGCTGTTCGAGACCTTGGGGTTTGGTTTCTGTATTTTTTTCCTGGCTTAGGAAATTTCGTTATATACGTTTGCGGTCTACCTGCTTCGCATGGTTGATCGAGTGAGCCAGTGGTTACGAAAGTCTCGTGTCGTTACGTGTGGAAACGGTCGCGCCGGGCCGCGATGTTAATTAAGACGCGGGCAACGTTCGTATTCGCGGTCGTCGTGGCGGCGCGCACACGAACGCATCGACGTAGCCGATACGAACGAGCGCTCGTGTACCGGTGCCTGGTGGAAACGCGTTTCGCGTATCGATTTTACGCGCGCAGCCCGGCTTTGCTTCGCGGTGCGTTCGCTTTTTTCGTTTTTATCAAATACGACACACGGGTGCTGAGGTCGTGACTGACCCCTGCGAGCGTGTTTTCAGATCGAAGAGGTTTTCTCTTTCGTTCCTTTTGAATTGAACTTTTCGCAGTCATTTCGTTCTCGAGTGATTGAATTTGCACGTTATCAATTTATTGGTTATGGAGCGAAGTAAAGTATGTTTTCGAAATTCTCCTTCCTGTATCTTGTTACTCTTCTGAAGTGATCTCGAATCGATATTAGGCCTTCTTTTCATTCTAATTTCGAATCAACGACTTCACCTACTTTCGTATGTTGCTGAAGATCACCAAAGTGATGGCGAAAAATTACAGCTATTTCAAAGGAAGGGAAGGAATTTGTCAATGAAACGATGCCAGTTGCGAATAACTCGATGGAAACACACCCCTAATGTTTATAAGTGCAATTAGTTCGTATTGGGGTATGTTCGTTGTCATTTGAAACGCAATCCATGATTGAGTTGTTCGCGAACGAATCGAATTCGAAAAGTTTAGAAAATTGCTCCAGAGTAGAAGTGCATTATGAGTCGAGCTTGAGAATACCTCGATATTTTGATAATCGATATTCTTGTATTGATATGTCTGCACTCAGCATTTTTGTGGTTCTTATGGATATTTCAGCTATTGATATTTTTTTTAGACATGCCTTCGATAGATATTTGTGCCATTATATCGATAATCGATTTTTTCGTAAATGTATCGATAATCGATTTTTTCATAATGATATTTTTTCTAGACATGCCTTCGATCGATATTTGTGTCATTATATCGATAATCGATTTTTTCGTAAATGTATCGATAATCGATTTTTTCATAATGATATTTTTTTTAGACATACCTTCGATCGATATTTGTGTCATTATATCGATAATCGATTTTTTCATAATGATATTTTTTTAGACATGCCTTCGATAGATATTTGTGTCATTATATCGATAATCAATTTTTTCGTAAATGTATCGATAATCGATTTTTTCATAATGATATTTTTTGTAGACATGCCTTCGATCGATATTTGTGTCATTATATCGATAATCGATTTTTTCATAATGATATTTTTTTAGACATGCCTTCGATAGATATTTGTGTCATTATATCGATAATCAGTTTTTTCGTAAATGTATCGATAATCGATTTTTTCATAATGATATTTTTTGTAGACATGCCTTCGATCGATATTTGTGTCATTATATCGATAATCGATTTTTTCATAATGATATTTTTTTAGACATGCCTTCAATAGATATTTGTGTCATTATATCGATAATCAGTTTTTTCGTAAATGTATCGATAATCGATTTTTTCATAATGATATTTTTTGTAGACATGCCTTCGATCGATATTTGTGTCATTATATCGATAATCGATTTTTTCGTAAATGTATCGATAATCGATTTTTTCATAATGATATTTTTTTTAGACATGCCTTCGATAGATATTTGTGTCATTATATCGATAATCGATTTTTTCGTAAATGTATCGATAATCGATTTTTTCATAATGATATTTTTTGTAGACATGCCTTCGATCGATATTTGTGTCATTATATCGATAATCGATTTTTTCATAATGATATTTTTTTAGACATGCCTTCGATAGATATTTGTGTCATTATATCGATAATCAGTTTTTTCGTAAATGTATCGATAATCGATTTTTTCATAATGATATTTTTTGTAGACATGCCTTCGATCGATATTTGTGTCATTATATCGATAATCGATTTTTTCATAATGATATTTTTTTAGACATGCCTTCAATAGATATTTGTGTCATTATATCGATAATCAGTTTTTTCGTAAATGTATCGATAATCGATTTTTTCATAATGATATTTTTTGTAGACATGCCTTCGATCGATATTTGTGTCATTATATCGATAATCGATTTTTTCGTAAATGTATCGATAATCGATTTTTTCATAATGATATTTTTTTTAGACATGCCTTCGATCGATATTTGTGTCATTATATCGATAATCGATTTTTTCGTAAATGTATCGATAATCGATTTTTTCATAATGATATTTTTTTTAGACATGCCTTTGATCGATATTTGTGTCATTATATCGATAATCGATTTTTTCATAATGATATTTTTTAGACATGCCTTCGATCAATATTTGTGTCATTATATCGATAATCGATTTTTTCATAAATGTATCGATAATCGATTTTTTCATAAATTTATCGATGATCGACTTTCCTACGGATATTTTTGTGATTCATTCTCTTTTATACATGCGTACTCAATGGGGTTGATCCATATTTCAGTGGGCATTTCGTTTATCGATATTTGTGTGATGTATAGATAATGTATTTTGTAATGGATATATGCTTCATTGCTTTGTTCATATAGGTATGGCAACAGAGACGGCGAGAGCCAAGTTGGGCCCTGGTAAAAAAATTACTCAAATACTCGGGTCTTGTTTTTTCGATGCATTTTTCAACTGAATGATTTTTTTTTTTTTTGCTATAGGTAATATGTATGTACTGTATAATAATTTTTAAAACCAAATCTGGCCTTTTCCTACATCGCAAATATTTCAGTCATTCTGAGGACCGTCTATTCTGAGCCCCCGCCAAATTTTACGGGCCTTCAAAAATTCGAGCCCGGTGCAAATGCACCCTTTGCACCCCCCCCCCCCGCACCGTTTCTGTATGACAATATCGATTATTGATATTTTGATAAATACCTTCATTACGTGTTTATGCAATGAAATAAATTTTTTGCTTATCGATGTTGATATTCTTAAGAAACATCTTCAGCACTATTGATACTTTTACTGGTGTTTTGAATATTTGTGTTCAGATGGGTTCGCTTTTCATCCATAAACTTGAGGATATATTCGTCCTCAATATTTACACGTATTTCTTTCAATGATAGTTTGTATGGTGTTTTACTAGCCATAACCGGAATTACCAATGTTCGTGAACATCAGCTGTGAGAAAGAAATGAATGCGAGAGTACTGCTCGAAAAAGTACCTACAGGGCTCTACTAAAGTATTCAATCGCTCTTACCTTATTATGATCCTGCCGATTTGCCCTATTCACTGGGACCATCTACGGGAGTCCGTTGTATACGTGTGAATTGAGATTTTAGAGAGACGCGTCCGCCAACACAACTCATAGGTCCGTATCGGAAAGCGGACGTATAAGGAAACGACTTAATGTTAGGCTTTGGTGGGCGCATCGTACGCGATGTAAATATAAGTATACACGGCGGAATGTATACATATATAGGACGTTTGCGTGTATACTTTACACCTGTATAGACTCCAGACTGCGATGCTATATAGCCGTGGTGTATTTGGAAACAGGTTTGACGCAGTCGCCGTCGTCGTCATTGTGTGTAGCGGGGAAACGAAACGACGATGACGAAGATTCTTATTGTGGAGAAAAGAAAGAGAAAGAAAGAGCGAAGCGGAAAAAAAAAGTCGAGAAAGAAGGTATCCGCGTCTCCGCCCGCTATCGGTATAGGAGTACGACAAAGAACAACCTCATATGGTCGACCACTTCGCGAAACCGTTAAGTTATTCGGTTATGAAATCGTAGAGCGCGTGTGTTCGCGCCCGTGCGGTATATATATATTTTGTTTTAGAACGAATGTTTTTTCGCTTAGTTCGCGAAATGACCGCTCGACTGGAGCGTTTGTTCGTTCGAACTCGTGTTACGTCGAGGGGAGTTGATGTGAGCGTCAACAAAGGGTTGAGCCTTGTATGCATATTCGACTGGGGTGAAAGTTAGTTTGGGTTTGAAAAGAAATGCGAATAGGATTCGTTACGTATGTGAGGGATGTAAAGCGTTCTGGCTTCCGAAACTAGTAATTATAGGAATGGTGATAGTATAGTGATACTTGATCGATATAATTCGGCTCGAAACTTTTGGCTAGGTATTGTTTTCGATTCCTTATTTTTTCACAAGCAGGATCATCCCAACTCCTTTTTCAGACTTCTTTGGTAAATGATAGTTAATTATTAGGGCTAGGATTTATATGCAAACGCATATCTGTTTTGGCTATACTAATTACCGCATATCGCCGTTTCTATTGCGATTCATACATTTTGAAGAAGAATGGTGAAATTTTTTAGCGCATATACGCGCATATTTAGGGTTTAAATGCATATATTTGCATATTTTCATCAAAAAGTAGCTTTATAGCGCATATTTAGCGCATATTTGGCTGGTTAGCGCATATTTACAAAAAAATCACGAAAATTAATGCAAAAACGCGAAATTTTGAGAAAAAAAATCGATTTTTTTGATAAAAAAAATGAACTCATGTGATGTCATCTGAACGAACGAGAAATTTTTCGTTCATTTGGCAGATCTGATTATCAACTTTATCAAGGAACGAAAGTGAACGACGTTTGTTTGTCCATTCAGCACTTTGAAAAGTGTGCTTAGGGACAACAGGAAATCATTTTTAATTGAAAATCTTAAAGAACATCTCGTTATTGGATGTTATTCTAATGTTTAATTTTCGAATAAATCTGAACTCGCGTATTTTTCTCGTTTATTCACTTCAATTTCAGTTACAGATTGAAAATACCTTTATTTTGATATGCCACATGCTGCACTTTTATAGCGCATATACTTGCATATTTATACTTTTATAGCGCATATATTCGCATATTTACATCATTTTTAGCGCATATGTAATGCGCATATAATCGAATTTTAAGCGCATATAAATCCTAGCCCTATTAATTATTATCTGCTATGAAATGAAAATCCTCGATTCTTTCATTTATTTGTATTCCTTAAAAAAAATGAAATATATACAACTCTAATATTGATAGAAACGGATATAGGGACAACTCTATTACTCTAGACACGAGTAAACTTAATATGTTGGAAGGAAATTGAGCTCTCTTTTTAAAATTATAAAATAAGCTTACTCAAAGAGAAAAATGTCTTGTTAAATTATGAATTAAAGAAAAACGTAAGCAGCCATGCCGCCTTACTAGAGCTGAATTTTTAATTATAACGTTGCTAACCCCTTCACGTCTACAGACCACTCCCAGCGCCATGCAGAGAAAATCTGGGCCCAGAACAGAAGGAAAAATCACAAGAGAAAAAAAAAAGGTCGTGCAGGTAAAGACAGATTTTTAGCACCGATAGGTCAAGTCGCGGGCCCTCAGTTGGCCTTGAAAAAACAGGTCCGGGGAAACCTCGTTTCCGCCTTCTGCTAAGGCCTGGCCACTCCCAGTTCTATGGCTGATAGTCCCTATCCTATCTCTTCCAAAATGACTTGAGAAGTTAAATTTAGAATAAAAGCGATTCTTGCCATGCAGTATTCATATGAACTCATATTTTGTTCAAAATATACCAACTTGAGGCTCCTCAGGTTATACTCGAATTTTGACGATTCGTTATTTCGGATCCATATTGACTTAAATTTAAGAGGTCATATTCTGGTCATCAACTAACTCTACATACAAAGTTTCACCTTTCTAGGACGATATAAGTTTAAATTAATCACATTTTTGCTGATTAGAAACTCCTCAAACTTCACTGAAATTTTAATAATACGTCATTTTGGATTGATTTTGACCCAAATTCAAGGGGTCATTTTCCAGTTCCAAATCAACTCCACACATAAAGTTTTACCTATCTAGATTCATTTAGTGAGGAGATACGGAAAATTCAAGAACTTTTATGACTCAAAAAACCGGTTTTTTTTTCACTCCAACTCCTTTCCAAATGCACTTGGGAAGCTGAAATTTGAATACGTTGGTGTACGCGACTCACTTTTTCATATGAAATCGGAAACGATCATTCTGAGTTATTTGCCCCCCCCCTCCTCCTGTCCTCTCAAAATTTGAGTGATCCATAATTTTAAGGTGTATCGAAGAAACAAAAAGTACCTTTTTTTTGCATTTTCTAGAATAATCTGTCATCAAATTTTGAGCGATTTTCATGAATATTGGCCGGTGCTACCTGTAGGAGAAAAAAAAATATTCCAAGAATTTGAACATTTGCCAGATGATTACCAATTGTCTGAAACGAAACGATTTGAAGACTTCCATCCTTTGCCGACCCTCCCTTCGCAAATCAGGTAGAATGTAATAGCCATCGTTTTTATTAAAAACTCGGTATAAATTAAAATTAATAAATAAAAAAATCAAAGAAAATTAAATTGCACTAAATCTCTTAATCGATTTAAAGATATCGATGATTTGATATCGAAAATCGATACTTTCGTTTATTATCGTCATTTCTTGGCCAATATACTGCCTGTCCAATATAGCTCGAGACTTTTTGACAGCGCAAAGTTAGGCAAAAAGCGCGACAATTTTCACGATTTCATAACTACCCAAAATGTGTTCAAATTGAGAATGCTGATCAAATCGTCGAAATAGCAAAGCACAAAAAAAATTCTGTGAATACGTTTCCTGCTAACTTCGATGAGCTAATAGGTAATAACATATTTACCTACTTTGTAATACCATCCACATTTTGAGTAACCATGTATGAATTGTTGCCTAACTTTGCGCTGTCAAAAAGTCTCAAGCTATATTGGACAGACAGTATGGTATACTCGTTTGCAAGATGAATACCTTGGTCGTAGGCATAGTGAAGGTGCTGTAACTTGGGTATGGGAATACGCCATCTTTGATCCATATCACTAGTGTTGTGATTTTACATATAATTTCATCACACGAGAGAAAATTTTTCGAGGTATTTGATACTTATTTTGTTGAAACAAAACAAACCGAAGGGATTCTTTTGGTATTTTCTTAACAAAATTCCTGCTGGTTAAATTCACGTGCTTGAAAAAAGGATAAAAGAATTGAACAAAATCAATTAAAGGTCCAAACTAGTTAAAAAGTAAAATATTCACGTTAGGAAGCACTCTCAAATTAAAAATAAGTGTTCAACTGACCCAAAATGGGTTTTAAAGAGCTAATTCTCGAGAGAAAAAAAAACATCGAACGATGATGGATCAAAGATGGAGTGTTGCTATACCCGGTCTACAGTGCTCTGTAGTATGGTCTGCGGGTGCATGGATACGAATAAATAAAGAAAAGCGGA
This sequence comes from Phenacoccus solenopsis, assembly GCA_009761765.1. Taxonomy (NCBI): domain Eukaryota; kingdom Metazoa; phylum Arthropoda; class Insecta; order Hemiptera; family Pseudococcidae; genus Phenacoccus; species Phenacoccus solenopsis. The sequence continues at coordinate 3,551,203 of CM019756.1, forward strand.
GTAAAAAATGAAGAAGTTCGTATGTACAAGGCTGTTGCCATGTTATTGGTGTCCTCTCGTTGCGTACAGCGTAAGTATAGTTAGGTACATGACGCCTGATGATCACATAGCATCATCGCTTCCGAATGTGTAAATAGGCGAAGAAATGTCAACATTCGGTGGCCCAACGACGTGTAATCCGAGTATTTATATTTACCTACTTGAACGGCTCGTTAGTTATCGATGACGACGAGTACGCAGTGGCGGCATGATCGGCGTTAATTCGTATTACCGACTCGTATCCGTATATCGGTGTCGAATTGCTCGTACGTTGCGGATTATTCGATACGAATAGAAAATCGTTGATACTTCAGGCTCGTAAATTTTGTAGTCGACGAATTCGCAAACGTCATTCGTCATCCACCTCTGTATCCATTATCTACCTATTAGAATCGCATCGAAATGCAAAGACAAGGGGAAAATGAATCCCCACGAATCGTACTCGCCAGCGAAACAGCGCAGCTGATGCGGCCGAGATTGGTATACGCACGATTTACGGTGTCTAGTTCTAAAGGTAGTATGTCTCGTCGTCGGTTAAGGAGAGAGGAAAAAACAAAAACAATCGAGGTACAAAGAGATAGCGACGAGTAGCACTTGCGACACACCCGACCCCTTCCTTTCCCGGCGAACAGGTATTGTATGTGGTGGGAACGCGGTGTAAAACGGGTGAAATTAAAACACGATGATAGGTATGTTCGAGCAGACATCCTTGAGCGGTATCGTCCGAATGCGTGAGCGGGTATTCGCCAGTGGTGTTGAGAGATGGTGTGGTGGAAGATGAGAAAGTCGCCGAGATGTGTCTATGCGCAATTGCCCATCGACCATTTTTTCTATACTTGCGACGGCATTCGGCGAAAAAATTGGTGGGATTGTGAATCGCAGAAGGGGTAAAATTGAAATTGATTCTTGTCTCGATGTGTAGGTACATCTAGGTACCTTTAATTGTTCAAGATTCCGATGAGATTTGATCTAGGATGATTTAGTTGATCGTTGTACGATGTACAGTGTGCATTCTTTCATTCTTCTATATTCACCAGAAAGAAAGAAGGACAGAGATTAGATAAGGCAAAATGTTGTGATAACTGCGCATGCGCAAATCAGTGCTGTTACGGGTTATTTTTGTTCTTAAAACTTCCTCATCTGTTTTTTGTTTTGTTCTGTTCTCCATTTCTAGTTTGAAATGTCAATTCCCAGCCATATGAATTTTTATAATTATCTAAAAATAAATGAAAAACAAAAAATTTGAAAACCATGTTCTGAAATAATAATCACAAAATGAAAAAATCATGTAAAATTGAAAATTAATGCAAAAGTGCATGTAACCATAAAAACGAAATCAAAATTAAAATATAGAGAAATAATTAGTGAGAGAGGGGAGGGGAGAGGGGGTGGATTCCAAAACAAGAATAAGAATCTAAGATGAAAACAAAAATCGTAAGATTTAATAAATCTCGAAGTGAAAAAAAAATACGTAAGCAGCCATGTCGCATCACTAGAGCTGAATTTTTAATGAGAACTTGTTCTTTGCAGATAGTCTGATTAACCTCTTTAAGACTACAACTAGTACAGAGGCTAAAAACCCCCACCTATCCCTTCCAAAAGCCCTTGAGAAGTTGAGTTTACGATATGGAGTACATTTTGCTCACATCAGGAATCATATGCGGCCTTATTTACCGAATTTCACCTATTAGAGGCTCCTCGAGCCTTCTTCAAGTTTAGCTGATTCGTCATTCTTGATTGATTTTTAATCCATTTCGACCCAAGTTTAAGTTACCATATTCTACGTAGTTCTCAACAAATCTCATGTACAAAGTTTCTGCTTCCCATGTACATTTGGTGAGGAAATACGAATGATTTATAAAATTTCTTGAAGTAATTCCCCTTTTGAAAACCATTTCTTTGACTCCCCCTCGCTCAACACCATTGGTAAGCTGGAATTTAATAATGCTAGTAATTTAGCTTACTTCGGCATATAAACCTCAATCGAACATTTTCGAACTATGTTTAGCATCAATACATTTTGAGGAGAATAACCTCTCCTTCTCTCCTTTCAAGTTTTATTCTCAGCTTCTCTACAGTTTCTCAAGTTTTGATCATCCGCTATTTTGAATCCATTTTGACTCAGATTCAGAGACTCATATTCCGGTTTCCGACTAAGCGTATTTGCGAAGTTTCAGCTTCCTAGGTCGATTTAATGAGGAAATATCAAAGGTTCAAGAAATTTCATATAACTCACTATCTCCTCACAAATCCATTTTTTTTAACACTCTTCCAAATTGACTCATGAGGTTGAAATTTAGGAACATAAGTGTCTACGTTGTACTTGATGGTGTGAGTTCAACATGGAAAATTTTGAGGCTTTAGAGTGCCCTTCCTTGCTCAAAGAGTAAACTGCCATTTTTAATCGAGTCATTTATTCAAAAAAAGCGGTGTTGGGTATTTGAATGAAGAGTCATTCGACGAATTTAAACGATTCTTATCTTCATAGTCTGAAACGCAAAGATTTGAGGACGCCTCCCCCCCCCCCGCCTTTGTCATCTTCCACAAATGCGGTATAGGCTGTAATGGCTCTCGTTTTTAATTAAAAGATCAGGTATAAAACTACGAATTATCTAAAACAGGAACCTGCTCTGAAAGCAACAAAAGGCAGGTACGAACAAACAAACGAAGCAAAGCATTTGTGCCGATATATCCAAATTAATAATGATAATTATAAGAAGGAACTAGGAAACTACTAGTCCTCGATTATCTAAGGAATTATGCACGAAACATGGAGGTTGCCAATCATTTTCTTGTACTTTTCTGTCCAAAATGAATTTCGTTCATCCGGTTCTTATGTTGCGCATGCGCACAACTTATATTTTGTTTTGTTGTTTATTTATTTATTCAAATAGATGCAACTTTTGTCTACTCGTGTACAAAATTATTGCTTCAGAGGTGGACTCAAAATCAGTGTTGGCACTTCTGTTTTACTTAATGAAATAATAATAAGCAAAATAACATTTAATTTAAAAAATCGACAATTTGCAATTATCATGCATGGTTGTGCACCTAGAAGGAAAGAAGTGGAATTATTAATGGTTTTTTCATTCTGAGGGTGAGGGGGAGGGGTAAATTATAGGAAATGATCAATTTATACCTTTCTGAATTTGATTTTCATTTTTTTTTTTTTTATCAATAATGAATTGATTTCTAGACTTGTTCGATCATTGTCCTGCCCTTTATACTGATCGATTTGAGGGTTTCTCAATACTTCCTATATGCATCGTTCTTTTCAGGTGCATTTGTTTCCGCATAATGCGTAACACGAATACAGAGAGCAGGAAATTGAAGGCTTCGGTTTTTGCGCGTAGAAAAAGATTATCCAGCGTATTCCTATTATATGGAGCGAGATCCCGCGCTGAAAAAGCGTTGACAAAAAAAGAAAAGGGTTAACGGTGAAATAAAATAGGATATTAAGGGTTTCGGGATTAGATCTCTAAACGTGTACGTTAGTATTACGTAGATACACGGTAATACTTCCTTGGTAAAAGAGGCTAGGGTGTGCTTGTGCGGGGAGTGGCGAAAGGGAATATTATGAGTTTTGCGGTTATATTCGCCAATTCATGGCAAATCAGGTATATGGATGAAAATGTCAACTCGATGACTCAGGTATATATGCTTTACGACGATTACTTGGATCGTATTTCTACAGGTTATAATTCCATCTTGCAGTGCTGCCAATTGCCAAAACGTATAGCATATGTAGCATGGATCATTTGAGGGATGTAGAAGATATACATGGTAGAGCATGGGAAATGGCATCTGCACTAAAGGGCTCCTTAAATATTTTGTACAATTTGTAACTTAATAAAAAAAGTCGATTTAAAAGGAGGGGGGCAACTATAGAGGTGTTGAGGTGGAAACCTCCAAAGGATTTCAAGTTGATTATTGAAGTATGAGAAAATCCAATCCGCGCCTCGTTCGGTTAATTTGTAAAGGCTGTAGACGTGATTGAAAATTTGCAAGCAGCCAGACTCGGAATCGGGAAGGCGAATTTTTGCTCTGTTGAAAAAATCTGAACTCGTGTAAAAGGTACAGTTTGAGTTGTATCTGCAAGTAGGTAGGTTGTTTGGCGTAAATTTACTATTTTCAGATTTGACGTAAAAATGCTCCACAATTAGTTTCCTTATTTTTACGAAGTGGCGAAGCAGTCGGATTTGAGAACTCGTGAAATGTTTGAAAATTTGGATATTATTCTCCCTAGAGATGCGCTTAAACTTTTCATTTCAGATTTTCAATACCATGAAAAAAATTTAGATCAAGGGATAAGGAGGGCAAAAAAGAGGGGCAAGGATGGTATAATCTCAAAAGATTTCATGTTAGTCCTATATCTGTTGAAGAAACCAAACTGCATCAAAATCGGTTCACATACCATGACTATAGGGTTTACTGAAAATGATGTAAGCAGCCAGGCTACATTCGGAGAGGTGGATTTTTATTAATGAAAATTGATGCATAGTAAATGTTATTAAAATAGTGTTGCATGCTGATAAAATATGTTATGGTTGAAGTTACAAATTCTTGGATACATTCGGTACCAATAAGCGTGAAATTGAGTAGAGAAAATAAATGCAAATTGCTATGTAGATTTCGCCAGAAAATAGTAAGAGGTATGAATAAATAAAAAAATCCAAGTTCTTGTACGCATATTAGTGGGAGCTAGTTGGGCTCAGTGATATTTGAAATAAATTCCAGCCTTCCGTCTCTTGTACGCCATCTGCTGGTATGGCCTAAAGCCTCCCCCCCCCCAAGAACCGGTTTTTCTTTATTTTTTACGAATGCTTCATTTTAAGGAAAAAATATCCCAGTGATGAAATTTTTTACAAGAAAGGTTCTTACAATTTTGTTTGTAAATCTTAGTGGGGGGAGGGGGTTTTGAAAAGAGTGCAAATGATATATGCCATTTTTTACTACAGTTGAAAAAAACTTAAAAACACCTGAAAAAATGCTCCTCTTTCAACACAGTTGAAAAGGAATTGGATCATTTATTTCGCAGTTATGGAAAATTAAAGTGAACTGAAAAAGTTGTGCATATATTTAGGTATGATATATTTCCATAATTATGCTTTTCAACTTGACGAGTAGAATACAGTATTAATTGCCTCCCCTCCAGCTGCACTTCTTTACTTTCACCCGCAAATTGATCAAAACTTTTTTCACAGGAAATTTTACGTATAGATTATTTCCATTATTTAACTATACGCTTTCCCCAGGGGCGTAACTAAGGGGGGATGGGGAGAGCTTCCCCTCCCAGGTGTTTTGAAAAGTTGGGAAATTTATAATTGTTCAACGCTGAAATTGGGAACTTGAATTTCTTTTGGGAAAATAAGAACTCGAATAAATTCGAACTGATGCCAACTTATATCATGTATAGCGCACAACCAGGGACGTAGCCCCCTTGGCTTTTGGAAAGTTGGTAAATTTGGAGTTTTTCGCGTAAAGTTGGTAAACTTGACCACTTGCGCAGTATTATTACAGCTATTTTTAAATTTTTTGAATTAGTTGGCAATTTTTGTTTTCTACCCCCCCTCCCCCCCGGCTTTCCTTAGCAAGCATCATTCTTGAGAAAATCGAAGAAAACTGATTTTTGTGAGTTTTGACCCGCAGTAAGGGAGACTTACGAGAGAGGATGGGAAATTTCACGACTGTCTTTAGTATAATGTGCTGAAATTCTGAACATGCCCCTCAAAAAAAACATGATGTGTACTAAAGATCATGAACTGAAATGATAGAGAACTAGGAGCAATTCAAGTGTACCATTGTTAAAGTTGCATTGACCCGTCTTACTTACAAGTTTTTCGAGTAACGGAATTTTGTAATTGTTATTTCCTAGGTAATACGAGGTTCTTTCCGTTGGTCCACTAAAGTCGAATTTCATGCATGATTAATTTTCGCACAAAAACGATTATAGTTTAGTGCCCGGGTACACGAAGTAAAAAAATGTCATTCTCTTTTGGTTTTTCCACATACTACCTAGTGCTCGACGAAGAGAACAAAAAAGGTCTGATGAAACTTTTGCCCAATTGTAAAACTGAAGGAGAAGCATGATAATGAAAGTTGTTATGTATAATAGCTCCTTCAGTTTTGCACCTAGACAACAACTTCGCTTCACATGTTTTGTTCTACTCATCGAGTGCTATGTGATAAGCGAAAAAAAAGTTCAAAAACATCATTTTTTTCACACTGCATTTAGGGCGAACTGAAACTGATATACTTCGCTTGCTCCTAGTTTCCTTACATTAAATTTTTCGATGTACTCGTAGAGGTCGTTTTTTGTTACACTCTCCCAATACTACCGATTACCCGAATGTGGCCCACTATACTCAGAACACCTTATATATTGATGAAAAATTCGGCTCTAGTAACGCTGCGTGGCTGCTTACGCCGTTATTTTTGTTCCGAAGACTCGTATTCGCGTACCTATCAGTCTCCATCCATCGTTCATCGATTCAGTTCACGGTGTAGCGCCCGTGTACCGTATCAAGGACGAAGAGTGAAGGGACTTAGGGTGAGAAGAGAAAAGAGACGTATATAAGGGGCGAACGGAAACAATAGCGACTGATGTATTATAGTGGAGAGACCGCAGAGGGCGAAGAGAACTCGTCGACGTAGGGGTTGGAAATTGTATTTCGTGAATGGCGCGTCGGACGGGTGGAAGGGAGGTGTGCGGAAGCTGCGGACCCCATGGCGGAAATGAAAAACGGTCGACGTTAGAGGACGGGAGATACGTACGTGTAAGTCGTGTACACACTTACGAATTAAGTATTAACATTAGGTCGTCGATAGCGATTTGCATATCGTTCATTATACGCTGTTGGATGGCGGCTATGGAGTTTTCACCCTTGATGAGGAACGATGGTGCGGCGGCATTGACCACTCCCTAATTTGGTACGACGAGCGGGATGTGTTATTTGGACTTGGAGAAGGTTATGTAGAGGTTTCGCCTCGGTCCAGCGTACGTGCAACGAGGTAGCACGAAGAACGAGCTGGTCGTTGGTGTCGAATTCGCGTTCCGCGTAATTTCGCTATCGGTGCCAGCGTATACGAAGGAAACGAAGATGAGAAAATTGGCGTGCACACGAGAACGTAGACGCTGCCCGATAGCCGGAAGGAGGGGTGTAGGAAGCGGCGCGCGTTCGTCTTGTTTTGGCCGAGTAATTTTTACCAAGTCCAGGGGCGTATTGGCCGCGGCTCTGGCGTTCGAAGGTGCGACGATAACCGTCCGCCGAATACGCCGCGCCGTCGTCGAACGAGAGGGCGCGGGAGCGGCGTATTTCGCTCTGGTCTTCATCTGCCCGTTTGATGGATCTGTTGTGTTCGCGCGCGCGGTCTTTTCACTCCCGCTCTACGCACGTATTACGTACGTCGAAACGATTCGCGAGTACTAGTTCTGGTATTAGCGGACGAATTAGAATACGCCTACGTCGGTGATTTACGACGTCGCTCCTCTCTCGTTCATCGGAATCGCGCATACTCTTCATCATAGGCGAATTCGGAACCTATAGGCGAATTTATGTAATCAGCCGACGATAACCGGTCGTGCGGACGCGGAGGTAGGAAAGACGAACTGCGATAATGAGATTTTTTCGCCTAGCGCTGTCTAACCAACCGCGCGCGCTGTTGATGTTTTTGAGTGGGGTTTCGTTCGAACGTCGTGTAGCACGCGATTTAATATGCACGATTAAGTGGGTCAGCTGGTTCAAGGTTTTTATTCGTACCCCCACTATGTACCGTTATACGCACGTATCGGCGAGTGCGACTTTTTCGCGATATTTCGTACACACCCACTCAGAGATCGCGTCCGGTTGGGGGATGAAAATAGGAAGGGGTGAGGGGTGCTTTTGGAGGGGTTCGCCGATGCGAAAATTTTGTTTTTGATGAAAATCAAGAATAAGTCTGATAATAAATTCAAGTTCCCAAAAAAAAAGTTATGATCATAAAATATGGAAAAAGTCGAAAAATGAAAAAAAATTTACCGTGAAAATTTTTTTCAATTTTTTGCTTCATAAAAAATTTATTATACTCGACAAAAAAATCATTTTACCTGTTTTGAAAAGTTTGAAAGTCATTCTTCCATTTAGGCTCGATAGTGGCTCTTGGTAGCCCTACAATAGGAGTTGTATTCCACGAATATAGTGAATAATTGAAGAAAAAAACGTAAGCAGCCATGCCGCATTACTGGAGCTGAGTTTTTAACTGGGGCTTGTTTTGATTTAGTAATAACCTTGCTTAACCGTTCATCACTACAGGCCACACCCAACACCAAGTCTGAAAACCCCTACCCTATCCTTTCCAAAAACACTTAAGAAATTTAATTTGGTACAAATGTAGTATTTCTTGCCATGAAATAATCATGCGAACACATATTTCTCAAATTATAACTATTTGAGGGTCCTCAAATTATCTTCAAATTTTGTAAATCCGCCATTTTGGATCCATTTTGACTCAAATTTAAGTGGTTATGTTCTGGTCACAAACTAATCCTACACACAAAGTTTGACCATTCTAGGCCAATTTGGTGATGAGATATGGAAGATTCATGAAATTTCCTGCAGCAATTTCCCCTCCAAAAGCCGTTTTTTGCTCTAACTCCCCTCCAAAATCACTGAGGAAGCTAAAATCAAAATACGTTTGTCACTTGGGCTCATTTTATCATATGACACAGCAATAAAAAATTTTCGACCCCTCCTGTACCCCACCACTATTTTAGGTTGGTAACCCCGCCTTCCCCCTCCAACATCATGTATGGAAGTGAATTCGGGATATAGTATACAACTTATCCCCAATAACCATATGAATTCATATTAATTACATTTTTACCAACTTGAGGCTCCTCAAGCTCTACTCAAAATTTTGATAATCCGCCATTTTGAATCCATTTTGATCCAAATTCAAGAGGTCATATTGTGGTCACCAACTAACCTCACACACAAAATTTGACCTCTTTAACTTGATTTGGTGGGGAGATATGGAAGATTCAAGAAATTTCATGACTCAAAACTTCCTCAAAAAGCCGTTTTTTGATCTAACTCCTCTCAATATGCACTCAAGAAGCTGAAATTTGGATATGTTAGTATCCGTGACTCACTCTTTCATATGAAATCAAAAACGAAAAATTTGAGCTATTTGCCCCTTCTCCAGCCCCCCTCAAAATTTGAGTGATCCGCCATTTTGAAATTTATCGAAAAAACAAAAAAACTATTTTTGCGCATTTTCAAGAAGAGTCTCTCACCAAATTTTGAGCGAATTTTATGAATACTCGCCGGCGCTACGCGTGGGGGAAAAAAATATATATACCAAAAAGTTGGACATTTGCCAGATGATTACAAATGGTCTGAAACGCAAAGATTTGAAGACCCCACCCTCCCCCGACCTTCCCTTCCCAAATCAGGTAGGCTGTAATAGCTATCGTTTTGTTAAAAACTCAGCTAAAAATGAATAAGTCCAAAAATGAAGAAATAATCGAAAATAAAGAAGATAATGGTAAATGTAACGGAAAAAAACGTGAATATGGAAACTAGGTGACATTACATGTAATGAGTTCGTGGACTTCACCACACCTTATTGCTACTACAAATTGAGACTACTTGTGATATTTGGGTTAATTTTGATTAACACATACAGCACCTTTAAAAATGACATAAAAAAATCGAAACATGAAAACAATTAAAAATTTTATTGATTCATCAAGAGAATAACATTGCGCATCATTTGAAAAATTCAAAAATCATTGCTGCCATATTAGATTCTGTTGTAGCTCTTAGCAGCCCCACCCTCAAGGGGCGTTTCTCACGATATATTCCTAGATCGTATATCTATCACGTGACACCACGATGATAAGAAACTAAAGCGATAATTCGCTGATTAGGAATTGCCTATCAAAACTTGTGTAGAGGAATGAAGAGGAAAAGAGGAAACATATGTATTGCCGAAACAATGGCGAACTGCGTTTGTGAGGTGTTGACGAAATTTTTGTGGTTTTGAGGGTGAAAGGGAGGGAGTGTTACAGTATCCTTTATACTTGCTCTCAATTTTCTGTCTCAATCCTTCATGTTGATAAGGATGTGATATGTACAGTGTACATTCTACTATATCTTACTCACGTCAGACGATTCTAACATTACATAACAGTGTTGTCAAATTGGCTCGCAGATTTTCTAAATTGGGAGAAGGAAATGTATATTTATATCAGCATGAATTGTTGTGAGGATATTAAATAATGTGGGAGGATGGTTGAAAAAATTACTGTAATTTTATAAAAATTTATCTTCCCAGTACTTAATTATGGGCATCTCAATAACGATTTGTATTTTATTTTCAAATTCGTGTAATTTTTGCAGTTTTGGCAACACTGATATACTGTATATCAGTTCTGTTCTTATTTGCCTTTTTTTTTTTCATTCCAAAGATTTAGTTTGTTTTAAAATCGTCAGATTCAGTGTTCTGAGAACTATTGGCAACACTGTTTTTTTTTATTTTTTATTAATATTGTAAGACAGTTCGTCTGGCGATATAAATTAAATATTGCTATTGATTTCATGCAATTATTCGCTTATATCACCATTTTTATCTCTATATTTAAAGCGGGTGTGTTCTTGGAGTAGCGAAAAAAGAAAAGAATTGATCATGAATTATCTCTGTACGTGGGAATCCCAATGAATTATATTAGATGAAACTAAACGTATTCGCTTTCTTCGCCTGACCTGGTTTATCAAATGATGACTTATAGTAGTGTTAGAATGACTATTTTTTAGTAGTAATTTACGTTTTTTTTTTTATTTTTTATTTTTTTAGTATTTTATATTCAAAATTAGGCTCGTCAGTGAAAGGCGTATAGTCGAGCTTAAAAAAAAAAAACTAAAAAAAATAACTGTGATCTTGAATTTTCACTTACGCAAAAACATTTAAAAAATTTTGATGATCGAAAAATTATCAAAAAAATAAACAGCACGTGCTGAAAATATTTTTAAGTTAAATAAAACACTCATAAATTAGAAGATAATACATACTTTGAAAAAACAAAACATATATGAGTGTAAAAAAAAAATGTCCAATTATGAAGGGGAAAATCATCCGAAAATTTGAAAAATGAAAAATATCAGAAAAATATAGAGACCGTTCAAAAATGAAAAACAATACCCAAAAAAATAAGTAATACTTGAAATTGAAAAATTGTTCAAAAATAAAAAAAAAATACCGAAAAAAATTTGTTCAAAAAAAAAAAAATTAATAAAAATGGAAAAATATCCAGTAAAACTTGAAAAAATTTCTGAAAAGAAGTAATGTAAAAAAGATCTATTTTAATGTCCAATTGCGTATTATTTTTTGTAGCTAATGATACGCACTAATGTCAGTGTTCTATAATTTTTTTTATAAAAACCCTCATTTCAAATTGAAAAGGTGACAAAATGACAGCTTAAAAATTTTTCTGGTACACCTATAACTGCTCTACTATAATTTTTTTATATCAGCGAACAAAAGTGATTCATTATGAACGAAGTGCTAGTTCGCTACATTTTGTGTGAATAAAGGAGGAGGTTTGAAAATTTTTGTAAATTTTGAAACCTTTCCATTCCCATTGAGTTTTGACGAAGGGCTTTTTATGATTTGAAGGCATTATATAATAAGTACCTATCATGTAATCTATATTTGAATTTTATAATAATGTATTTTGTTTCCACTGACGCACCACCCCCACCATCACACTTAGGTACAGGTTTGGGTATTATCAAAAAAAAAATATATATATATATAAATCAGTAGTTTAACAGCGTGTGAGCTTAATTTCACCTTTTCAGAACTTCGAAGACAAATATGGATGAGCAATTTTTACCTTGCAAGAATTTCCAAAAATGAGTCATTTCAAAACAAAGTTTTAATATTTTGGGAACTTCTGCTAGGTTATAATCGGACGTATTTCATTCCCAGAGTCTCAAAATCTGAAATTAAGCCCTTACTATGTGAACGATTCATGAACTAATCATCCGTTATTTGTTCATGTGAAAAGTTAAAAATTGGTATTTTTTCAAAAAATTTAAAAATGTTTATTCAGATCTACTAAACGAATTCTTTTAAAAATGGCGCTTTGAATTTTTTTAGTTTTCATAATATGACAAACTGAAACTTCGTGATGAAAAAAAATCAGATTTTCGGACGAATGAATTTTTTTGAAATTTTTTAATTTTTTACCAAGTTCCTCCCCCCCCCACCCACACATAAATTTAAAAGCTAAATTGGATTCTAACATTCCTCTTCTTCTTCTAAAAAAAAAAAAAGAAAAAAAAAACCGAAATTCGACCCACCCTAATTCACACATAACTGCGCTCTGAATCCAATTATAGCTCTCGGCGTCCCTGCTCGTAACCGCCTCTCCTTGTGTATTCTCATCTGTATGCGAAATTAATTTTGTAAACGCCATTTTATCTTTTCCAAGAATGGGTACATTAGGCTAAAACCGCGGGGGATTAAAATACTCGCTGTTCGCGAAGGGTTGAAAAATATAGAGAAAGAGAACGAATTGCGAAAGAAAACAAGAAGGGAGTGGTATTTCCTTTTAAGGCGAAGAAAAGAAGTAGAATGGCGTTTCGTATACGTATAAGGAAAAATGGTAATCGTCGTACCAGAGAAGTTTTCGCCTCCTATAATGGTGGGAAAGAAGGAAAAAAATAGGATACCGAAAAGAACGACTACGAAAGGCGAGCTACGATCGCAGGTAGGTGAGAAAATTCTTCGTTTTCCCCCTTCCTCGTTTGTCGCGGATGTATCGTTGGTTCGTAGTTGTTTTTGCGTTACCATCGCCGGTGTGGCATTGCGTGAAAGAAGATGGCAGAGTGAAGATAAACGTTGGAAGCTCGCGCACGCGAAACTAAGACGCGACGATTGTAATTCGCGAGGCGGCGACCACCGTATGAATTTATTAAACTCATTGGTTTTAAATTACGACGCGCCGCGGGATCGCGGTTCTTCGCCGAAGGAGAATGCGAAGACAAAGGGAATCGACGAGACGGTGTGCGGTGCTGTTTGGGTCGGCGTGTTTGATGTGCACATCAGTTGGGCGTTTGGAAGCTTGCGTCGTTTCCAACATCTTTTTTCCTCCCGGCCCCAGCTCGACTTGGAGTTCGTTGTACTGCGACCGCAGCTCGGAATGTGCGGTGTGTTCGAGGTTCCGTTTTTTTTTTTTTTTTTTGGGTGTTTCGTTTCTCTTACCGTAGTTGCCGGGTGAGGAGAGTATACGGGGTACGAGTGTTATAGCGTTTCCTATTTTCGTGCGGTGCCAAATAACGCTCGTCCCCACTTCAAGACGTGCAACCAACGCCTTTTGATTTTTTTGGGTGTGTTCGCGTGTATACCTACTTTAGGTTATACCTATCGTGAGCAGACAGCAGTGCGCAGGTGAGTAGTTTCGAATGTCGACGTCAATGTCATCGAGTGTATCGTTCGCGATTGTCTCGTTTTTTTATGTTGTGACGCGAATCAGTTCAGGTATAGTCGATGATTGCGTATTTTTTGGTTGTTCCAACGTTGTTGAATATTGGAGGTGCGCGATTCATTTAAAACGACTTACGAATCATCGGTTCGGTCGAATGGTGGAGGGAGATGCGTAATAGTGCGGGTAACTCATCGTTCTGTGTCGAATGGCGAACGAATTCCATCGTGTATAATTTACATCGATGTGGATAATAAACTGGATGAGCAACTCGTGAGGCAAAAAATAATACTGATTAAATTTCACCCCTCAGCTCATATCGGTTTGCTCATTGGATAAGATTTCATCTCTCAGCTCAATCCGTTTCGCTCATTGGTTGATTTTTTTTGTTCGCTTGAATTCATCATGTACATTTTAAATGGGAGCGACTATTCAGTTTAATAACATTTATATCTGTGGTAATTTATGTACGAGTTGAAGGACAAATGATTAAGAGATAAGTTGAAAAATTATGAATGTGCTAATGTGGAAGAGATGCTCATTTTAATGAAAATAATAATTGAAAAAAAAGCACTTCGATTAAAAACAAAAATTATCGAGCCTACTTCATCTAAGAAAAATTCAAGTAGGTATCAATTTATGTTCCTATTATGCATAAAAAAAAATTATTCATTAAATTTAAGGTTTTGAATTTGAAAAAAAAAAAGAATTAACCAGCTTTCATATTTTTCAAAAAATTAAAAAAATGCGTTGTTGCCTTTCAAGCCGAAATAATTTTCTTCTTATTCGATATTAAGCGTGGCAAATGTTATGATTTCCTTCTCAACCACCATTGACCATCAGTTAACTCGTAACAATTACCAGCACGCTATTCGTTTACATATTTTCTTGCGACTAATTAGGTTAATGCTCTGTACGACCGTATGTGTGTAGTATTATAGCTGTGTACGCAATAAACTAGTTCTCGAAATACACGCATACCATAATGCATTGTTCGCATTCGCCAGCAACTTCGTGTAAACTACTGCCGGACTCTAGCCTTAAATCGACGTTCTAACGGTTTCGTAGAAATTAAAAGATCTTTATTGAATTTCAGTCGCGGTCTGATCTAATCTGATGAAATATGAGCGAAACACCCACGGAAGCATCGGACGCTCAGCAACAACAGCAGCAAGTCCAGCAACAACAAGCTCAACAACAACAACAACAGAATGAGGTGGAGCAACAACAACAACAACAGCAGCAGCAAAATATGCAACAGCAGAATTTGCAACAGCAGAATATTCAGCAGGAGAATATCCAGCAGCAGAATATCCAACAGCAGAATTTGCAGGTGCAAGTGCGTGATTCCATTGTTTTATTTTGTTGGATTCGATGTAAAGAAATAATTCGTAGAATAAAGTAATTGTATGCATATATTGTTCAACGAACTAAATAAAAAACATTTGGACGTTTATAAATAGTGGACTGTAATTTTCAATACAAGTTAATTTTATTTTTACGAAAATGTATACATCACACTGATGATAAGAAAGACTAAAAGCACAGAACAAAACGTGAGAACGAAAACGAGCAAAAGCTAAGAGAAAAAAATAGATAAATCTAAAATAACCTATCTTAGGCATACATAACACCCAGCCCTGACACGCTAGAGTCTGAGTAAAACGAAAAATAAATGATAAATTAAGGCAAATAAAGAGAAGAAAACAGAAATAGAAAAAAAATAAAACTAGAAATAAAATGTTAAAAAAAAATGAAATCAATTAACTTCAAACATTATGTATATATATATATATCGGATTTAGATTAAATAACGTATATCTACTCAATCGGTAAATGAATTAGATGAATTGTCGGTATAATTTTTGTTTGACCGTTGACCATGATTTCAACTGTTTGGACTATATTGCTAGAGTCAGGAAAACAGCGAAGAACTCGAGCGAGTGGCCATTTTGACGGAGGGTTATTCGCTGTCTTGTACAAACCAATCTGTCCTATGGTTAGATTGGGTTGAGCGTCGATCCATTTAGCACGACGTTTTAATTGGTTGAGGTAGTCGGTAGACCAAATTTTCCAAAAATCTTCGATTTGTTTGCGATTGGCACGATATTGAGTTGATAGTTTGATCATATTACCTGAGGAAGGTTCGGGAACGGTGGTGATATTACAACCGATTAAAAAATGTCCGGGCGTTAAAATCTCTTCTGACGGTTCAGAGGATTTACGATAAGCGATGGGACGCGAATTCAATAGACCTTCGATTTGTGTGAGAAATACGCGAAGTTCATTATCAGTGAACGTTTGCCCCTTTGTAACAATAGGCAAAAAACGCTTGGCACTCTTGACGGCAGCCTCCCAAATACCGCCACGATGCGGAGTGTATGGCGGATTAAAGGGCATGATGGGATAAGATAGTCGAAAATGCCCCCGAGAGCTTTTCGAACGGTTTCTAGGGCAAAAGGTGGCCCACATCGAAAAAAAATTTTGACAAAAATTTCAGGCTCCAGTTGCGCCTATTTTCGGAGATATAGGCAAAAACAAGTTTTTCGATTAAAATTTTTTTTCTCGCCATATTATAAAGATGGAAAGTTGAAATTTTATTTATAGTATCTTGACAATAAAAGGGTTTTTCAGTAATTTTTTCAATTTTTTTCGATCAATTTTAAAAGAGTTATGCAATTTTTAAAATTTCAAACCGCCATTTCTATGGCAAATTTTCGAGGTGCAATTATGAAAAAAATTTCATAAAATGTATCTTTTACCACCAAATATACCATAAAAATTTCAGAATTTTTGGAGTGGTGCAACATAGTCAAAAAAAATAAAAACTATTGCAGCGCGCTATAAACCAAGCGGTTCGGTACTATGCGCGCTGTAGGCCGAACGAACGTTACACGACGTTGCGTCGCCGCCTTAACAGTGCATAACAGCTTAACTAATCTTCTCGCGCTTAAAACATTACTTAGGCTTATATTTTTCCCTTTTTTGTTTACTTACAAGTGAACTCCTACAACTGATTAAATTAATTAATAGGCCTATTCCATCTGTTTATTTGAAGAAAAAAATTCTTTCACCATAAAAATAACAAATATTAAAAAATTATAATAAAAATAATTATACTTATTCTTATTAATAGAATATGATTATTTTTATTGTAATTTTTTAATAATCGTTAATTTGTATGGTGAAAGAATTAAGATATATCTTAGCT
>CM019756.1:3570224-3723150 GCA_009761765.1 Phenacoccus solenopsis
AATTAATAATGCGCTTGCGAACAAACGATACATTTAGCCTACCATTCCATCTGTTTTAGGCTTTGATTCGAATTTCGATGATGTAGATAGAGCGCTAACACGTTTAGACAGTTGATTCAAGGATTTAGGCTTTTCAGTTCTATCAGATTTTGAGTCCGATTTACATTTTGTAATAGAACAACGTTTTTCGAGGAACGTGCGTAATAAATCCCAACTTGGAAACTCAGAATTTGATGTTAACGATTTCTCAAATTCTTCGTACGATTTTTCATCCATTTTTTCCGATACGATATACGATATGATCGGACTCCACTCATTAACATTCAGGTTACAAGCTTCAAGACCCTTTAAAGCCTTTGTTACGTTCGTGTATAAATCGGTAATTTCAGTAGCGTTTTTAATACGAGATATGATAAATAAATCATCAAAGTGTTTACGGATGATCCTATGCATATTACAGTATGTAGTGTTGAGGCTACTCCATGCGCGATCATATCCGTTGTCAGTTAAGGGTATATGCTCAATCAAATCATGAGCCTTACCTTTGCAAGCCTTTTTGAGCAAAACGAGTTTCTTGATCTTCGGTATGTCCGGTTCAAAATGCACCAAATTCTCAAAAATGGCTGCAAATTCCAAGAATTTATCCGGTTGACCGTCAAATTCTGGAATATCAATTTTTGGATGTTTTACTTCACTTATGGCTGCATTAGAAGCATTCAAATTTACAGATACGTTCGGATCATGATGCAACGCTTCGTATTCGGATATATATGTTTTAGCTTTAGCGGTAGCTTGTTTCACGATTTTAGTGAGGGCATCAAGATCGGCCATGAGTTTATCCTCAGCTTTTGTTTGGGCATCGGTTGTTTCTTCATCTATTTCGTTGAATTCACGGCGATTGTCGATTTGAAAAGCTTTGTAGACAGCTACAAGCTCCTCGTAGTCAAATTTGACCTCGTTGACATTAGATTCGGTAATAGGTTTTTGGACACCAGCGGTCACTAATTCGCTTATTGTTTTCACCTTACGCGACGCATATCGAAAACTGCGCGCATAATTGAATGTATCAGATGCCATAATAGGGCGGAATTGATAAGAACTGCTTGAAACGGTTTCAAAACAGCTCAACACAAATTAGAAATCGATCAAAATCGATAGTACTCACTGAGGCGATGAATCAGTGGTGATTAAAGCCAACGAATTGAGTGAATTCGCAAAATCAATGCAAAAAGATCGACTGGACATAATTTGACAGGTTCACCTTTGTAAACTTTGACATACATCTGGACATCGGCATCCGGCGGCTGACGCGACCAAAAACGATGAAACGAATAATATTCGCAATTCAACTGACAATATCAATCAACACGGTTGAAAAAAATCGACTGAATCGCGAAAAAATCGTCAAAACTAATTGTTTTGGCAAAGTTTGACAAGATACTCAGATTGAACAGACGCGATCACGAAACGTGGCTGGTGATAGGCACTCGGCCCTAGGGACCAAAAATGTATGCATATAGTGTTCAATGAACTAAATAAAAAACATTTTGGACGTTTATAAATAGTGGACTGTAATTTTCAATACAAGTTAATTTTATTTTTACGAAAATGTATACATCACACTGATGATAAGAAAGACTTATTAGGATTCTCTATGTAATGGTTCCTCAATTCACAGTAATGGAAGGAATTTTGTGATATTTTAAGGATTTATTACGTTATTAATGTAATGAATACATTATTTAATATAATGTGTTCTTTAAAGTTCGGGAATAAGTTTTACATGCTATGATTACTTTCTTATTCATAACACAGTAATAAACAGTCCATTACCTATTACCTACATTTCATCATTTATTCATATCTCTTCGTACTTCAAACTGCATCGGAAGTTGTTTGTGGAAATATCTGACTGTACTTTTTCACATTTTTAATTCCACTCGAGGGCTCACTGAAATTTTGAGCAATGCTCAAAATGCTTTTGAAGCTTCGAAATTTCAGATATTTATATCATGTGATATGGTACAGTGAGAACATCGACATTTATACAAATTGTATCATCCTATAACTGAATTCCGAGGGGGGGGGGGTTTGAAGAAGTACTTTTTGAGGAAGTTTTAATTGATGAAATTTTTTTATTTCCCATATCTTCTCACCCAATCCATCTAGAAAGCTCAAACTTCATATACTTGAGTTTGATTGGAGACGAACATATGGTCCATTGAATATGAGTTAAAATAGGTCCAAAATCTTGCGAATAGTTGAAATTTGAGGAAGATTTGAGAAACCTCAAGTAGCTCTAATTTGATACTTATACTTATGAAATTAAATAATTTTTATGGCTAGAAACGAAAACGTTTAGCGAATCTATTTTCACATAGGTGGAGTTGAAGCGAAGAAGGAGTGCTTCTAGTTTTCAAATTGTGGAGGTGGGGAGGGAGGGGTGGGGTAAAAAATTCGAAAATTTTCGATCATTTTATAATATAATAGAGCATGCTCAGATTAGCAACATCTTTAAATTTCTATTCTTCTACAAAAGGGGCAGAAGGTATGCTAGAAACCAAAAACGACCTAAGAAGGCTAAAATTACGTTACGAAATTTCTTCAATCGTTTACGTATACATCCTCACAAGATGTACTAAGTAAGGTGGAAAATGGCATTCGCGTGCCAAATTCTTAAATTTACTGTGGCAAGAATGTATCGAACCCAGCCCCTCCCCCCCTTGTATCTCTTTGTGTAATGTGTTATATTTTCAAAAAAGTCTCTTCTATTTTAAAGTATGATTTAATTACCCTACTATTATTCTACCCTCAACCAACTACACACCCATCCATCCATTCACCCTTCGATCCTTAAAAAACAACTGGGGCATTTGCCAAAAATTTTATTGGTCTGCATGTCACTAGAAAATGGTATTTAAAATTATTTTCCAACTACCATGATCTCTCGAGTTTAGATTAAAATGCACCCAAAATGGCGAATAAGCAAAGATTCGAAAAAGGCTTGAGAAGCTTTTAATAGCTCAAATCTTATATACGGGAACGCAGGTGAAGTCAGAGGGGAGAAGAAACAGCTATAGTGTTCAGGTTTTTTGGTGGGGGGAGTGAAAGAGAGTTGGCAAACTTTTAGTTATAGTATAGTATGATTAAGCGAGCTCAGGTTACCAAAATTTTCAAATTTTTGTTTCCCAATAGAAAGATGGAGGGGGGGTGGAAGCAAAAATCGATTTCTAGAAGAAGAGTCTAAACTTGAGATATGACATTTCTTAAATCGTTTGTATGTCCTCATCAAATGTACCCAAAGAGCTCAAATCTGGTATTCAAGATTATGTTTGAATTTTCATATAATTTCTCATATTTTGATAGAAACGCACCCAAAATGGCGAATAAGCAAAGATTCGAAGAAGGCTTGAGGAGTCTTAAATAGCTCAACATTTTTATGATTGCAATGGCCAAGAGGAAAAACTTTTCAAAGCCAACATACAGTGGTGGATTTGGAGGGGAGAAGTAGAGATTCATCATATTTAGAATATGTAGGTAGGGATGTAGAGAATGATCAAAAATTTTAAATTATGATCTTATGTTATAAAGTGTGCTCAAATCAATAATATTTTCAAATTTTATATTTTTTGGATGGAGAGGAAATGTTCAAACTAAAAACGACTTCTGGAGAGGAAATTTCTTCATTATGAAATGTATTAGAAATTAGATGGTCCACACTATACATACCTATTGAGCTCAAATTTGCTATTTAAGATTATGTTTGTGTGATAAGTTGACTCCTCGAGTCTTGTTGAAAATGAACCAAAATGACGAATTTACAAATATTTGAAGAATACTTGAAAAGTTCGGACATGTATGATATTCTCTAAATTCAATGCGATTCATAATCACCTCTCCCTCTCTTTCATTCGTGGTTTAAAAAAGTTGGTTTGGTAAGGCGGTCTGTAGCCTATGTATTAAGTATGGGCGTAAAGAGATTACTACAATTTAAGATTAATTATATTTTTAGCTGAGTTTTTAACAAAACGATAGCTATTACAGCCTACCTGATTTGGGAAGGGAAGGTCGGGGGAGGGTGGGGTCTTCAAATCTTTGCGTTTCAGACCATTTGTAATCATCTGGCAAATGTCCAACTTTTTGGTATATATATATATATATTTTTTTTTTCCCACGCGTAGCGCCGGCGAGTATTCATAAAATTCGCTCAAAATTTGGTGAGGAACTCTTCTTGAAAATGCGCAGAAGTATTTTTTTTGTTTTTTCGAAAACTTTCAAAATGGCGGATCACTCAAATTTTGAGGGGGGCTGGAGAAGAGGCAAATAGCTCAAATTTTTCGTTTTTGATCTCATATGAAAGAGTGAGTCACGGACACCAACATATTTAAATTTCAGCTTCCTAAGTGCATTTTGAGGCGAGTTAGCAAAAACCTGTTTTTGAGAAAATTGCGTTTTTTGTGTCACTCACTTGCGCAGGCGGGTGTGGATAAAATTCGCTCAAAATTCGGTGAGGAACTCTTCTTGCAAATACGCAAAAATAGTTTTTTTGTTTTTTCGATAAATTTCAAAATGGCGGATCACTCAAATTTTGAGGGGGCTGGAGAAGGGGCAAATAGCTCAAATTTTTCGTTTTTGATTTCATATGAAAGAGTGAGTCACGGATACTAACATATCCAAATTTCAGCTTCTTGAGTGCATATTGAGAGGAGTTAGATCAAAAAACGGCTTTTTGAGGAAGTTTTGAGTCATGAAATTTCTTGAATCTTCCATATCTCCCCACCAAATCAAGTTAAAGAGGTCAAATTTTGTGTGTGAGGTTAGTTGGTGACCACAATATGACCTCTTGAATTTGGATCAAAATGGATTCAAAATGGCGGATTATCAAAATTTTGAGTAGAGCTTGAGGAGCCTCAAGTTGGTAAAAATGTAATTAATATGAATTCATATGGTTATTGGGGATAAGTTGTATACTATATCCCGAATTCACTTCCATACATGATGTTGGAGGGGGAAGGCGGGGTTACCAACCTAAAATAGTGGTGGGGGTACAGGAGGGGTCGAAAATTTTTTATTGCTGTGTCATATGATAAAATGAGCCCAAGTGACAAACGTATTTTGATTTTAGCTTCCTCAGTGATTTTGGAGGGGAGTTAGAGCAAAAAACGGCTTTTGGAGGGGAAATTGCTGCAGGAAATTTCATGAATCTTCCATATCTCATCACCAAATCGGCCTAGAATGGTCAAACTTTGTGTGTAGGATTAGTTTGTGACCAGAATATAACCACTTAAATTTGAGTCAAAATAGATCCAAAATGGCGGATTTACAAAATTTGAAGATAATTTGAGGACCCTCAAATAGTTATAATTTGAGAAATATGCGTTCACATGATTATTTCATGGCAAGAAATACTACATTTGTGTCAAATTGAACTTCTTAAGTGTTTTTGGAAAGGATAGGGTAGGGGTTTTCAGGCTTGGTATTAGGTGTGGCCTGTAGTGATGAACGGTTGAGCGTGGTTATTACTAAATCAAAACAAGCCCCAGTTAAAAACTCAGCTCAAGTAATGCGGCATGGCTGCTTATGTTTTTTTTTATTTTTTATCAATAATGAATTGATTTCTAGACTTGTTCGATCATTGTCCTGCCCTTTATACTGATCGATTTGAGGGTTTCTCAATACTTCCTATATGCATCGTTCTTTTCAGGTGCATTTGTTTCCGCATAATGCGTAACACGAATACAGAGAGCAGGAAATTGAAGGCTTCGGTTTTTGCGCGTAGAAAAAGATTATCCAGCGTATTCCTATTATATGGAGCGAGATCCCGCGCGGAAAAAGCGTTGACAAAAAAAGAAAAGGGTTAACGGTGAAATAAAATAGGATATTAAGGGTTTCGGGATTAGATCTCTAAACGTGTACGTTAGTATTACGTAGATACACGGTAATACTTCCTTGGTAAAAGAGGCTAGGGTGTGCTTGTGCGGGGAGTGGCGAAAGGGAATATTACGAGATTTGCGGTTATATTCGCCAATTCATGGCAAATCAGGTATATGGATGAAAATGTCAACTCGATGACTCAGGTATATATGCTTTACGACGATTACTTGGATCGTATTTCTACAGGTTATAATTCCATCTTGCAGTTAGTTATAATTTGAGAAATATGTGTTCGCATGATTATTTCATGGCAAGAAATACTACATTTGTGCCAAATTGAACTTCTTAAGTGTTTTTGGAAGGGATAGGGTAGGGGTTTTCAGACTTGGTATTGGGTGTGGCCTGTAGTGATGAACGGTTGAGCATGGTTATTACTAAATCAAAACAAGCCCCAGTTAAAAACTCAGCTCCAGTAATGCGGCATGGCTGCTTACGTTTTTTTTTTTAATAATTTTTTCACTCTAATTCTTTTATAATTAAATATCAGTATAAGAATGAGATTTTCTTTGTAATTTGATTTAGTTTTTTAATTTTAATAAATAATAATTTTAATGATAAAATATCTATCGAAAACAATTTAATTGAAATTATTTGAACTTTTATTCTTATATTAATTATTTTATTTTATCTGCTGGTCTGAATGTGCTCCCATTAGAAACTCAACGTCAGTAATACGACATTAATGGTTATTTTATTTATTTTTTTTTTCTGTAGCAAGTGTCTTTGCAACAACAACCGCAGCAGCAGGGCTTCATTTTGCAGCAGCCGCAACAATTGACTTTGCAACAGGCTCAGGGTCCTAATCAGGCTACCCAGCTAACTATTCCGATGCAGGTTAGTTTTTCGTATCTAAAACAACTAAGCATATCAGAACCATGGTTAATATTTTATTTTAATATTTAATTCTTAGATGGCTACTGAAGGTGGAGCGACGACCATCACCAGCACGATGCAAGCTCCACTGGGCTCGTTACCGTTACAAATACCGCAATCCTCTGGAGCCGGTACCATCAACAATATGCAGGTGAGCGTTATCAGTGACCGTTAGTTAAATGAAAATGGTATTTAAAACGAAATAATAAAATATCGGATTTCTTTCAGGCTAGTTTGGCATCGGTACCGCTACAACATTCTGGCGGTACGACATTGACGACGATGTCGTTGCAACAGCAGCAGCAACAGCAACAACAGCAACAGCAACAAATTCATAATCAAGCCGCTCAAGCTACGCAACAACAAACGCAGATTCAACAGATCGGCGGTTGGGAATCCGGACGGGTACGATATTGAAGTGATTTAATCGTGGATTAGGGCGTATAGTTGACAGTAGAGAATTGATCGACCGATTAAAATACTCTTATAGTAGTCTTGAAGTTTTGTGTATTAATTTTTTTTTGCCAAATATCTCTCTTTTTTTGTGTAGTATTGATGGATAAAAATTTTTGTTTATTGAAAAAAAAAAATTTCTGTCATTTCTTTCTGTATTTGTGAAAATCTCTAGAACAAAACATTTTCTGTAAACTTTTGATCTCTTTTTGGAGCATAACAATCACGTGTTCGATTTCTCCAGGGTCCACTCCTTATAATCTGAATAATAGACTTTAAACATGAAAAAATTTATTTTTTTTTCAGAATATTTCAAATTCATTTTTGTAAAGGGTAAAATTTCTAGCTAACTTGTTAAGCTTTTTGTCCCCTTTTATCGGAAAAAGTGAAAATGCCAGTGAATAATTTTTTACTGAGATGAGATATTTGAGTCGTTGCGTTCTCAGGGGCGTACCGAAGACCTTCTTCGGGGGGGGGGGGGGGGGAGAAAACCAAAAATTGCCAACTAATACCATGAATTTTTACCAACTGTTGACTTTTTTTTTTTTTTTTGCTCCACGAAAATAAGATGTTAAATATGTACGATGTCACAGTCTTGTTAGTCTTCAAAAAATTTAAAAATAGCTGTAATAATAGTGCGCAAGTGGTCAAGTTTACCAACTTTACGCTAAAACTCCAAATTTACTAACTTTCCAAAAGCCAAGGAGGGAAGCTCCCCCTCCCCCCCTTTCGGTACGTCCCTGTGCGTTCTGCTTCATGAGATATTGATGAAAACTAAATTATTAATTTAGAAGTAGGTCCATTGCTTTGTAACCAGCCATACATTTTTCACTTCTTTCCGAGCATAATCATCATAGAAAATTTAAAACATTTTTAATTTACTGGACAGTTTCTTTTTTATCTATTTTTGATGTACAACATGCATGTGGAATAAATATGTGTTACAGTTTGAATGAGTAATATAGGAAGAGTAAAAATATTGATTAATCCTGAAAGGGAGAAAAAAATTAAATTATTTGGTATTTTGTAATTGCCATTTAGAATTCCTTTAAACAATGATTTATTAATCACTTACTGTTAAGACATAAAAAAATTATTATTGATTTTTTTATTTTTTTATTTTATTTTTTTTTAATCAATGTAGGTGAAGATTGATTAAATATTTAATTTAATTCGTCGAAGTAATGCTTTTTACATCCTATCTTATTCATTACTCGTAGTGCAAATACTCGAATGCGATTTTATTGGGCGAAATTTTCCAGGTACAAGTTATCCAGCCGCAGCTGCCCAATAGCTACGTGCAATATGGACCCGGCCAGTTCATAATGCCTGGTAATTTGGCGTTGCATAATCCAGGCGGCGGTATCCAGCTGATCGCCAACAAACCTTTGCAATCGAATCAAATCGCCGCCGGACCCCATATGTTCACCACTCAGGGAAAACAGGTGATCACAGCTCAAGGACAAACTGGTAAATAAAAATTAGCGGTATTTGGGAAAATTCTAAAGAAAAAAGTGCGTTCGAGGAAATAACGATGATAAATTTTCCCCCTAGCTACTTTTCCGGGTTACACGACCATACCGACGTCGACGAATCAAGCCATTGTAATCGGTAATTTGCAAAATATAATACCAGCTCAGTCAATAGCTGCGGTTGCTACGTCGAAACAGCAAGATTTACAGAAGGTAGGATGAACTAACACAGAAGGTTCGATAGAGTGGTGGTGGTTTTCCAGCGGTATTATTATCATCGGTGTTTCTGTTACAGTACAATGCTTATGGTGCGAATCGTACCATACAACAGGGTGCGCAGTCAATGCAATTCCCTCAGTGGCAATTCAGTCCGTCCATACCGCAAGCGACAAATTTATGGACAACCGCTACGCCTCAGCAGCCCACTATCATTACGCAAAATGGACTGTTGATTAGTAGAGGTTTGTAATTTGCATTTTTTTCTTCGCCTTGGTATGCATAGCGTGGAACTAATGAACGTATTTATGCTTTGTTCAGGAAGTCCTCAGCAAGACGGTTCTGGACAAGTACAACAGTCTCCTTTGTTTATACAAAGTCCTCCTCCACAAACGCAACACGGTGAGTGAACGATGTTGAAATTTATTGTGAAGGTTATTTGATTCCGAAGAAAAAATTTCAACTGTATGTTTTTATTATTTTTTCCCCAATAATAATGACCTCTGTTGTTTGAGTGCTGGAAGGGGAATGGGAATGGGAAGGTGAGGGGGTGTAAATGCTGGATAGCGAATTAAAATTCAGTTGCTACGAAAGAAATGAGAATATGTATGAATTCATTTATTTCAAATGTAAAGATTTTAAATGAACTCGATTTTTAAATTTATAATGACGAACGAGTGCTTGATTTTCTTCATTATCATATTCTATAGTAAACAACAGATTAAAAATCACATTTTCGATCTTATTTTTTCTCTTAATACCCGCGCTTGCTAATCCATATCCTGATTTACAAATTCGTCGATTCCGCCAATATTAACACAAAGCCACGTAATAAAGTTTGACGTCACGAACACAGCACTCAGGTACTTGTGAATAACGAAATCGAAAAATTGAAATTATCGACGTGTTATAAGTATCGACGACTCGCGTGTACTTCGTACTCTGTTTCTAACGTTCACGTAATTTTTATGATTTTGTTTCTCGCAGCTCAAGGAATCGTACAAAATAGTCAAAATATTCAAGGTATTCAGCAAGTGGCCAATGCTTCCAACACCATGAAACGACCGCAAGAAAATATTCAGCCGAAAATTCCTGTCACACGAGCGGTCTCTATTTTACCTTCTGGCGCTACAGTTATCAGACCTGGTAGCTCGGTTTCAACGCAGACAACTTCAGGCATTCAGATTCAGCAAAATATGCAGAAGTCTCAGGTTGGTGGTGATGATGATAATGATGATGATGATTATTTTTTTTTTTTTTGATAGCTATAAAAATGTATCATTTTTTTTTCTTTACGTAGACCAAAGTTAGACCTAAAACAACCGTTGGAAGTAGAAATGTGAATATTGCGGCGCAAAAGTCAGACGCGTCCAACCAGACGAAGGTGCAGTTACCGCAGCAACACATAGCTGCCGCTCAGAATAAGTAAGCTAGACGATGACAAATTTGTAATTAATTAATGGGGCATAGGTGACGTGTAGAGTTGTGCTGTGTACGTTACGTTCTGTGACTTTTTTTGTTTCATGATTACATCAGACAGTACTTAGAAATTGAGACAAAAAAAATGTAAATAGAGTTTTTGCTTTTCCGCAAAATCGAAAAAGCTGTTACGTAACTATTTATATTATATTCTTCCAGTAATATTCCTGAATTAAAAAAAAAAAATGTAAGCAGTTATGTATGATAAGCTCAGTGATAGAATATTGCGGGAAATTTCCCAAATCGTGGAAATTTTGACCAAAAAATTGGCGGTGGGAAAAGCGTGGGAAAAAGGGAAAAAATGGGAGATTTTGAAAAATATCATTTAAAAAGGGGAAAAATGGGAAATTTTGAAAATGTTTATTTAAAAAAGAGAAAAATATGGGAATTTTTGCAAATTTGACCAAAAACCAAGATATTTTGATTTTTTAATTATAGAGTAACTTTCAGTCATTTTGTTCTGGTTCTACTATTAGTAATACTTTTTACTTTTTTGACTGTCTAGAATTGTTGTTTTTTTTTTTCATAATAAAATTTAAAAACTATATAATATGGTGTAATAATCGTGTTATTAGATAGAGGCACCAAAAAAAAAAGAAAAATTATTTGTCAATACAGTAGAGATGGCCAACATTACCAATAAAAAAAGGGGAAAACATAGAGTATTTATAATAACTGGTCTATGTTCGAATTGGTCATATGTTACGTGCGTAATGACCAATCATAACGCTAGAATATGATAAAATGTAGGTAGTTTCATTTCTACCTTCCTAAATAATATCGTTCAGTTTTCAGTGAACGACTAAAATTCGTTTGTGATTTGAATCATCAGCTGATTTGTGTTTTTATTTTACGAGTTACTGAAGGTGAATTTACCACATTCCAACTTGCTGATTGGTTGTTACAGGCGTGACGTATGACCAATTAGAACATAGACCAGTCATTATAAATACTCTACGGGAGAAACTAGGGAAACTTTTTCAGGTTCTGCATGGGAAAAAAGGGAAATTTCGTGTTCGATTTATTTTCGTATGGGAAAAAATGGAATTTCCATATCCCATCACTGCATAAGCTACCTGACTAAAAAATATGTTTTTTCAAAGAAATTTTCTATACGTTCACCGTAACTGAATATATGTGGAACGAAAAAATTTATGATGCGTTTTTGCGTACCCACAGACTTGAAGGAGTTACACTCAGTTTTACTTTCCATTTAGTACTACTTCTTCAGTTCTAAAGTTTGGCAAGAACGTTACACAAACGTTCTCGTTCATTCTCTGTGCTGTGAATTGAAGAAAATATTTAAGGAATCCATTTTTTCTCATATTGAAATTATTATTCAGCTTTGAAAAGAATTTGAATTTTGTATTGAATTCGTAAATAGTAGCTGAGGCGTGGAACAAAAATTGTTATATAACGTTCTTGCCTATCTATAAAATTGAAGGAGTTATTATAGTAATGAAATCATTTAAATTGAAGTAGCTCTTCTTATTTTGCGGAGTAGAAAAAATTTTGAATAGTGTTTTTGTTCCAATTTCTAAGCACTGTCTGGTGTGTGAAAAAAAGTCATAGTGTGTTATTTTTTTCCACTGCATATGGAACTTCCAATGGAAAGAGTGGGGATTTTACCCGATGACTTCATGTCAGACCTGTATGTACTGAAACTCTATGATACAATGATCCAAATTCTCCATGTTATTAATAACCAGTTAATAAATAAATAAATAAATTAACTGATTGAAATCGATAAAGCTAATATTGTTGTTAAAATTTTGAATTACAGAATATACACGCTTCAATACGTGACAGATGGAAAAGGCCATCAAGTGCAGCAAATACAACAAGTGCAGCAACAAGTGAAAATGCAGCAGTTGCAACATTCGCCGCAACAAGTACAACAGCAAATGATACAGCAACAGATAACATTGCAACAGCAACAGCAGCAGCAACAACAGCAACAACATCAGCAGCAAATACTTATGCAAAATAAACCGTTGATGAGTGCGTTAAACATTACTAAACGATTATCCGATTTTTCTTTACATTTTGGTAACTTTTGTTAAATATTAGGTACACGTTTTGTAGGTATGCCGGTGGTTTCGATGGCTCAGTTGCAGCAGTGTCAGTCACCGACGATGAATCAAGCGGTCATACAACAGCAACAAGTTCAAGTGGCTCAACAACAAGCCGAAGCTCATCAGCAAGCTCAGGCTCAAGCACAAGCGCAACAACAGGCTCAAGCCCAGGCCCAGGCACAGGCACAAGCACAAGCGCAGCAGCAACAGCAACAGCAAGCTCAGGCGCAGGCGCAACAACAAGCCCAGCAAGCCGCTCAGCAACAACAAATACAACAAGCAGCTGCTATGAATGCTGCTGCGCAGCAAGCTCAGCAGTCGGAACAGCAACAAATAATGCCACCGGTTATTGCGCCCGTTAAAGTAGAAAATATCGAAGATGGACCTGAGCAGAAGTTCACTCCTCAAGTGACCACGGTACAACAGCCAGTTTTGAATAGTGCATCGGTCACGCAAATCGATCAGTTACCACCGGAGAAATCGATCGCGGTGGAAGGAATGTTGACGTTGGCTTCAGCTGGTATGTTGGACAGTTTGGAGTTGAGAATATGCATTGGGATGGAATGAAATTGGCTCAGAAATGTTCTTTTCGTACTTTTGAGATGGTGTGGTATGAAAAGTTGTATTTTGTGCTCCTAAAGATGTACACAAAATGAAATTATACGTATGTTTGATTTTTTTTTCTGAAGAACTTGTTTGAACTTCACGGTTGTGGTTTGAAATTCGTAAATATTATTTTTCGTTTTTCTTTCTCCGGAATATGATTTGATTATTTTCCCATATAAATCTTAATTTCAAACGCAAAACTCATAGGAAAAATTTCAATATTTCTTCTTCTAATTGATGTGTACGCCTCGAAATTATACAAAACAACTTATTATCCCACACTACATCGAAATGATTTTTTTTCTCAAAATTTCGTTTCATCCTAATACCCAAATTAAATAATGGACTAATGGTGATATTTATTTTAGTAACCTCTGCCCCTCCTGCGGTCGAAGAAGATGTCAAAGATAAAACGTTACCGAAGGCGTTTGTCAAACCTCAAATGTTAACTCACGTAATCGACGGGCAGACCATTCTAGAAGGTAGGAAGTAGTAATGTTATTATTTTTTCACATATATCAGATCACCTGATTAAGAAATTCATTTTGAATATATGTGGAAAACTGAAATTTTAATTTCCCATTTAATTTAAGCTAATTATTATCTGTCGCTACGTAAACTATATATTGCGAATGATGGTGTAATAATGCGATTCTATTTTTCAGCTGATGAACCGTTCCCTCCGTTTAGATCGTCTTTGTTATCCGATATGTCTCAGGCGTTGAAAACTGAAAAAGAAAGTAAACCCAAAGTCGATGAAGAGGAGCCTTCTCGTGAGTTTTTTTTTTGTTTCGAAATATTTCAAATTTTAGTTCGAATAACGTGATGAATCCTTCTTTTTTTTCCAACAGCAAAGAAACAAAAGACTGACGGCGAATACATTAAGTGCGAATTTTGCGGTAAAACAGATCTTAAAGGGAAGTTCAAAAAGTCGAAAAGATTCTGTTCAAATCAATGTAGTAAAAGGTAAAGTTCTTTATTTATACCGAGACCAAACTGTGGTATTAACATTCGAATATGGAATATTAATATTGAATAATTTTCACAGATATAACGTCTCTTACAATAAACGTTTCAATAAAGGCGAAGAAAATGGAAACGACGCCAAAATATCGAAAAATGGAAAAGATTGGGTGAGTAATATTGAAAATTATGTTCAGAAAAAGCAATCAAGTGCAATGTGGAAGTGAATTTTTCATTGTATTTGTAGGATGGAAACGAGAACGGTGATTCCGGTGCTGAAAGCAGTCCGCCTCCGTCGGAGAGTATGGACGTTGAAGAAAACGGATTACCGGAAACACCAACCATCAATAATGATGTGCCGAAAGTGGACATTTCCAAATGGACGGTAAATATTTTGTTTCTATCAAGATATAATTTATTATTTGGAATATGTTTCCAAGATATATTCGTCTCGTTTTTATTCCACAGGTCAACGATGTTTGCGAATTCATCAAAAATATTCCAGGAGGTACTGATTACATAGAAGAATTTTCCAATCAAGAGGTCGATGGTCAAGCGCTCATGTTGCTGAATGAAAGTCATTTGATGAGCGTGATGAGTATGAAACTCGGCTTAGCGTTGAAAATCATGAGTCAGATTAACGCCTTACGAGCCTCTTTTAGTCAAAATGAGAAATCGTAAATGGTACATTCGGCGTTGGGTTATGAAATTAATATTATTCTTGGTGCAACATAATGGAAAGAATATTTTAAAGAAATAAGTCTTGTATATTGTACGTTTTTGACTGTTGAATATTTTATAGTTTATGGAATGGCCTATTTTCCTTTCTCTATTTTTATTTTTCAGTGTTATTTTGATTATATATTTCGTTGTATAGATGACGTAAGATATTAAGGGTGGTGTGTTAAATGACAGAGTGTAAGTGGTAATTAGGATGTAAGCATTGTTTGGACCATCTTGATGTGGTGTGATTTTATTGACGGATGAAAAATTTTTGGGATATTTAAATATGTTCTATTTTGGGTTCTTAGATTGTAAGTGTTTGTCGTGTGGGAAATCAGAGAAATCGAAGGATTGGATCATTCTTAATTGTTTTGCTCGTGGTTATTTTCTGTTTTCGAAATATTTTACGAATTTTATTTCAAATTCATTTCATAAAAGCTGCCAATAACGTAAGAAATGTCGGTTGATGCGCCGAAATAATTTCTTCGATTGTTTTTCACATTTTACGTTGTTGTGATATATTTATAATCTCGGCTCAGTTTTTCTAGGTCGTTTTTGTTCTCTTATTTTATTTTTATATTCGGTGTCAACTTTTGTATGGTTTTTAAATAGCTACGAATTTATATCTTTTTGTATGTATCATCATTTTAAATAATGAGGTTTTGTTAATTATCTTCGATTGAATTTATTTATATAAAGAAATAAAATGCCATAACGCTTCGATTTCATTTTGTTTTTTTGTTATAATTTTATTTTTCAGTGAGTAAGTTCGAAATGATTTAAATCTATTTTTCTAATATTTTTCTGTGAAATTGAAAAATATATCTTTGTATTTTGCGGCATTTCGAAAATCTAACTAATAAGAAGATGGAATGAGAGGGTACTTGAAAACTTGATCGAGAAATAAATTTCAGTGTTGATTTTTTTTTTTCAATTTAGAAATTTAACTTTTTTGGTAAAAAATGCTTAAGAACGAGTAAAATAGAGAAATATACGTGAAAAAGGGCAAAACAAGCCAAATATGAGCTAAAAAAGCCAATAAGGGACCACGGCGCGTATCAGCACATGTATTGTTTAAGAAGTAATAACCATGTAATAACATACGGAATTTACGGAATAAATTACAAGTATATCAAATTAGTAGGTGATACAGAGTAGGCATTGCAGAATTACGATGGCACATGAGTATTTCTTTGGTTCTTGATTGGCCTTGAAGAACAGTGTTTGTTGAATGTGTAACAAAATGAAAAATTACTTCTCAAAAAATAATTTCATTTCATTCACGCCGATGGATTAACGAATGCGAAAAAATAGGAAAATATTGTATTAAAATCATCTAATTAGAATATTGAAAGACGAAATTTGGGAATAATTTCCGAATGAGAAGCGAACTGGAAACTAGGAGTTGAATTATGACGTTTTAAGGAACAGGAAAAGTGCAACACTTGAAATACGTCACTGATAGATAGAGAAGAGTAATGGTTTTAGCTACATTAATTTTTTTCATTTTCCGAAATGACTGCGAATTAAAATGTAAAGTACGACGGTCAAAATTAATGAAATTTCATTAAACGAAATATAATTTCAAAATTTTAAAGCAACATTTCAAGATAACAAATAAATCGAAGCCCATTCGTATTCACTTCATTTAATTTCTCAATTTAATACTCCCTTTTCAACGAACTGTTTACGTACGAATAACGTGAACGAAAAAAATGGCTTTTAAATTTTCAATGTGATGAAAATAATGACATTCAATTTTTAATCGCAAAACAAAGCATTGATTAACGAAATCAGATGAATTTGGATGTACGATTTCGAAAATACGTGGATTAATTGGCTGAGCTGATGTCGGTTAAATTAATTTCCAACTCGTACCGTTTATCACCGTTCATTGTGAATTGAAGAATTTATCAATTTTCATCTTCTGAGCTTCCGGTAAGTGTTCTTTTCATTCTTACGTCGCGGTTGTTTCGCGTTGATTAATTTTAAGCTGCCCAGACGAGATTATCGGATTGTGTTAGAATTATGACAGTGCGTGTTTGCGAAACTGTTGCTATGTTAAATGTTCGCGATTTTGTTACCGAGTAAAATACCAACGAAGTGAAGTCCACGTAATAATGATGATTTGTTATTTACTTTCAACAGTGATTGTTCGGACCTGTAAACGGGATGGACAGATACATAAATCTTCCGCCGCAGTCAATGCGCAGGGATGACCCAATGATATATTACGGGTACGTGACACGCTACTTGAATTCTATTTAAATGATCATATTTACTTTTAACGTTATTTCCTCATTGTTTATCTTAAGGTTACACGGAGATACAAGATCTCCAGGCTGGGGCCATTACGATCGCTACGCATGGCCAGCGCATCAAACCACAGATCGGTATCGTCCGCCACCGGAAGAGCTTCGTATATCGCGCCAGTACAGAAAATCGCCATCTCCGCAAATGCGTCGCTCGTATACGCCCGTAAATGTGAAAAAATCTCACCACAGTCATCGCCGAAAATCACGTTCTCCCAGATACCAGTCTCGGTCACCCGAATGGATATCTCCAGGTAGACCATCTCGACGACATTCTCGTTCACCTGTTTACAGGTCTCGATCTCCCATCCAACGTTTCTCGCCGCCACAGTTACCCAGTCGCAGATCCAGATCGCCGCTTCCCCATCGTAAACGTCTTTCGCCTCCCGAACGTATTAAGCTGTCACCGAAACGACATGTGTCGCGTAAAAAATCCAGATCGCCGTCGTACGACAAACCGGTGGCCAGCGGTAAGAACAAACATCTCAAACGTTCGCCCGTACCATCGGATACGTCGAATTCGCTGGACGAGTTGCCGGTTGACGAGTCCTCCAGTAGGCATTCGTATTCGTCTAAACTATCGAATAAAATCGATAAGAAAAGGCACCCGCTCAAGATGAAGAAGTCGCAGAAAAGGCCGCATTCCAAGACGCACAAGAAGAAGAAAAAGAAAAAGAAAATGCGTTCGGTGTCTTCATCTCCATTACCTCCGGTTACGCCGACCTCGCCACCAACGCCTTCGCCGTCTACCTCCAACAGTAGTAAGAAACAACGCTCGGTGTCCTCCAACATGAATGATACCAGCCTATTCGCCCAACTAGTTCGCGGTAAACATTTCAAAAGCACTAAAGAAGAAGAGGATGACGTGAACGGTTTAACCAAATCCAAAAAAAACGATGAGCTTACCCTCGCTAATCAGGATACCGATTCGAGTGAGTCATTCATTAATTTATACATCGTCTTCCATATCGATTATCAATTTTAAAAAGTCTTACGGGCCAAAGGAAAGGTGTTGTTATGAAATCATTGAATCGTACGAGTGCCCTGTTTTATTAATCAACTAATATCCTTCAATGCTAGCAACCTTCATTGTGACACAATTTCGCATATTTTTTTTCAGTCAAACGTATACTTCATTCATTTTGAACTATTAAACGAGTTTTCCTCCTTATCCTTACTTATCATATCTTCCAGCGATATTTTCTTCTCGTGTTCTTTAATATTTGAAGGGTATGCCAAGAAGGTCACGTTCACATTTTTTTGAAATTTTCAGTCGTGTTTTTCGAAAAAAAGTATGCTATTACAGTCTATCTTCGATGAAAATATCAGCGAAGAGAAGCCATTTCATATCTTCACCCTTTAGATAATTCGCACCTGATTGACCCGTGTCCAGTTTTTCGTACGTGTATTACTTTTACCTAAATTCGTAGTGCAAACAGGTATGTATGAAAATCGCTCAAAATTTGATCATAAGATGCCCTCGTGAATATGTTCAGGTACTTTTTCTGATTTTTTATTCGACTCAAATTACAATGGTATGTGCGAATATTCCAGAATACATGAGATTTTGCTGTTAATTTCTCGTGATAGAGCGAGCCAAGGACGTTGACGAATCCAAATTTCTGCCTTCTAAATGATGGAGTTGTAGCCAAAAAGAGCTTTTAAGGGACTTATCGAGTCATAAAACTTTTGAAATCCTACCTATCTCTTCATAAATCTATCTAAAAACCTTCAACTTTGTATATAAAGTTAGCTATGAACTGCCATAAGAACTTGGGGATTTTGTGTCATTTATTCTAAAATTGCTAATGGTCAAAATTTGAAGGAAGCTTGAGGAGTTTTGAATGGCTTAAATTTCATAAATATGAATTCATAATTATGATTACTGGAGTTGAAAAGTATAATTTCACAGATGATGGTTTTGAAAATAATGAGAAGTTTACAAACCATCAGGAAGTGGGTATGAAGGAATGAATCGAATATAAGATTTTTTGTTGATTGTTTATAGTAAAAAACGCGAGAACCCTGGGGTCACATTCCCCCCTCCCCCTCATGAATGTTTTTGAACATTATCAAGCAAAAATATAAATTGATTTTATTTCCACACGATGCCCACGAAGTGATTTTCGAAATACTTTGTTACTCTTTGTTGTTGTTTTTTGAAATCGCCATTCTTTGTATTTGTAAAATTTTGTAACTCTTGAACTTTTTGATAATAATTTTTTTCATTATTTTTTGGAAAAATTACTTGTATATAGTTTCATTTGGCTGGTACCTGGGTACTGCATAGAAAAAGATACATCCCTGAACCAAGTTCTGAACCCCAAACCTCCCGATTGGAAGAGTGCCACTCCATGTGATAAATGAACAGAAATGTTTTTTGCGAGCACAAATTGATCGATTTGATAAATTTAATGTTGTGTTGTATGTAGATCCATTTGGATGACATTCCGAAAAAAATTAACACCGCTCTCCCCCTTATTATTATTTCAAATGACCTCGTCTGACTTCGTTAAATTTTTATTCGTGATAATCGTACGACACAAAAACAGAAACCGGTTTCTACCACCTGAAAATTAGCTCGAAATCGCTCCTAAGCAAATTAACCATTCTTATTCACCTATGCCCTTTAATAATTCTTGCATTGTTATTGTGGATTTTTGTTACTATTATCTCGAAAAGACTCTCTTAGTTTCTGTAAAATTGAATAACTTTTGCATTTGTTATTGCGAAAAAAATTTATTTTTATTTACTTGATTTAAAAAAAGAAAAACATAAGCAGCCATGCCACAGAGTTTTTTTATTGAGGCTTGTTCAGGCTTGCAAATAACATCGCTAACCCCCCCCCCTCCACCATGTCTACAGGCCACACTCAATAACTAGTCTGAAAACCCCTGCACTATCCTATCTAAGAGCATTTATGAGGTTAAATTTAGAATAAATATAGTATTTCTTGCCATACAATATTTAGTGAACATATCTTTTTGAAATTATGGCTGCTTGAGACTACCTACTCCAATCATCCTCAATTTTTATATTTCGCCATTTTGGATCCATTTTGACTCAAATTTAAGTGGTTATATTCCGGTCACAAACTAATCCTACACACAAATTGTGACCATTCTAGGCCGATTTGGTGATGAGATATGGAAGATTCATGAAATTTCCTGCAGCAATTTCCCCTCCAAAAGCCGTTTTTTGCTCCAACTCCCCTCCAAAATCACTGAGGAAGGCAAAATCAAAATACGTTTGTCACTTGGGCTCATTTTATCATATGACACAGCAATCAAAAATTTTCGACCTCTCCTGTACCCCTCCCCCACTATTTTAGGTTGATAACCCCGCCTTCCACCCTCCAACATCATGTATGGAAGTGAATTGGGGATATAGTATACAACTTATCCCCAATAACCATATGAATTCATATTAATTACATTTTTACCAACTTGAGGCTCCTCAAGCTCTACTCAAAATTTTGATAATCCGCCATTTTGGATCCATTTTGATCCAAATTCAAAGGTCATATTCTGGTCACCAACTAACCTCACACACAAAATTTGACCTCTTTAACTTGATTTGGTGGGGAGATATGGAAGATTCAAGAAATTTCATGACTCAAAACTTCCTCAAAAAGCCGTTTTTTGATCTAACTCCTCTCAATATGCACTTAGGAAGCTGAAATTTGGATATGTTAGTATCCGTGACTCACTCTTTCATATGAAATCAAAAACGAAAAATTTGAGCTATTTGCCCCTTCTCCAGCCCCGCTCAAAATTTGAGTGATCCGCCATTTTGAAATTTATCGAAAAAACAAAAAAACCATTTTTGCGTATTTGCAAGAAGAGTTCCTCACCGAATTTTGAGCGAATTTTATCCACACCCGCCTGCGCAAGGCGAGTGACACAAAAAACGCAATTTCATCAAAAACAGGTTTTTGCTAACTCTCCTCAAAATGCACTTAGGAAGCTGAAATTTAAATATGTTGGTGTCCGTGACTCACTCTTTCATATGAGATCAAAAACGAAAAATTTGAGCTATTTGCCTCTTCTCCAGCCCCCCTCAAAATTTTTCGAAAAAACAAAAAAAGCACTTCTGCGCATTTTCAAGAAGAGTTCCTCACCAAATTTTGAGCGAATTTTATGAATACTCGCCGGCGCTACGCGTGGGGGAAAAATATATATATATATATCAAAAAGTTGGACATTTGCCAGATGATTACAAATGGTCTGAAACGCAAAGATTTGAAGACCCCACCCTCCCCCGACCTTCCCTTCCCAAATCAGGTAGGCTGTAATAGCTATCGTTTTTATTGAAAACTCAGCTAAAAATGTGTAGGAACAAAGTTGTAGGAAATTTTATTCTCTACAACTTTGCTTCTATCCATTTTTTATGAAAGTTCGCCGAAAGTTGAACTTTAGAACTTTCCAGTGTACTTAGTTTTTTTTTAAATATCTCGAAAACGAAGCGTCAAAGGCAAAAATAAACAGCAATTCGGTTGGTTGCAAATTTCAAGCTCTACAACTTTGGTCCTTACACAGTTTTCACGAAAGCTCATATTTTTCCGCAAAAATGAACTCAAAGTAAAGAGTCCGCTAATTGGTTCGTTTTGTTATCTGAAAATTCGATGTTTTTATTCTCCGATGATTACTCGAATTACACATGAAGGATTGACTTCAAAATTGGTAGATAGCTAGATAGTATGAAGCGTAAGAGTCCTATTGTTTTTGAAGTCGATACCTTCACTGAAAGTTGAGCTTTCGAACTTTGAAGATTTTTCAGTTTTTTTTTTCAAATATCTCAGTAATGAAGGATTGTAGGAAATTCTATTCTCTACAACTTTGGCTCTCATGTATTTTCCACTAAAACTCATAGAAAGTTGAGCTTTTGAACATTGAATTTCATTGTTTACTCCTCTGTTACCACTTCTACGTGCAAGTTAGTTATCATAAATTCCCCTATTCACGTACGGCCGTATCTAGTTTTTGTTAGTGTTTTTAATTTTTTAATCGTGTTCTTTGGTCGTTTGCAGAAGATTCGGACAAGGCTAGCGCGACGGTTGCTCAAAGCGCGCCGACGACTACGTCGAGTAGTGGCGAAAAAGACGTTGTAGACGGTATCGAAGCCCATGCGATCCCCGTGCTGGATTCGACACCAGCCCCAGCGGCTGCCTCGTGCTCGGGACCACCGGCGAGCAGCGCGGACAGACCACCTCCCGCTGCTCCGAAACTGCCCAACTACATGCCGGGTAAAGGTATCACTCAATCGTATATGAACTTCACGAACACGCTGCTGGCGGAATTCCTGAAACAAAACGTTACCATACCGGGCGTCATGGAGGAGATCGATTTGACCAAAGACGACGCCGAGAAGCGTAGACGAGCTCGTCAAAACGCCGCCTCCGATAACGATCACCACGCGGCGTCCAAAGCGCTCGCGACGCATACCAAAATCGCCAACTTACCGATGCCGCCGCCGCCGTTCACGGCCCCTGTGATGCCGCCTCTACCGGCGGCTCCGCCGTTGCCGCCGGATAAGCAGAACGAGTTGAAGAAGACGCATAAGAAGATGGCCAACGATGTGGCTAAAATGGTAGGTAAACCGTCGCCTAAGCCGCAGTCGGTACCGTCGACTAGTCGCGGCCCCAAGAGTTTAATGTCACTGCCATTGCCGCAAACGTCCAACGATAGCGACGACTTCATCAGCTACTCGCCCGCTAGTCCTGTCACGCCGCCGCCGAAGACCGCCAAAAAGGGTATCATGGATTTACCGTTACCACCCGGTGAGTTAGGTAGGTAACCGGCTTCTCGATCAGTGCTCGATCGATTGTAACCGGCTTTTTGCCTTTCTCTTTTTCCCTCGCAGGATCTTTAGATGCGACGAATAACGTGTTCGACGACGACTCTCATTATCCTCGCGATAAACACCATAAAAATCACGCCAAGAGACCCGGCAAGTTGCACGGTCGTCCGACGGTGCTCGATAAGCGCTCGTTGCAGCATCGTCGTAATTTAACCCATTGGTGCCAAAGGACCGTCGACGCTTTCGAATTATTGGATCAAATCGGCGAAGGCACTTACGGTCAAGTCTACAAAGCTAAAGATATATCGAAAAGTAAGCGAATTCAACCAATGATAATAACTATTGTTCAGTTATGAAATAATGACTCATACTATTCATACTCAATTCCATCACCTTCCATAGCGAGAAAACTAGAGAGATTTTTGCTCTGAAGAGCGCGTATTTCACATAGACACGACGATCCCATTTGTCTATTTTTACAGTTTAATTTTTTTTTTCTAAATCGGAAATTTAATCAAATCGAGCATTTTTGTTGCACGATCGTGAAGCCTCATCGAATTCGGTATCTTATCGCCGTTATAGAAGCATTTTGGACGCGCGTTTCAGATAACATTATCGATGCTAAAAGTTCATGAAAAGCGGATATCACATGAAATTAGGAAATTATCGTTAGAGAACTGATTTAAAAATATGTACGTACGTTTGCTCTTCTCGCTTCTCTTTCCTATTTTTTCAGTCACGTGATGATCTAGGAAACGTACATCAAGTGTAGAAACATCAGAGGGGTAAATTATTGATGTATGGTGTGAAAGCGTTTAATTCGATAGATTTTCAAATTATGATACGCTAGCTGGATCCGTGTTGTCATAGTTCGACTGTTATTTAAACAACAGAAATCAAATGAATTTTTTGAAAAAAAAAAAAATCAAAAAAAAAATTAAATTTTTTTGCATTTTTTTGCTCATTGTTAAAACTACTTCTACATTTTGTAGGGGATACATTTCTCATTTTCAAAGAGTAGTCTTGAAAAAGCATTTTCAAAAGTTATGTTCGAAAAATAAAAAAATCACCTTATTTTTCCCTTGTTTTTCGGTATTAATTTTTTCATATCTCTTCTTCTTTTTTTTTTTTTTTTTTTTTTTTG
The DNA here is from genome assembly GCA_009761765.1 of Phenacoccus solenopsis. Lineage (NCBI taxonomy): Eukaryota > Metazoa > Arthropoda > Insecta > Hemiptera > Pseudococcidae > Phenacoccus > Phenacoccus solenopsis. The sequence continues at coordinate 3,594,274 of CM019756.1, forward strand.
GTGGCGTTTTTAACTGCCTTGGTTATCACGCCACCTCTAGGATGGTTAAATTTTAAATAGAAGGCCGCAACGTTGTAAAAGAGTCAAAATGTTATGGATATTTTGTGGGTCGTCGGTTATTTCTTGTTTGATTTTTAATGATTTTCGAATGTCGTACAATTTTGGACACAGAAAGAGAAGGTGGTTGACAGTGATATTTTGTTGATGACATAGGCTGCATATTGGTGGTGGGAGCTTTTCGAAAAGGTAACTATGTGTGAGCCTAGTGTGACCAAGTCGTAGTCTGGTGATTGTTATTTCGCTTTTCCGATCTAAGTGGTCGAGGTGTTTCCATGGTGTAACTGATTTTTTATGGGTGAAGAGTTTGGATGTGTTTTGGTAGGACCATTCTGATTGCCATTTTTGGGTGGTAATTAATGTGAAGTAAGATTTGAGGTCTGTGGGGGTAAAAATTTGAATGGGAGAAGTATTACTAGCGGTTTTTGCGAGGTGGTCGACTTTGTCGTTACCTTCAATGTTTACATGGCTGGGAATATACATCATTTCGATTGTATTTCCTGCTTGAATAAGGGAGTGTATTAAGTTTTGAATTTGGTAAATTAGGGAGTTTTCTGAAAAGGAGTTTTGTAGAGCCTGCAAAGAACTGAGGGAATCGGATAAAATGAGGATACTTTTTACTTGAGGGGAAGTAATTTGTTGGATCCTTTTCAAACAGTGGAAAATTGCGGTGAGTTCTGCTGTAAAAATTGATATGACATTATTGATTTTGAAGTTGTATGAATCGTTTTGAATGGAAAATGCGTATCCTGTATGGGTATTGGTGATTTTTGAGCCGGCTAGTTAACCCATTCCCACGATTTTTACATCAGAGAAATCTCACTGCATACTTCTCGAGTTGAAACTAACCGCACTTCCTTATAATTCCTAGTTCGCGAAATAAACATTTTCAAAATGAATTTTTTGAAGAAAAAAAAAAACTTATTAATTTTTTTTAGATTTTTTTCTCATTATCAAAACTATCTAGGGGTACTCACCCATCACATTTTGCAGGGCACACATTTCTTATCAATGAGAAATTTTTAAAGAGGGGTCTTGATAGGGCAACTTCAAAAGTTATTTACACAAAAATGAAAAATTCACTTTTTTTCCGCATATTTTTCGGTACTAATTTCCTCTTATCTCCTCATCTAGATTCCGTACCCCCACCATTTTTACACCAGAGGAACTTCGTTGTATACCTCACATGCCAAAACAAGCCGTAAAGTTTTATCGTTTATGGTTCGTGAGATATAAATTTTTCAATTTCATGATCACTGTGAGCAAGTTTTTTTTTCAAGCTGGCATATCTCGGCCCCTTCTGATTTTTAGGCAGGCAAAACATGATACATGTATGTAACTTGAGTTGACCTATCTGCTTTCTGTGGGTGGTGCGCCCGAAATGGAACACCCTGTATAGGGTGTTCCGAGAGGGGATAGTTAAAGGTTATAAGAAAAATAAAGACAACTTTAAGATCGAGAAGTTTTCTGAGTAAGAAAAAAAGAAAATCTCTACTTCTCCAATCGCTTTATTAGCTAACGCTTTCGGGCACCAAGTGTCCTTCTTGAGGCTTATTTTGCTACTGATACAAGTAACGGTATATGAGGCGGGTAAAAAATGTTATGTGCATATATAGCCTATTGTGTGAATTGCAGGCGCTGGCATGAGATGAAATTGATCAAATGAAATTATGTTCTTTCTATTGTAGGCTAGGCAAATAACCTTGCACAACAGTTCGCGAAATAAATAAATATTGCGCCCAAAGATGGTCGTTATGAATCATGTTGTAGTTTCATTTTCAATTCTCTCCTACCAAGTCCTGATTCTGCTTTATCGTATTTATTTTATTGTTTGTGTTTTCGACCAATTTTTCGATCGTTACCACTTCTAACGTTAGAGGTTTTAGTTCTCTGACTGCTTTAGTTGAAGTCTTCAATGGGTCCTCATCTACGTCTTCTTTGTTTTCTTTTACCTTTTCTATACCGCTCATTTCAAATTTTTTATATTTACATGAAAACTTACAGAAAGTAACACTTACCTCGCCTTTGTCCATGTTAATTTACGTGAGTGAAGCTTATATTAAATATCTATCTAACACGAACTAGTTGTACGAATTAAATACAGATTCTTAACGCAACGTATGTCTTTCCTGTAACACCGCTTGGGTGAGGCTTGTACTCTGGAGTTATGATGGTTTGAATTTTCATATCTTTCATTCCACCTCTCTAAATCATTTTTCTACCTCACTGGAGATATCAATTTTTGTCAACTGTGTTATAAGTATATCATCTACATTATACATATTGTACTGCGATATAGCCATAACCTTTTGATTTGTTAATAAGCTTATTTGTAGTCACATTTCATATTGCAAGATCTGATATTCTTCTTCGTGAAAAAACTCGTCCAAGCCTTTAGAAGTTAGTTTTCTTCCTTATCTTTCTTGTTGTTTTTATTGGAAAGCTTAGCAGATTTGCATGAAATCTATCAAAATTAATTGAAGAAATATTCGTAAGAATCTCTGAAACTAATATTCTCAGATTACTAATTAGAATGGTATAATCCTCTGAGCTTCAAAATTTTTGATTTTACGTAGTTTCATATAACAAAGGCAGGTGAGGTCTCCAATGTTTCCAAACTTAAGCTTCTCAAGCGAATTCAGTTTTTCATGTGGGCATAACAATATTATCAACATTATGCGAGTCTGAACATGCTTCGATTAAAAACTCAGCTCCAGTAATATGGCTTGGCTGCTTAAGGTTTCACTTTTAGGTTTTCAATAACTGTAATATACTATGTTGACATGAAACATCTATTTTCACGGAGCTCTGCAGTGATCATTTAACTACCTGAATGTTGTCGTTGTTCGAGAGGAAGTAGTATGGAGTGTTAAGGTTGCAGGTAGGGTACAATATCACATATGCGAATGAACTATAGAAAAGATTTTGAAAGAATTAATCAACGGGTTCTTTATGGTCCAAATGACATCGGAGTAGGAGTAAATGCTTGTTTTTTTCGTTGATGGGAATTATAATTCCATTCAAGTTTCGGACGAAATGAATTCCGAAATGATTTTGGTTTGAAGAATTGATGTGTGTGTTCAATGTTCATTCCTTGACTGATTTATTGAATAACTTGTTGTATTATTGAGTTGTCTGTTGGAAAAATAATCGATTTTCAATTCTGAAATAAATGGATTTTTGGTTATAAAATCGATCATTTGTAAAAAATTAGCATAGAATTAAATTGAATTAAAGTTACGTTAATGAAATTCAAATTTATATTAGATGAAATTAATATTATGCAAGTGAATTAAGGATAAAAAAACTATGTGGGCTTAAACGTTTTTATTCAACTGAAAATTTACGAGCAAGTAATAATGACAAAAATTAATGATAATAATAAAAAGAACAAAAAAAAAATCAATGAGCGAATGTCTAGGCTTCGAGGGCCGAACTCTTGGCATAATCTTGATACCACCTATAACAATTTAAGAAAAATCGCTCTTGAGTACCCAAGCTCTAATCTAACAGATAATATTAGCCGAAGAGCGGCATGAGCTTGCCCGCCAAGTGTTTGGGGCCAGAGCCTGACCAAATCACCCTGCCAGTGGTCCGCCACACATGGCCTTCAAGCTGACAGTGCTGAGGTGCTGTTGTGGGCTTTATTACCCCAATCTCAGACCTCCTGGTGGTGTTTGATGGCATAGAGCACGTACAACCCGATTCAGGAAGGAGCCACAGGGAGCCACCACCATAGATCTATCTAAGATAGATGCTTTAGGCTATGCGACGTATTATCGCCGGAGTATACGACTCCGCGTAACGAACGCATACAGCACCTTGCAAACGGTATTGTGATACATCACCTCTATTTAAGCAAAACAACATAAGCATAAAGAAGAAGCGATAGGGTTAAGCTAAATGGGCACTCGGTGAAAACTCACCAGAATGTTGAAATATTCGTTGGCTTGCCGACACCATCGTATACGCACTTGATGCTTTTACTTTGAAACTGATACGAACTAACAGCCTCGTCACTTGTTTGAAAAATGACTTGTCGACTGTAGTCGCGATTACAAATCGAACCAATTCATTGTCTCAGGGGGTGAAGGGAGACGTGTGCGCGTATACGGGTAGTTCCGTATCCGGTTTCTACGAAGAGGGTGTAGAAACGGAGAGCGGAGGGTGAAATGCCAATGAGCGAGGGCGAAACATTCTTGCATCACTTACTTAATGCAGTGAGAACTAAACTAGGCAACCCAATGGGCCGCAAAATGGTACATAAAAAAAAGGTGATTTCTTACACATTAATCGATGATTGGAACAAACCATTTTTATTCATATTACTTGAATACCTGTGTGGACACCAACATACCTAAATTTCAACATCCTAAATGTAGAAATAATGAATAAGGTTTCAAAAGAGCACCGACACTGGGGAAATTCGCATATGTATTATAAACCACAAACCAGTTGGTGGTTTTTATAGATAATGGGAGAAGCCAAAACAAAAGAATAAAAGGACATCGCTCTTGCTTTGTTTGGGGAAGTTCGAACGAAGTAACTCCTGTTCACTTAGAAGGGAAAGTTAAACATTTGGTTCAGTTTACTTTGGGCAGGGCAGTCAATCGAGAAGGATGACTGTTGAACTAAAAGGGTCTTACACTAGGCGCATTTCGAGAGGAGTTCAAGCAAAATAAAATAGTTTTTTTGAGGAAGATATAATATATAAGTAATATAATTTCTCGAACCTCTCATATCTCCTTTCCAAATCTAAGTGGAAAGGTAAAACTTCACATGTGGAGTTAGTTGAAGGCCTGTATACGACACAAAAATTTAGGCGAAAATAAATCGTATGTAGACTCATATGATTTCTAGTGATGAGAAGTATGCTGTATGCTAATTTCACCCTCATACGTGATTTTGTAGAGGAGGGGGGGTTATTGTCCTTGAAATGTGATGCGAGTTGACAAAAGGTCGAAAATTGTTGATTATGGTTCAAATGAAGAAGTGAGTCCAGTTGATTACGATGTTTCAATTTTAGCCTCCTAAGTGGTAAGTTGAAGGAGGGAACAAGGATTTGGAGGGAGAAGTCGTGATGAGAAATTTTGTAAGGTAATGGTACCAGTACACCAGTAGTGAACTGTATTCTAGTGGTAGATCATTTTGACTTCAAATAGTTAATTTCAAAATGATACATAGGGCTAAGTTGGTAACACTGGGCTACTGTATTTGCTAATTCCAAGTCACTAATATTCGTCGTAAAAATTGGATAATTTTTGTAAATTTATATTCATTTCATGTTAGAAATGTTCAGATCGTCTATTAAAACTAACAAAACTCTCTTCACTAATAGTGAACCACAAATATCCACTATTAGATTTAGATCAGTTTTTTGTTTACTAATAATGAATCACTAAATTTATGCATTTTTAGTAGGGACTGCGGAGGTAGGAGGCCCCTGGGAGGTACCCATTTCACCGGAGGTAGAGGTACATGAAATTTTTTGGAGATAGAAGGCAGAGGTGGAGGCATTTTAACCAAGATCTTCGGAGGTGAGAGAAATATTAGAAAAAGTTCTTCAACAATCCATTAAAAATATTTCAAAATATTATTTCATGAAAAGTTGTTCACACTGTAATATTAAAATTGAAATTTACCAACAGTGATTACTCGGTATACCTACTGGGTCTTGATTCATTTATTATGGCCTTACCTGGACAATAGAAAAAACCCTACGATCTATGTCAGGCTATAGTACTTTCACAACACAAAGGACCCTTACTGTGTGAATGGGCTGGGAACAGTACCAGGGTAATAAAATTTTATAGCTCTTGCATTGTACAATTTTACAACCTTTGTGGTGAAAACTTTATTATTCATATGATAAATTTCATAACACAAAGGACCCCTGCTGCGTGAATGGACTGGAAACAGAGCCAAGGTAATAAAATTTTATAACCTAATGCCAGAGTTATTGTTCCTCTGTATGCTCCCTGCGTTTTGGTTCGTTTATTATTTATGGTCTTCCATTCACAACACAAAGGAACCCCTGCTGTGTGAATAGGTTGGAAAAAGGAATGAGGTGATAAAATTTTAGGACTCTTATAGTGAAACTTCATGTCCTCCCAAGGCCTTTTCAATACTTTTAAGTTGGAGAACAATAAACCAAAGGCAGGCAACCTTCGCCACAAAGATCAAAAAATTTTATTGCCATAGTGCTTTCTCCAACCTTGAACCTATTTCAATGCCACACATCTCTTATATTATGTTTCATTACTTAGCCTTAGAATAAATTTGTGGTTAAGCGATAAAACCTAACATACAAGATATATGAGAACAATGGTCATGAAATTTTATTGCCTTGGTCCAAAAAATACTACACGATTTTAATATATAGATTTTTTTCAACTTTAAGAACTGATGAAAAATGTGCAAGTACAAACTAAAATTGGGGTTGGGCCGCGAAGCGGGCAGGGGCGGAGTCCCCAGTTTAGATTGAAAAATAAAAGAAATATTAGAAAAAGTTCATCAACAATCCACTAAAAATATTTCAAAATAATGAATTTCTTGAAAAATTGTTGTTAAAATATATTCAGGGTGAAACATCATTGAAAAAAATGATTCATTATTACTGAAATTTTTTTTTAACTCATTGAAAATGAGGTTTTGAGTTTTTAACAAATGTTTGTCCTAAACCAGAGTCTGTTTACTCTAATTTAGTGCAAAACTGGTTTCATTATCTTTCTTTTTCTATTTTTAACAAATTAAATTGCGAAGCAACTTTCTTAAATGTGTCTGCTACTGGTGCATTTACCTTAAATCTCGCATTTCTCTTTATCAAATTACTGTAGGAAGGTCAAAATTTGCATGTGGGGTTAGTTGGAGACCAGAATATGGCTCCTTAAATTTGAATCAAAATCGATCATTAATGCTTTTAAAATAGGCGAATGTCAAAATTTGAGGTAAGCTTGAGAAGCCTAAAACAGTTAAAATTTTAGAAGTTTGAGCTTTTGTGGCTGTTACGGACAAACCGTATTACATATTTCAAATTAAAATTTTTGGATGTGTTTTGTAGTGATGAGGTAGAGGTGTTGGACTCTGTAATCGATGTAGGCTGTATGTTTTAGAGTTGAAAAGTGTACTTGACAGCCGCAATTGAAAACTCGGCTCCAGTGTTATAGCATGGCTGTTTATTTTATTTTTTTTTTTAGTTTTTCTTAAATTTTACGACTTACCAGGTTGAGGGGACAGAGGCTTTTTTCATTATACATTAATGAAGTTGGCAGTAATTATCAGCTGTAGAGTCGATCGATTATCGATGAATAAATTAATCCTTCGAGTATTCGAAAAATGATTATGAAATTAATGAATAACTGTGGTAAAGAATAATCATTGTGATGACTAGCTTATGGAATCAATTGATTCGATTTCGTTCTAGCGAACTTGTTTTCTCCTATTGGTTTTTTTTCTTTTCGAGAAATTTCCTTCTTTGTCGATATTTTTTTAATCCCACTAATCACACATTCGTGCTCCGAACGTGAGTAAATATCCGAAGTCCAAACGTCGTATCTTTTTCCGTCCGAATGACGAGAACTTACATCATATTTGCCCATTCTATATAGCAACGATGTGCGGATAGAACAAAAGAAGTAGAAACGCAGATTTTTATTGTTCTACTTTTTCAGCAATAACCCTATGCGAGCGGCTGCTTTGAGGTCGTGGCAATCGATTGCGACGTAATTATTTATACGTGTCGTATTGCAGATACGTTGGTGGCTTTGAAAAAAGTGAGACTGGAAAATGAAAAAGAAGGATTTCCGATAACCGCCATACGAGAAATAAAGATTCTGATACAGTTGAATCATAAGAATATAGTCAACTTACAAGAGATCGTTACTGATAAAAAAGATGTGATGGATTTCAAGAAGGTGAGCTCGACGCGTTCTTCTATTTCGATATATTTATGTTTAAGAAGGGTATTGCTAATGTGACGATTTAATTTCTATTGTTTTACTTTAATTAGGACGAAGGCGCCTTCTATTTAGTGTTCGAGTACTTGGATCACGATCTGATGGGTTTACTCGAATCGAATATGGTAACTTTCAACGAATTCCATAACGCTAGTATAATGAAGCAGTTGTTGGATGGTTTAAATTATTGCCACAAGAAGCACTTCTTACATCGCGACATCAAATGCAGCAATATTCTGATGAACAATAAGTAAGTCTAATCGCGATGTTCGTTTAGCACGCGGTCGTCATTCGTACGAGTGAAATTCGTTCGTTTAATCGCGACGCGTTTTCTATACAGAGGGCAGGTGAAGCTAGCGGATTTCGGATTATCGCGACTGTATTCGCCGGGCGAAGCGAAACGTCCGTATACGAATAAAGTGATAACCTTATGGTACAGACCACCGGAGCTGCTGTTGGGTGAAGAAGAATATGGTCCGGCGGTAGATGTTTGGTCATGCGGCTGTATTTTAGGAGAGCTTTTTACTAAGAAACCAATGTTCCCTGTACGTATTCAAAGAGGGCCCGGCAGGTGGGGGAAAGCGGTAAAAAAGTGTATTCTTATATTGACGACGATTGTGTGCGCGTAGGCAAATTCAGAAATCATGCAATTGGATTTGATATCAAGGCTGTGCGGTTCTCCTGTACCGTCGTCTTGGCCGGCTGTGATTAATTTACCGCATTGGGGCACGTTGAAACAGAAGAAAATCTATAGACGAAAGCTACGCGAAGAGTATTCGTCGTTACCACCAGCAGCGTTAGACTTGTTGGATAAAATGCTGGAATTAGATCCGGAAAAACGTATCACCGCCGATAACGCCCTCAAGTCTGCCTGGTTAAAGGATGTTATACCTGAGAAGTAAGTTCTCAAGTTCTTATTACGTATAGTCCGTGCAAATTACTTAGACGTCTGAGTTTATGCGGGGAACGTTTTGTTGCATAGTAGTTTTATGAGCTGAAGTTCGTATGTATTTGAAAATCGTATAAGAACCGAGAAAAGCTATAAAATTTCAAAGCTCCACTTTCAGCAAACGATTCGACTTCAACAACAATAGGGCTCTTTAACTTCACTCCTTCTACCTACCTCCACCCCCAAATTTCGAGTCAGTTCATCAACTTTTACTCGAGTTGTCGTCGGAGAACGGAAATTAAACAAAATTAACGCAAAAATTCGAAATTCAAAAGCTCAACTTTTATGAGCTTTTTTGGAAAATATTCAAAAACCAAAGTTGTAGAGAATAAAATTTCCTACAACTTTGTTCTAATTAAATTTTTTCTTTGCAATCCATCATTCCTGAGATATTTGAAAAAAAAAACTAAAAATTTTTAGAGTTCGAAAGCTCAACTTTCAGTGAAGGGATCGACTTCAAAAACAATAGGACTCTTACGATTCATACTATCTATATCTTCCAAATTTGAAGTCAGTCCATCATGTTCAACTCGAATAATCGTCGGAGAATGAAAACATCGAATTTTTATCGAACAAAATGTACCCATTATTGGACTCTTTTACTTTGAGTTCATTTTTCCGGAAAACTATGAGCTTTTATGAAAATTCTGTAAGAACCAAAGTTATAGATCTTGAAATTTGCAACAATCGAACTGCAATTCATTTTTCTCCCTGACGCTTCGTTTTCGAGATATTCAAAAAAAAAACTAAAAAAAAAACTTGAAAGTTCAGAAGTTCAACTTTTGGTGAACTTTTATGAAAAAATAAAATTTCCTATAACATTGTTCGTAAAGATTTTTTTCTTTACCATTCTTCATTACCGAGATATTTGCAAAAAAATGAAAAAGCTTCAAAGTTTGAAAGCTCTGTTTACAGCGAACGAATCAACTTCAAAAGCAATACGGCTTTTGAGCTCTGCTTTTTTTAGCTGAGTTTTTAACAAAACGATAGCTATTACAGCCTACCTGATTTGGGAAGGGAAGGTCGGGGGAGGGTGGGGTCTTCAAATCTTTGCGTTTCAGACCATTTGTAATCATCTGGCAAATGTCCAACTTTTTGGTATATATATATTTTTTTTTTTTCCCCCACGCGTAGCGCCGGCGAGTATTCATAAAATTCGCTCAAAATTTGGTGAGGAACTCTTCTTGAAAATGCGCAGAAGTATTTTTTTTGTTTTTTCGAAAACTTTCAAAATGGCGGATCACTCAAATTTTGAGGGGGCTGGAGAAGAGGCAAATAGCTCAAATTTTTCGTTTTGATCTCATATGAAAGAGTGAGTCACGGACACCAACATATTTAAATTTCAGCTTCCTAAGTGCATTTGAGGCGAGTTAGCAAAAACCTGTTTTTGAGAAAATTGCGTTTTTTGTGTCACTCACTTTGCGCAGGCGGTGTGGATAAAATTCGCTCAAAATTCGGTGAGGAACTCTTCTTGCAAATACGCAAAAATAGTTTTTTTTTTTTTCGATAAATTTCAAAATGGCGGATCACTCAAATTTTGAGGGGGCTGGAGAAGGGCAAATAGCTCAAATTTTTCGTTTTTGATTTCATATGAAAGAGTGAGTCACGGATACTAACATATCCAAATTTCAGCTTCTTGAGTGCATATTGAGAGGAGTTAGATCAAAAAACGGCTTTTTGAGGAAGTTTTGAGTCATGAAATTTCTTGAATCTTCCATATCTCCCCACCAAATCAAGTTAAAGAGGTCAAATTTTGTGTGTGAGGTTAGTTGGTGACCACAATATGACCTCTTGAATTTGGATCAAAATGGATTCAAAATGGCGGATTATCAAAATTTTGAGTAGAGCTTGAGGAGCCTCAAGTTGGTAAAAATGTAATTAATATGAATTCATATGGTTATTGGGGATAAGTTGTATACTATATCCCGAATTCACTTCCATACATGATGTTGGAGGGGGAAGGCGGGGTTACCAACCTAAAATAGTGGTGGGGGTACAGGAGGGGTCGAAAATTTTTTATTGCTGTGTCATATGATAAAATGAGCCCAAGTGACAAACGTATTTTGATTTTAGCTTCTCAGTGATTTTGGAGGGGAGTTAGAGCAAAAAACGGCTTTTGGAGGGGAAATTGCTGCAGGAAATTTCATGAATCTTCCATATCTCATCACCAAATCGGCCTAGAATGGTCAAACTTTGTGTGTAGGATTAGTTTGTGACCAGAATATAACCACTTAAATTTGAGTCAAAATGGATCCAAAATGGCGTATTTACAAAATTTGAAGATAATTTGAGGACCCTCAAATAGTTATAATTTGAGAAATATGTGTTCGCATGATTATTTCATGGCAAGAAATACTACATTTGTGCCAAATTGAACTTCTTAAATGTTTTTGGAAAGGATAGGGTAGGGGTTTTCAGACTTGGTATTGGGTGTGGCCTGTAGTGATGAACGGTTGAGCATGGTTATTACTAAATCAAAACAAGCCCCAGATAAAAACTCAGCTCCAGTAATGCGGCATGGCTGCTTACGTTTTTTTTTTATGTATCGAAAATTTAGGGTTCATTCGGCTCTGAAAAAATCTTCATCGTTCAAAAGTTCAACTTTTGGTGAACTTGAATGAAAAATGGTTGGAACTTAAGTTGTAGAAAATAAAATTTCCTACAATTTTGTTCTTGAATCCTTTTTCTTTTACAACTCTTTATGTTTGAGATATCCGTAAAAAACGGAAAAAGCTTCAAAATTTGAAAGCTCGACTTTCAGCTGATAGATCTACTTCCATAACAATAGGGTTCTCAAGTTCCACATCTTCTATTTATTCTTTAATTGTAGAGTCAATACCTCAGTTTTTACTCGAGTTATGCTCGGAAAACGGAAATTAAAAAAAAAAAAAAAAACAATAAACGCATAAGTAAATTTTACCGTAGATTAACTATACGTAGATAGCCCATGGTATATATGAATTTATCACTCATAAATGTTGAAAAAGGAGCCAGAAAGTTTTTTTATTAATATCTAGGAAAAGGGCTGAGTTGGAGAATTCCAAAATGGCTTATTCGAAAGAGCTTGACATTTTAAACATGATTCAATTTTAAAACCTTAGAGCGCCCTCTATGAATGCTTCCAGTACTAAAAATAAATGCGACTTTTTGCTTGGTTTTTTGCAAATATCTCAAGAAAGAATATAGATAGAAAGTTTATAAGTAGCTCATTCAAAAGAGCATAAAATTTTGAATGTGTTTCACTATTAAAAAACAACAGTCATTGATTTACTTTTTGAGATAATCCACAGTAAAGTAAAAAAATCGTTTTTCGATATTAATTCCAAAAGTAAATCGATAACAGTAACTTTACGATAATTAAATCATTTTGCATCTCGATCTTTTTAAAATGAGCCATTTGCGAACCCTCTACCTTGATTTGTTTCCAAGATATTAGCGAAAAATGATTCCAGTTCAGTTTTTGAGTGATGAAAATTTAACATACGGTAGGCTATCTATGTATGGTTCATCTATGATTTTAATTAGAAGTGACGCACTCTGGGTGTTTTTATATGATTTGTGTGAAGCTTTTGACTCGATAAATTTCGATAAACTATTACATCAACTCTAAAGGTGTGGGATTAGCGATCAGGCCTTGGCGTGTTTTGGTAGTTGTCTTAAAAAACCGAACACAGTTGATGAAAGTTGTAATTCATGACTGTATTCGATATTCTAAATAGTACAAATTATTTAGTGAGGTACCTCAGAGCTCAATTGTGAGTCCGTAACAGTTTATTCTGCATGTGAACGAATTTCGACTGAAGTCTACATAATTCTTCATTAACAGTTCTTCAGGATGTGGTTGAAAGAACATGAGTCGATCAAATTAAATTCCTGGTTATACTACGCTCGTGACAATAGGGAAATAAAAAGAGTAATACTTACTACGGTATGACTTCATACACTCAGAATCAATATCGATTATGGGATAGCGTTCCATAATAGCTTATGTAAGACTGTTAGGATTACGCAAACCCACATAGCCACATATGCTCTCGACAAAAGATGAATCGTAGCTGATGTAGATGGCGTTCTACTCAGTAGAAAAATTTCTAATAAATAAGTAAATGTAGGCGCTCGTAGTTTTTTTTTTACCTCACTGACTATGTAACGCTTTTTTGTATAAATACGATATACTAATAAAACATCACTAAAAAAAAATAAAAACATGTTCGAGACGTTTTCTCCCTCTGTTTTCGCAAATTTTTGTTTTTAATTTTGTTTTTATGCTTGCTCGCGTAGGATGCCAATACCAAATTTACCAACATGGCAAGATTGCCACGAGCTATGGAGTAAACGGCGACGTCGACAGCATAGATCGGAGCATCAGCCGATGCCGGAGAACACGCACGTGAATCCGCCATCGAATCTGGCTCCAGTTCAGCCGCAGCCAGTGATAGGAGCTGCGTCTGGCTTTCCTAAGTATCAGTGAGATTCGGTTGTTGACCATTTACTTTTTTATAGCCATTTTGTAAGTAAACAAAAAGTTCGAAATTCCAAATGACCACACGGTTTTTGAAAGGCATTTCAATAATGGTGTTTTTGGCCTTTTGCGCAGATTTAAATAACATTATTCGGTCGCGTAAAGCGATTAAGAATAAGAATGTGATTTCTTTCCTTTCCCTTCTTTGAGCCCCTTCAAGAGTATCCACGATTGTAGACGCCCAACAAGTAGCGGAATTTTACTTACTCCGAAACGAAGAAAGTTAAGTTTAAGAGATGCACTGGTAATTTGAAATGCCTTATTTAAAGGGTACGAACTTATCGTAAATTTTTAATTAATTTCTCATTCGCGTGTTACGGTTTTTTCACGCGGTTACATTTTTATCGTAAGGACTGAAACTTTTTTTTTGTTTGTTTTACCGTGTATAATTTATAAATAACGTATTTATATATTACATGGATTATGCGTACGCAGAATATTATGTAAATGATGTAAATAATAGTAATTGTTACGTCAATAAAGGTATTCCATTGTGTTTAGCATTTTTATAATTTGAATGACATTGAATACGACGAACTTATTTCCAGGTCTGCTAAAATCAACGACCTATAGTTCTTAGATGATTAGAGTTGTATTCGACTGATTAAAGTTATTCCATGAATCGTACAACATTGTGATTTGATTTCTAATACTGAAAGGTGTTTGAAATTTAACAAATTGATACTCTCTGCCTTTATTTAGAAAATAGGCAACTTATTCAACACTCAGAAATTGTGAGAAAGCTGTTCATTTGAGAAAAAGCCTTAGGAGACTAGAAGGTACTGAGAGGTACTCAAAATTCAACAAATTAATATTCTCTGCCTTGATTTATAAGATAGGCAACTTGTTCAACACTTAAAATTGCGAAAAAGCTGTTTATTTGAGAAAAAGTATTAGGAGAGCAGGAGGTACCAAAAGGTATTTGAAAAAAACAAGTAACAATATGCCTTGATTTCAAAGATAGGCAACTTGTTCGACACTCAAAAACTGCGAAAAAGCTGTGTTTTGGGCGAAAAGTATTAGGAGAGTAGAAGATACAGAGAGGTATTTAAAATTCAATATATTGCCATCATGCCTTGATTTATAAGATAGGCAACTTGTTCGACGCTTAAAAACAGCGAAAAAGCTGTTTATTTGAGAAAAAGTATTAGGAGAGCAGAAGATACCGAGAGGTATTTGAAATAAACATGTTGTAACACTACGCCTTGATTACAAACATAGGCAACTTGTTCGACACTTAAAAATTGCGAAAAAGCTGTGTTTTGCACGAAAAGTATTAGGAGAGTAGAAGATACAGAGAGATATTTAAAATTCAATATATTGCCACTCTATGCCTTGATATCAAAAGTAGGCAACTTGTTCGATGCTTAAAAACAGCGAAAAAGCTGTTTATTTGAGAAAAAGTATTAGGAGAGTAGAAGATACCGAGAGGTATTTGAAATAAACATGTTGTAACACTACGCCTTGATTACAAACATAGGCAACTTGTTCGACACTTAAAAATTGCGAAAAAGCTGTGTTTTGCACGAAAAGTATTAGGAGAGTAGAAGATACAGAGAGATATTTAAAATTCAATATATTGCCACTCTATGCCTTGATATCAAAAATAGGCAACTTGTTCGATGCTTAAAAACAGCGAAAAAGCTGTTTATTTGAGAAAAAGTATTAGGAGAGTAGAAGGTACTAAAAGGTATTTGAAATGAACATGTTGTAACACTATGCCTTGATTTCAAACATAGGCAACTTGTTCGACACTCAAAAACTACGAAGAAGCTGTTAAATTGAGAAAAAGTATTAGGCGAGTAGGAAGTACTAAGAGGTATTTGAAATTCAACAAATTACAGCAATGCCTTAATTTCTGAGGTATGCAACTTCTTCGACTTGCAAGAAATGTAAAAAAAGCACTTTATTAGAGAATAAACATCAGGAGAGTAGAAATTATTAGATGGTCTTTAAATTTCAAACTACATCATTTTTGCCTGGTAAGTAGAGGTAGACAATTTATTTTACAGTAATTTGAAATTAGAATGAAGAAGACATTGCCAAACTCTACTCTGAAGGTAGAAATGATAATCTATAATACATCAGTTGGAAGACCTTTTTCATAAGTTTGGTGTGACAAACATGTTACCTATTTTGTAAATAAAGGCACAAAGTGAAAATGTGTTGAAATTCAAATACCTCTCAATATCTTCTACTCTCCTAATACTTTTCACCCAAAACACAGCTTTTTTGCAGTTTTTGTGTGTTGAACAAGTTGCCTATAATTGAAATTAAGGCATAGTGCAATATTTATTTCAAATACCTTGGTACCTTCTACTCGCCTAATACTTTTCGCCCAAAACACAGCTTTTTCGCAGTTTTTTAGTGTCGAACAAGTTGCCTATCTTTGAAATCAAGGCATAGTGTGACAACATGTTTATTTCAAATACCTCTCGGTATCTTCTACTCTCCTAATACTTTTTCTCAAATAAACGGCTTTTCGCTGTTTTTAGGCGTCGAACAAGTTGCCTATTTTTGAAATCAAGGCATAGAGTGGCAATATATTGAATTTTAAATACCTTTCTGTATCTTCTACTCTCCTAATACTTTTTCTCAAATAAACAGCTTTTTCGCAGTTTTTAAGCGTCAAACAAGTTGCCTATCTTATAAATCAAGGCATAGTGGCAATATATTGAATTTGAAATACCTCTCAATACTTCATACTCGCCTAATACTTTTCGCCCAAAACACAGCTTTTTCGCAGTTTTTTAGTGTCGAACAAGTTGCCTATCTTTGAAATCAAGGCATAGTGTGACAACATGTTTATTTCAAATACCTCTCGGTATCTTCTACTCTCCTAATACTTTTTCTCAAATAAACGGCTTTTCGCTGTTTTTAGGCGTCGAACAAGTTGCCTATTTTTGAAATCAAGGCATAGAGTGGCAATATATTGAATTTTAAATACCTTTCTGTATCTTCTACTCTCCTAATACTTTTTCTCAAATAAACAGCTTTTTCGCAGTTTTTAAGCGTCAAACAAGTTGCCTATCTTATAAATCAAGGCATAGTGGCAATATATTGAATTTGAAATACCTCTCAATACTTCATACTCGCCTAATACTTTTCGCCCAAAACACAGCTTTTTCGCAGTTTTTGAGTGTCGAACAAGTTGCCTATCTTTGAAATCAAGGCATAGTGTTACAACATGTTTATTTCAAATACCTCTCGGTATCTTCTACTCTCCTAATACTTTTTCTCAAATAAACGGCTTTTCGCTGTTTTTAGGCGTCGAACAAGTTGCCTATTTTTGAAATCAAGGCATAGAGTGGCAATATATTGAATTTTAAATACCTTTCTGTATCTTCTACTCTCCTAATACTTTTCGCCCAAACACAGCTTTTTCGCAGTTTTTAAGCGTCAAACAAGTTGCCTATCTTATAAATCAAGGCATAGTGGCAATATATTGAATTTTAAATACCTTTCTGTATCTTCTACTCTCCTAATACTTTTCGCCCAAACACAGCTTTTTCGTAGTTTTTGAGTGTTGAACAAGTTGCCTATGTTTGAAATCAAGGCATAGTGTTACATGTTTATTTCAAATACCTCTCAGTATCTTCTACTCTCCCAATACTTTTTCTCAAATAAACAGCTTTTTCGCAGTTTTCAAGTGTCGAACAAGTTGCCTATCTTATGAATCAAGGCCGAAGAAGCCGGATCGTTGTTTTTTTGAAGTTTTCACTATTCTAAAGAAATTGGGTTTTCAGATGAAAAATCGTGTTCATCTCGGCTAAAGCGCATTATTTGGAGAAACTGATCATACAGATGGATTTGTCAGGTATGAAAACCTATATCTAGACACTTTGTGCGACGAAATACGACAAAAAAATTTTTTAACCTAAAAACGAAGAAGCCTATAGGTCGTGGATTTTTCGAAATTTCGACGATTCCAAAAAAATCAAGGTAAGTGTCGTTTTCGACTAAGTCGAGGTCACTGATTTCGAATATAATAATATTTTTTGGTGCTCTGCCCTACAACCACTGTAAAACTGCGTTTCTATAAAGAAATTGATGATTTTCCCAGGAAGAAGAGAGAAGCGCCAAATAAAACCATCATATTCGGAATCAGCGACCTCGAATTAGTCGAAAACGACACTTACCTTGATTTTTTTGGAATCGTCGAAATTTCGAAAAATCCACGACCTATAGGCTTCTTCCTTTTTGGGTCAAACAATATTTTTGCCGTATTTCGTCGCATAAAGTGTCTAGATATTGGTTTTCGGACCTGGCAAATCCATCTACGTGATCAGTTTCTCCAAATAATGCGTTTTAGCCAAGATGAACACGATTTTTCATCTAAAAATCCATTTCGATGGGCTAAAAGAGGTCCATTGGTTCACTCTGATGACATATTCGAAATCACCGACTTCGAATTAGTGGAAAGAGACACTTCTTCCATTGTTTTAACCAATTTCTAACTAACCATGGGGCATTTTTCATTTCTTTTAAACAAGTCAGTAACGTTGCATATCACTCGATAAAAGGGGAATTTTGATTATTACGAATTTTGAAACAACAGATAATTGGAACTCGCCGCTCGCGCAGCCCTATCTGCAATTCAAATCTGCTCTCATCCGAGTCAAATTTAATACAAAGTTGATAATTTTTTCGATTTAGAAATTCAGCCATGCGTTCAGTTGATCACACTTGACCGATATACATGTCACGAGTAACCGAAATACATTATATTTCCCATTATTCAATTCGCTCTAACCATCATCCCAAAGTTGAAACTCAGTATTCGCACATTTGCATACTTGAATGATATAAATTATCACCTAGATCCTATGTTCGTTGTTCCACCTTTATTGGTACCATTTATGTAACACCACGATATAAGATTGAATTGATTAGGTTCTAGTGCTTGCGGAAATAATTAACCATAGTTTCTTGTATCGACCTTCTCGTAGCACGTATTTGCATATTAGAATATTCGTGATACCAATTCAAATTAGTAAGCATTAAAAACTCGTTTATGTATTTTCAATTCATCTACCTACCTGAAAAATAAATGCTATTTACGCAGAAAATCATGTAGTGTAGAACATCTTAAGGGAGAGGAGGGAAAGAGAATTTATCAACTCAATTATACCACTTTTCCTAACTTATAAAAATTCATATCTTAAAAAAAAAAATTTGGCAAATACATACCACTATGCAAAGTGGGAGAAAGAAGACTGGGCTCGACTACAACACGCAACAAATTGAACACTCAGACACGTGTTTAAACTTAACGTTGCTGTACTAGAGCGTACTGAATAATCCCAAATGTAGGGTATATCGCATATTTGGGATATGTGCCGGTCCATTCTAGTGATTTTATTGTTGGCTGTGTCCGGTGAGTTGAACGAACGATTTAGATAAATTATGAATTTAAGGTAGTCAACGGAATTTTTCCTTCTTTAAGAATTTCTGAGTTGGTCTCAAATTCAATAATTTCCATAAAAATTAACAAATCACTTTTTTTGAGATGGTATATCTTTAATTTTTAATGTTTCATCATTAATATCAAAAAATTCTCATTTCTAACCGAATATCTGACAACCTCAAATTTTTTATGTATTTTTTATTTAGTAACCGTATGAAATACGTTGAAATGATTATTGTTCAAAAATAACGAGTATTTAAGTTACAACGGCTTAAAATTGTATTTTGATTTTAGTAAATGCTGCCGTAGTCACCATAGAACAAGGAACATTGAGCGGTACTTATTTGGAAGCAAGAAATGGTGAAAAATTCAATGCATTCTATGGCATACCATTTGCCCAGCCACCAGTAGGAAATTTGCGATTTAAGGTGAATTCTGTTTTCATCAAAAACCGCCAAAATCACAATGGTTGGTCAAAACACCAAAATGAACACTTTAATATGATTAAGGAGCTGATTTGAAAAAGTAAAATCGTTTACGGAAAACGTCTGTGAACATTGATCAAGACTGAAGTGACTACCCTAGAGAACCTCACAATTTAGGAGTATACGAACTTGTTGAATTTTATTGTTCTTTTTCATATTTATACAAAGCAGCAAAAAATTTTTTAGGAAAATTTACCGCTAAACTGGTAAAATTCCATTCCTTTTCCTTTCGAGTATCAACACAGTAAAATTTAGAAGATTATGTAAAAAAACGATATTTCTGTTGATACTTAGCCTACATCTATTTATCGCTTTGAGAACATCTCCGTTTTTATATACCACTCGACTCTTGTGTAAAAAACAACCTAAATACAGTGATTGTTAATGGAGGCGATTCGATCAAAGTTTCTCAGCAGGGCATTTCATATATCACTCATCGGAATATAGTTGCATTTTTATAGGCTCCCGTGGAAGCGAAACCATGGTCTGGGATATGGAATGCATCTATCGTTCCCGAAATATGCATACAAGCACTAAGTGGAGTCAACTATACCGAAGGCAGCGAAGATTGTTTGTACTTGAACGTATATACGCCACTGGTACGTAATAGGGAAATAGTGAAACTCAAGATTCAAATAATTACTTATTACGTTTTCTAGAATTCCCAAAAAGGCGCTAATTTATCGGTGATCGCGTACATATTCGGAGGTGTTTTCAAGAATGGCAGCAACATACTATTTGGGCCTGATTACATTATGGGAAGTAACGTGATCTTGGTGATGCCTAATTACAGATTAGGAGCTTTGGGTTTGTATTTTAAAATTCAATTAAATAGTAGCGATTAAATTTTCGGAACTCGCTTCTCCAAATAGATACCTATAGATTACTATATTTTGCAAATTTGGAAAAATACTTTATAGATGCGAGTGAGAAATTTGTATTGGAAAATTAACAGATAGTTAATAAAGTCTATTTGGGGATTAGTTCTTTATCAAATAACAAATGGAAACAACTTCGTCTTTGCCACATAATATTTCCATTTCAGGATTCCTCAGCACTGGTGATACCGTAATACCGGGCAATTTTGGATTAAAAGATCAAAATATGGCCTTGAAATGGATTCAAAAGAATATCTACCATTTTGGTGGCGATCCCAATAAAGTGACATTGTATGGTCACAGTTCTGGATCAGTTTGTGTACACCTACATACCCTTTCTCCTCGAAGTAAAGGTATTTATCAATAATTCCTTAAATACTCATGGCGACAGAATAATCTTTCATTCACTTTTGTTAACTGTACGATGATTGCTTTACGATTAGGATTATTTCAACAAGTTATCATGCAAAGCGGCTTCGCATTCTGTCCATCGTGCTTCTTTGGCAGAGATGTGGTACCAAGCATTGCCCGAGAATTCGCTCTCAGAGCTGGATGTGAGGATGTAAAGTCGTCTGAAAAAATTTTAGAATGTCTTATGAACATGAATGCTAGTGTAATGCCGATTATTCAAGAAGAAATGTATGTACGTATTAATTTTTCAACATTGGCGACTATAATTTTCGCGAGAAAATCACACACCACTTACCTAGATGTGACACAATTCGGCCTAGATTTGGAGTGTAGAGCCTGATGCAGTGTTTAGGCCTACCGTCGAAGATAAAAGTGCACCTGATGCATTCCTTATCGACATGCCCGGTAATATGGAATACCATTCTCCACATTTGCCATTGATTATTGGCTTGACAACCGGAGAAAGTGCAGGCAGAGTCACGTGTAGGTGTGAAACATTATACTTATCACGTTATCAACAATGATAAGAATTTATCGTGATTGTATCTTCCAGTGTATTTAAGTAATGATGGTGTACTCGCTGAAGAACTCGATCAAGATTATAAATTATTACTGCCCATCACGATACAATATCTTTGGAACACGAAATCCAAGCATCTGGATTACATTTCGAAGGTGGTTAGAACTCATTACTTTGGCAATGAAAAAATAGGTGCGGCTACTGCGAAACAAATGGTGGACGTATGTATATTCAATCATCACTGTTTCTACGTACGTAGTGATATAATTGTTTAAAGTGATTTTTGTTGCACAGATGTTCACGCATGGTGTGTTTGGTTGGTGCACTATGGACACTATTTTTTCTTATCCTGGGCTTAAATACGTATATTGGTACGATTACGTATCCAATTACACACTCCAGGCTGGATATGGCGAGTATCTCGGTAATACCTATTATTATTCGTGCTGTATTTTCATCGATAATTCCCAGCTGAGTTTTCAACTTGAAGACGACAGCTATCTTGCCTACGCTTCATTTAGAAAGCAGTGATTGGTGAAGAGTAGGATCTTCAAACCTTCGCCCTTCCGACCATTTGTAATCATATGACAAATACTTTTTGAAAAAGTTTTGAATCATGAAATTTCTTGAATCGAGGATAACTTTAGGAGCCTCCAATCACTAGAATCTGAAAAATGTGGACACTAATGATTTCTGGAGGCAAGAAATAGCTCATATTCTAAATTAAACTTCTCAAGTGGTATTGGAAGGGATAAGGTAAGGATTTGCAGACTTGGTGCTGGGTGTGGCCTGTTAGTACGAAGGGGTTAGCAACCTTATTTATAAACCTGAACAAGCCGCAATTAAAAACTCAGCTCCGGTAATGCGGCATGGCTGCTTAGGTTCTTATAAATCTATCATTAAATTTTAGTTTTTGCATTGAACTAAATGAAATATCTAGGTATAAGCCACGCTGACGACATACAGTTGTTCTTCTATCAATCTCCTGCCGATGAATCATTCACAGATCAAGATATAATGTTCAGCAAAGAATTAATCAAGAGATGGTTGAATTTCGTAAATTCCGGGTACAAACGGACGTTAAACAAAAACAAAAATCAAACGATAATATTGTGCTTGTAACATGTTCTTTTTTTTCTACAGAAATCCCAACGTCCCAGAAAAGATAAACGAAACAATGATGAGTATATGGAATCCAGCAGAGACTGATAGAATTGAGTACCTTCGTATTGATTTAAATGGAAGCATGCAGACCGATTTATACAAAGGAACGTATCAGTTCTGGAAAAGTCTGCCCATTGGAAGCAAATATTTCCACTAGAATCCTTAGATCACCAATCGTTTGCTTGTTTGAAGAGAGCTTTTTATTACATGCATTATAGATAAGTACGTTGTTGAATAGAGATCGTTGCTATTAGGCTGATGTCCAGTATAGTTGCTAGAAGTACTCCTGAAGATGTAGTTCAAAAAGACACTCGCCATTTTTAGTGTCGTATGGTAATTTTTTGCATTTCTGTCGCATATCATGTGCTGCTGTACTGGAAGATTAGCTTGATGAAAAGTTATCCTATAGGTACATCGAGTTACCTACAAATTTGTTTAAATACTTTTTCATATTACATAACAGTTACCTTTTAAAATGACCTTGGAGATATGTAATTCAATGTCATGACCAGGTTATCGTATTTGGTCCTATTTTTTTTTTTATTCAAGTGTTGATTTTTTTAATAAAAAACGATAATAAATTATTACAGAACCATGTAATTTTATGAAAAATGTCGAACATTTTGGTATATTTATATTATTCCTCTTCGCTTCTAGCGCATGCATGTAAAGTCTTGAAGACTCTTCGTGGAAACGTTAAACTAATTTTTCTGGTTTTTGATTTACTTACCTCAAAATGATGGTTCATTGAAATTTTGATACGAAGATAGTTCAAAATTTTCGCACATGATCTCCTATGAAAAGATAAGTTGATGATATAAACGTATTCAAATTTCAGCTTTGGAGAAGAGTTGAAGCAAAAAAGGCTTTTTTGAAGATGTAATTTGAAATGTCTAATTTAAAGGGTATGAACTTATCGTAAATTTTTAATTAATTTCTCATTCGTGTATTACTTCTTTTTTTCACATGGTTAGAATTTTATTGTAATGACTGAAACTTTTTTTTTTTTGTTTTATCATGTTTTACATATTACATAGAATATTATGAACATGATGTAAATAATAATAACTGTTACGTCAATAAAGGAATTCCATTGTGTTTAGCATTTTTATAATTTGAATGACAGTACCATTCACTCTCCTAATACTTTTTTTTAAACAAATAGCTTTATCGTAGTTTTTGAGTGTCTAACAAGTTGCCTATCCTTGAAATCAAGTCGGAGAGTAGCAATTTCTTGAATTTCTAACATCTCTCATCAATTCATCATCTTCTATTCACATAATACTTCATCTCAAATACTTTATCTTGTAGCTTAATTATTGAAAAATTCGTCCATTTTGAGTAATAAATTTTTGCCAACATTTTTAAATATACGTATTTGACGTTTTTGACGAATGCGAGGTAGCTGATTTCCAATAAAAAAAATACTTTTTTAAGCTCTCACATTTTTTCTCGAGAGAGCAATTTATGTTTTAAAATTGCAAGTTTGGAGGGGAAGGGGGTTTGTTGCTCATAAACATTGATCATGTTCGGAATCAGCGACTTTGAATCAATTCAAATTGATTTCCACTACCAAATTAAACCATTGCGTAAGAATAAATCACTCGATTCTTTTTTGAATCATGCGAAATCACTTTTGCCTTGTATCACTCAGTTTGCAACTTTATTAACATATTTCAACAAATTTGATAACAGACTATTTTTAAAATTCATTATATGAGGGAGTGAGGCATTGTTTTCTACTAACTGAAGACCACTGATTCTGAATTCGACATTAATTTTCTCTTTTCTTCGTTCATTCCATCACAAAAGTGTCCACTCTAAAACTGTTTTTATGAAGAAATTTGCCATTTTTTGGAGAAAGAGAAATGAGCACGAAAAAATACCATCAGATTTAAAATCAGTGACCTCGATTTTTTTGAAATCGTTGAAATTTTGAAAAATCCACGACCTTATAGGATTCTTCGTTTTTTAGTCAAAAATTTCTTTTGGTGCATTTCGCCATGCAGTGGGTCTAGATATAGATTTTTGAACCCGGTAAATCCATTTCTGTGGCCAGCTTCTCCAAATAATATACGTTTTTGTCGAGATGAACACGATTTTTCATCTAAAACCCCATATACATACTTGAACGATATCGCATTGATCCTGTGTGCTTTGTTCCATCTTGTTTCCTAGCATTTACGTGATACCACGATATAAGATTAAAAATGTTTGCCACGTAATACGTACATATGTACACATAATACGATAAAAAATTATCATTAATTTGATGTCATATTGATTGCTTAATTTCAAATTAAAGGCACGAAGTTGAACTCGATGTTAAATAAGTTCTCTACTATCACCTTAAAGGTACATCAGGAAACATTTTTCTATATGTTTGTACTCCGATGAATTTGATTTTTAGGGGTTCCAACCTCATCCCTACACCACTCTTACATCTACGAAACAATGATCGGCCAGATTCGTTTGGTAGTAGGCTAGGTACACTGCTCGTCACAGTACTTTGAACAGCCATACTAAGAGAAAAAGTCGTTTGTATTTCTCCGAAATTAAATATTGAGATTATTTTCATGTTTGATTACACCAATCGTTCTTATCAGTTACAATTAGGCGATTTTACACTTTCAAATATGTACCTAGTTTTGGTGATTAAAAAAAAAACACGATAAAATATATATATCAAAAATTCAGCGTTCATTAATTTTACAAAACGTAAAATTTCTCGCATTGATTATTACTCATTAGCCATTACAAATGAAAAAACACTCATCAGGGAAAAAGAAATGTAATCGTTTCAATAAATAACCCATCTTCAAAAATACCTTTATATAGGTATGGTAATCTCATTAAAATTTTAAAACCATAGGTCGTGATTATTTTGATAGTCACTAAATAGCAGATAGGAAAAAGTATTAGGTGTACTAGGAAAAAATATTACTTATTAGCAAACCACAAATGTTCAATATATATATTTATTTTAATTATAAAAATTGACCTTTAATTGGTACGCACTGGCGGCAACATCCCTGATTTCGATTTATATATCGAGCCCCTCCGTCATCTATACTCAAAAACTTTATGAGTAATATTCGGAGGAATCCCATTTTGCCGTGTATGTTGTTAGGTACTCATATATTGACTTCTTATTTTCCAAAACAAGCTCAAGCACAACAATAAGTAATGAAAATTATTATCACGCGTATCAGTCGAGGACCCAGAGCTCTTTCGGATTCGGAGTTAAACCAACTCCATAATGGCTCCGAAACTACATAAAATGCTCCAGAATCAAATCAAAGTGTGAGTCAACGTTTTCAGAATGACTCTGGAGTCAAAAATCGAAATCTGAATCAAGTTTTGAGAATTGCTGCGGAGTCTGAGTCAACTTTTTTATTTTTTGGATACCAAGTTACTGCACTCGGAAAACTTGCCGATCGGTGCAGCAGGATTAGGTGAAGGTTTTTTCGGAAAACTTCGGAAACAGAGTACTGCAGGTCTGAAGGCACGAATGAGGTCAGTGGCGTAGCCAAGGGGGGGGGCAACTGGGGCGATTGCCCCCCATGACCTTTTTTTTTCAATTTTTAAATCACAAAAAATTTCGCAAGCAAGGAGCTACTTTGTTCTATAATACATAATAAATGAACCGGTGTGACTGGTATCGTAAACATGTGCAGTTGTACTAGTACAAACGAATAACCAACACGAAGGGTCAAACGTGTTCGGACAGTCGAACTCGAACCTGACAAACAGCATTTCATCGCTTGTTGACATAATTATTATGTACGTGTAATAGAGGGGGAAGTTAAACTAAAACACAGCAGTGGCCACTCCAGCCGCAGGTGCAAAATCTGTCCACGTGATTTAACTAAATAAAAAACTATTGATATACCCATTTTTTCTGCTTCTTCATGTCTCTCATGATTTTCGTGCGGTGTTAAGCTGTTTTGTGTTTTTTCAATCCAGCGATTACCTTCGATACCAGAATATAAATATTTGTGTTACCAGTCTTTTTATTAGACATCCGCTACCTCAGTTACTACCTACACTACAAAATACGCCATGAAAAAATATTTACTATGTTTCAACCCCCCCCCCTCACCCAGCAAGGCATGTTAGGCTACAGAAAATTTAACAAAAAACACCTATTTTTTGTTCAGGAGTTCTTGCCCCCCCTCGACAAAATCCTGGCTACGCCACTGAATGAGGTCAAGTAGAATGGGGGGGGGGCATCCACTCGCGAGACAACCTAGCCTAACCCAACTTTGAGGTAAGGAATGTAAGTCTGAAAGTTCCAAGTCTGAAGGTTCGAATAATGGAATAGATAATGATGTAAAAATTGTAGAAATAAATATCTAAAGAAAAAAAAGAATTAAAAAAAAACTTCAAAAAAAGAAAAATACGCTTCGGCTCAGCGTCGTTACCTGCTTTCAAGGGTGCTCGCGAGAGCGCGTATCAGGCGCGATTTGTATTGTGTGTTTTATGTTTGCCTGACTGGTCTCGATGGGAATCGTAGAAGGCAGTCAGTCTAGTTTTGTTGCCCATGTATACTCATACACGATTGTAAATGATAATTTTTAATACACGCGTTGTTCACGTTTATATGCCTTTGTTTTATTACACTAGTACGCCCTTAGGTTAGTTCTAGAACCCCATAAGCCTACTTGTTCAAAATATCATCCAAAAAAATTCCGCACAGAGGAAGATTCAAAACCCAAACCGCACGGCTACGAGCTACACAGCAATATTCGGCGAAAATTGTGTATAGTAGTATAGTACACTCTTACAACACGATTCTACACATATTACTTTTCACCTAATCCTGCTGGACCGATCGGCTTCTCTCGAAAAAAAAAGTTAATATACAAAAAATCGGAGTAGGGTCAGTTGCTCACTATACGAGCGCAGCGATCCACTTGACACGAATCTAAACTCTGATTGGTTGTTTTGAATTCCCCGCGACATGGTTGAACTGATCATTGGTTGTCATTTCAGCCACCAATCAGAGATGTGCCTTCTAGATTTTCGCACACCTAGCGATCCTTTCTTAACTAATTAGATTAAAAGATTAATTTACACAACAGCGCAGAAACTTCCAAGAACTTATTTATACGTGTTATAACTTCAAACTGTGGGTTTATTTATACTTCTTCTACTCAGTTTTATAATACAATTTGATAAGAAACTGGAATGAAAGACAATTCTACATACTTTCAATATTGATTTCAAAATCATCTTGCGTTGATGTGTAAGGAATCAATTGCGCGCACGATATAACTTTGGTCTGACCACAAGTTATCAACTGATACGCTGTTGTCAACTTGTGCTGTTTAGTTTGTAAAAGTTTTTTTTTTGCACGGTAGGCCCTACTCAGCGCTGGATTTAGGCATGTGCAGACTGCAGAGTGGGCAGCAAAGTTATAGTTTTTTTTTTTCAAATTTTCAGTCAACTTTGGTTTTTGTACGAAAATAAACGTTTTTTAATGAAAATATACTGTATAAAAATTTTTCATACCCATTTTTTTTTAGAGGGAGTGGTAAAAGCTGGTAAAACCTCTGGCCCTGGTTGAACGCACTATGATGAAAAATAAGTGGCCATATCCTGTAAGTTCATCACGTTGACCAAAGTTATATGAAAAAACTTTGAATAATCCAATTATCAGTAAATGAGTAGTAATAAATTTTCAGAGTATATTTTGATAAGTCGTTTCATATGTATGTACTTACTTACATTTAATGCTTCATGAAAATGAAACCTGTACAATATGAACAAGGGAACACTCAAATTTCTAATAGGTAATTTCAAATAAGATTTATATTCAGAAATTATTTCATTCCGTCAGTCAGTTTGAAAGTTCATTTACTTCTATAAGAGAGCTATAAGCATACTTTTTGTCTAAAGTCGCTATCAAATAATTTGAAAATATTTTTGTCAAAAGGTTCGATGTTAATGTTGGTAACTGGGTATGAACAGCCTAAAGGAGCAACAAAGCATAACTGTCGGGTTTACAAGGAACATGACCTGCTCATTGCAGATTGCTCGAATAATAAAACTTCAATTGTAGTTCCTGATAATTTGGAGCCAAATATCAAAGTACCTATTAAGAACACTTATCCCGCATGCATATCATTAATGATTTTCACGAATACGCTTTGCATACGAAAGTAATTTCAATATCATCATATTGTATTCAACAGGTTTTAGACATATCTCATAACAGATTTACTTTACTGACTTCCGATTCATTTAAGAGGTATCCGTTATTGCTTCGTCTTATAATGACATATGTCATTTCCATGGATTCGACAGCCCAGCAAACGTACCCAGTCGCCATAGACAAAGATATTTTTGTTCCTTTGATTCAATTAGAACATTTGAATATGAGCTACTCGTGGTATCACGGTTCTCTCATTAAAATGATTTGGCCTCCGTCGCTACAAGAATTAATCCTTGATGGAATTAAGCTTGAAGACAATCTAAACCTCCAGAATTTAAGCCGCTTAGTTCGCTTCAGCGCATCTAAAAACGCATTAACATCATTACCCAGATTCAGTAGTAACCTTCCAACGCTCAAGTACATAAATCTGCGTGATAATCCAATCGAGAAATTAAAAATCGAACAAATCGCACACTTTTGCGCACTTGAAAGTTTACAAATCAACAGCAATGAAGCAAGTTTCGAACTCACAACTGAGCCATTGTACTGCGAATGCCAACGTGTAAAGAAGTGGTTTAGCGACTATGAAATTTCCGGTTTCGATGTATCTTGTTTTAAACGTAAGCATACGATTAATATGCACCATATTTTGTTTAATTATTTCAAATAAACAAATAACACTTTTTTATCAACCATGTTGCATGAAGATGATACAAAGCCACCCAAATGTGATCTGACATTTGATCAAGAAAGTCTATCTACACGCCAACAATGTCCGAAAAAACATAAAAGCATTTTTACCCGTGTCAAGAAATACGCCTTCCCTATTGGAATTGTTTTTGCAACTCTCCTGATCTTATTCATCTCTTTCCTCTTGTATGAAGTCAATGCACATGGACATACTGAGAGCGATTCAAATGGTAAAATCTTAGTATTCACATATAGGTTAGACTTGTACTATAAGGTAGGTGTACCAAAAGAGGCCATCCTTAATTTTAAATCCCCCTCACGCCTTCCCAAATGCTTGGAAAATATTGAAAATTTGGTGACAGGTACCTTGCATCTTCTAGCTTCAAACCCTGTGGTCGATTTTTTTTTTCGTGAAAATCCCCTCCTACCATAATAAAAAATTTAAGATAGGAGAAACTAACATCATTTGGAACACATGTACTTTATGAGGCCACCTCCATTCTTAATAAGGCCACCCTATTTTTATGCCTAAGTGACTGCAGAATTATGTTTTATCATAAGTAAAACTATTCCAAATTGTAATTAAGTATATTTAAAAAGTAAGTACATTCTAAAAGACAATACTAGTCGCATTGTTTATTAAAAATTACGAGCAAAATTCACAGACAAAATTCTTCGGATTACTTATGATTTCGTAATGTTCTTCTCGGTATTCCATACTTTTTGGCAGTCCTTTGTACAAAAGCTCCATCCGCAACTTCTCGCATAGCCTACTGCAGATCAGTTTCTGTCCACGGAGTCATTTCCCAAGAAAATTATAGCAGTTTATTCATTAACCAAAGGATGGCCTCATTAAGCACACATGTATTGATTTTGTTTTTGGTTGGTAGATTTTGATAGGGTAATATAATGACGATCACTGACATATCATTGGAAAGGTAATAAAATAAGCTTTAATTTAAAATATAATATACTTACTATCAGTTGAAAATACGACTGTCAAACCTTAGTTTCGAAACGCAAAAATTAACAAAAAACACCGGTTTTTTATAACACAAACTTCAAAACTTTATTACACATGGAAGAAAGAAATGATCTTGACAACATTAATATCACAGATCAAGGGGGTTAATAGGTATATCTTGGTACAGTTATTGATTTTTTTTTGAACTGAGATATGACAGGGTGGCCTTATTACGGTACATGCCCTGGTTTGGTACACCTACCTTCTTCCCCTGCTTCTATGGCAATAATTTTATTACTGACTTGAAAATACTTTTAATTTTATTTTCTCTAGATATACCAGCAGCAGAATTCACCGAAGATGTAGATACAAACGAAGATGAAGAATCACTCGAGGACGATGAAGAACAAGAATAAGCTGAAAATGTGTTCCTTAAGAAATGATTAAAACATAACATCGAGCAGGCCCGTTGCGCATCATATTTATCTGGAGAAAGGTGGGATAAACAACATTTTAGAGGGCTTCAGTTTCGTTTCAGTTAGATTTTTTGAAACGTTCCGTTAGGGCTTCGGTTACGGCTTTGTACCCATGGCATACAGGGCGCTACCAAGTTTGACTGATTTGAGGTTCTTCAAGCCTTTTTCAAATTTGATCATGGATTATTTTGCATCAATTTGAAGCCCAATTAAATGGGTCATATTTTAGTGTACAATTAAGCCTACATACAAAGTCTAAGAGCTTATATGCAGGATTCAAAAAATTTCATCACTGAAAACATCTTCAAAAAGTGTTTCTTTCTTTAAATCCCCTCCCAAGCTAAAATTTGGATATGTTGGTATCAGCAACTTACGCTTTCATAGAAGATTACGAGCGAATATTCTTTTAAACCATCGTCCTTCTCAAAATTTAAATGAAACTTCATTTCTAGGTATATCAAAAATCAAAAAAATCAGCTCAACATGTTTCCACGAAGAGTCTCAAAGACTTCATATTCATGCGCTATGGGAGAGAGGAATAATATACCTACCAAAAAATTGGACTTTTACATAAGATTACACATAGTTTGAAATGCGAAGATTTGAACATCACATCACTTTATCTCTCACCAATCAGATGGACTGCAATAATTATCATTTTTCATTAATAAGTGACAACACTCAGATAAAAAAAGAGTGACTAAAGTACAACAACCTGGTCGTGATATTGAATTACATATCTTCAAGGTCATTTTACAAGCTAACTGTTATGTCATACAAAAAAAATATTCAAACAAATTTGTAAGTAACTCGACGTGCCTAGAATAACTTTTCATCAAGCTAATCTTCGAGTACAGCAGCACGTAATATGCGATAGAAATGCAAAAAATTACCATATGACGCTAAGAATGGAGAATGTTCATCCGAACTTTTAGTACTTATGTATGTCTTTAGGAGTACTTCAAGCAACTATTCTGGACATCAGTCTAACAACAACTATCCCTACTCAACTAGGTATCTATAATGCCTGGAATAAAAAGCTTTCTTGAAACAAGCAAATGATTGGTGATCTATGGATAATAGTGGAAATATTTGCTTCCAATAGGGAGACGTTTCCAGAACTGATACGTTCCATTATATAAATCGGTCTGCATGCTTCCATTCAGATCAATACGAAGGTACTCAATTCTATCAGTCTCTGCTGGATTCCATATACTCATCATTGTTTCGTTTATCTTTTCTGGGATGTTGGGATTGCTATAGAAAAAAAAAGAACATGTTACAAGTACAATATTATCGTTTAATTTTAAGTCTTATTTAACGTCCGTTTGTACCCGGAATTCACGAAATTTAACCATCTCTTGATTAATTCTTTGCTGAACATTATATCTTGATCTGTGAATGATTTGACGGAAGGAGATCGATAGAAAAACAACTGTATGTCGTCAGCGTGGCTTATACCTAGATAATTTCATTTAGTTCAATCCAAGAAAAAAAACATGATAATTATAGTGGAAAGAAGATAAGCTGCCACGACGTATTACTGGAGCTGAGTTTTTAACTGTGATATCTTAAGGTTTGAAAATAAAGTTTCTAATCCCTATATGTCTATAGGACACACCCAGCACCAAGTCTGTAAATCACTAACTTATACCTTCCAAAATCACTTAAGAAGTTGAATTTAGAATATGAGCTATTTTTTGCCTGCTACAATCACAAGAGCTAAGCAATTTGAGCGTCCTCAGGTTATTCTCAAATTTTAACGATTCGCCATTTTAGATCCATTCTGACTTTAATATAAGAGGTCATATTCTCGTCATCAACTAACCCTACATACTAGATTTAACCTTTCTAGATCGATTTGGTGAGGAGATATGGAAGATTCAAGAAATTTCATAACTCGAAACTTGCTTAAGCGAATTCTCGGGCAAAGCTTGGTGGCACATCTCTACCAAAGAAAGATGATGGGCAGAATGCGAAGCTGCTTTACATGATAACTTGTTGAAATAACCCTAATTGTAAAGCGATCATCGAACAGTTGACAAAAGTGAATGAGAGATTATTCTGTCGCCATGAGTATGCACTCCAGGAACTAAAACTTGAACATGATGGTATCCGTGACTCATTCTTTCATAGAAGACTAAATATGAAATTTTAAATATTAGCCTTCCCTCTCCAGCCCCCAAAAGTTGAGTTATCCATCATTATGAGGTGTATCGAAAATCTCTCTCATTATGAAAAAAAAAAAATTCGAATGATTTTCATCCATATCCGCGAGAGGAAGAATACAGATATACATAAGCAAAGTTTATAGAGCTATCATGGATTGAAGCATTTTGGCTGGCTACCAAGAAATCTGAATAAATTGAATCATACGAGTCTGAGAACGACAGCCAATGAAGATGAGAAATATTTGGTTCTGAGTGACGTTAATATGAGGAGCTAAATGTTCACATAGGTCTAGGTTATATAAGTATAAAGCTTTGAGTATTAATACAGTAATATGGAGAGATAAAAGCCATACTCTTAGCATTACGCATCAAGGGACCTGATAGAGGGCGCTATATCAGATGCGAATTGTCAACACCATGACCGACTTGAATAACAGGCCGAACAACACAAGTTGGCAACACCGATATCAGCTGATGTATGGTAGGCCCACGTGCATCCATGAAAGACTCTTTCTTATGGAAACACAATTAATACAAATGTAAACATACGCACATGGGCCCACCACCTTTGTGTTTATTACGATGTTGCCAATAGTTCACTTGTTCGGCCTGTTATTCGAGTCGGTCATGTCAACACCCAAAAATTTGATAACACGTCTCCTTTTTGACGTCATAAGATGACGGACACAATTCGGTTTTTTCAACACGAGCTCAAATGGTGTAACCTATTATTTATACTCTTATAACCTGGCACGTAAGTAAATTTATCCATTTTAGGGTGTAAGAAGAATAAAAGAAATTTTATCAATGCTCATTAGGATTGATGCCTTATTGGCTGCTGATATTATCACCCTACAGTTGCTCATATTGAGATCATCAGTAAACAATGTACTTGAAAAAGTAAAATTGAAATTTTCACTCTATCCATGACTGACGCGAATAATTAACAAGCCGAACAACTGAACTATTGGCAACATTGTATGGACCCATGTACGTATGTTCATATTTGTGTTCATGTTACAAAGAGTCTTTCATGGACGCAAGTAGGCCTACCATACATCAACTAATATCGGTGTTGCTACCTTGTGTTGTTCAGCTTGTTATTCGAATCGGTCATGCTCGATCTCAAGCAGTGTAACATGTTATAGGTCAATAAACCTAAATAAATAAGTAGTAGGTATGCAAGTTTACGTATATACAAGGTATATACAAGTATGTTGGATACCTTTTTTTTTTTTTTTTTGTGGGAATTACTTCTACTGCACACAACACTACTGTCTGTCAAATATAGCTTCACACTTTTTGACAGCGCAAAGTTAGGCAAAAAGCGCGACAATTTTCACGATTTCATTACTTCCCAAAATGTGTTCAAATTGAAAATGCTGGCCAAATAGTCGAAACACTAAAGCACAAAAAAGTATGGTAACTGCGTTTCCAGTGAAATTCAATGAGTTGATAGGTAACAACACATTTACCTACTGTGTAATACAATCCACATTTTGAGTAACCATGATGAATTGTTGCCTATCTTTGCGCTGTCAAAAAGTCTCAAGCGGGTGGGTGTGCACCTTCACCCAAGTTCCACTACATCGGAAGTTCAGCCATCGCTTCATCACTCTCTTCTGACACCATACTTCCTGCTGGTGGGTTTCAGTGCTAATTGCTGTCTTCGGCCTTATCTGCACTATGCGCTCTTCTCGAGTGTATGATGA
Organism: Phenacoccus solenopsis; assembly: GCA_009761765.1. NCBI lineage: Eukaryota > Metazoa > Arthropoda > Insecta > Hemiptera > Pseudococcidae > Phenacoccus > Phenacoccus solenopsis. The sequence goes on from CM019756.1 coordinate 3,628,792, forward strand.
CTCCTAATCCTAACCCCACACCGCATCTCCCCTCTATCGGAGGATCCCCATCTAATACTTTTCGGCCTCTTATAGCCTACTGAGCTCGCAGGCGAGTTAGAAGTCATATACTCTCAGGGCCCTACTTCTATCTGCATCATCCCGCATCACTAGAAACCGTGAAGCAAGGTAGGGGCAGAACGCAATCAGTTCAGTGCCTTGGCCATATGGTCTGTCGAGCGTAATCCCACCCATACAGCTACTCAATCCACTGTATGGGACTTGGGATCATGACACATACCCAGTTTTGTGCTATAGTCATTTACCATCTAACCAGGCATACGCTACCCATGTCCCATTAGAAACCTACTGTGTCAAGTCGAAACGTGCACGGTAGGAGTGACACGGGCCACCCTGCTTGCCACGCAAGTCCTCACTACTACTGGTCCCAATCTCCAGGATTCGGATCTTTCGACTTGGGTGCCACTCACGTGACTAACATCCTCTTATTCTAGGATGGCAAAGCAGTGAAAGTTGGATCTACCTTAAAAAATGCTTATAGGAGCTATTTAGTCCCAGCAAACTGTTATTATTGATTTGTTATAATATAAAATACAAATAGAATAAATACAGCAATAATGATGAGTATACGTGAGATTCACTTTTTGACTTGAAAGCTCATTTCAACCCAAGAGGAACCAACTCGAGCACGATAATAATTACATAAATATCAAAAAGTTGGATATTTCCCATATGATTATAAATGGTCTGAAACGCAAAGATTTGAAGACTACACCCTTCCTAAACTACTTCTTTCCAAACCAAGGGTAGGCTCTAATAGCTGTTGTCTCCAAGTTGAAAACTCAGCTGGGAATTATCTATAAAAATACGCGAATAATAATAGACATTACCGAGATATTCGCCATATCCAGCCTGAACTGTGTAATTGGATACGTAATCGTACCAATATACATATTTAAGCCCAGGATAAGAAAAAATAGTGTCCATAGTGCACAAACCGTACACACCATGCGTGAACATCTGTGGAACAAAAATCACTTTAAACAATTATATCACTACGTACGTAGAAACAGTGATGATTGAATATACATACGTCCACCATTTGTTTCGCAGTAGCCGCACCTATTGTTTCATTGCCAAAATAATGAGTCTTTACCATCTGCGAAATGTAATCTAGATGCTTGGATTTCGTGTCCCAAAGATATTGTATCGTGATAGGCAGTATTAATTTATAATCTTGATCGAGTTCTTCAGCAAGCACGCCATCATTACTCAAATACACTGGAAACCCCAATCACAATAAATTCTCATCACCGTTCATAACGTGATGAGTGCATATAATGTAGTTCATGTTTCACACTTACAAGTGACTCTGCCAGCGCATTCTCCGGTGGTCAAGCCAATAATCAATGGCAAATGTGGAGAATGGTATTCCATATTACCAGGCATGTCCGTAAGGAAAGCGTCAGGTACACTTTTATCTTCGACGGTAGGTCTAAATGCTGCATCAGGATCTACACTCCAAATCTAGGCCGAATTGCGTCACATGTAAGTAAATAGTATGTGATTTTCTCGTGAAAATTGTCGTCGCGAATGCTAAGAAATTAATACGTACATACATTTCTTCTTGAATCATTGGCATTACGCTAGCATTCATGCTCATAAGACATTCTAAAATTTTTTCAGATGACTTCACATCCTCACATCCAGCTCTGAGAGCGAATTCTCGTGCAACGCTTGGTGGCACATCTCTACCAAAGAAAGATGATGGGCAGAATGCGAAGCCGCTTTGCATGATAACTTGTTGAAATAACCCTGATTGTAAAGCAATCATCGTACAGTTAACTAAAATGAATGAGAGATTATTCCATCACCTCGTATTTAAGGAATTACTGATAAATACCTTTACTTTGAGGAGAAAGCGTGTGTAGGTGTACACAAACTGCTCCAGAACTGTGACCATACAATGTCACTTTATTGGGATCGCCACCAAAATTGTAGATATTCTTTTGAATCCATTTCAAGGCCATATTTTGGTCTTTTAATCCAAAATTGCCTGGTATTACGGTATCACCAGTGCTGAGGAATCCTGAAATGGAAATATTATGTGGTAAAAACAAATTGTGTCCATTTGTTATTTAGTAAAGAACTAACCCTAAACAGACTTTAACCATGTGTTGCTCTTCCTACAAATGTACCACTCGCTTTTATAAAGTATTTTTTTACATTTGTAACTACGACAAAATACCTACATTTGGAGAAGCGAGTGCTATTTGTAGGGCGAACAAAGGACTCTTCCATTGCAAACAGGTGAAAAGCACATATTGAATTGTAAAAAAATATTCGCAATATTCGTAAAACATATTATATAAAATATTTTTTCTAAAAGTAAACATAATTATATCTAATCACATTATTAATTTAAAATATACCGGGTAACTAACAGATACACAAACCCCTCTGTGTTAAAATTTTATGAACGCTGCTAGTTGCCAATTTAATTATATTGGCATTAGAAGTTGGCATTAATGTCATGTTTTAAGCATTAGTACGAAGGGACGTGTTGGGCAAAAACTTTCACGGCCTAGATGGCTAGCGTACATGGAAAATTTGAGAAATTGGTGCTCGAATACTTGGACCTGTGACATCACTGGCGTGACCCATCTTCTCCTTCTATTGCGTTCGCTTTAGCGACTCTACGACTGGGCGTCGCATTACAGGGTGACCATTTGATTCGAGCACCCAAGCGAAAAAATTAGCTAAAAGGTGAATAAATTAAGTACATATGTGTATTTTTGACGATCAAAGTATGAATTAAAATTTTGCATTTCATTGATAGACGCTTCTAAGCATTAAATAAATTTTATTTATGTCATTTATACTTGTTAATATCATAGAAATATTTAATTTATTTCTACGAGAGAAAAGTTTTTGCGCTTGGCGTGCTCCAATCAAATAGTCACCCGGTATAATTCTATAGAACACAATCGGCGTATAGAGGGATGTGCACCTTTTTGATGTAGAACAGGAAGTCGTTGAAGCACCCATGCCCACTGAGGATCTGTGTTAGGTGGAAATCTAGATCCCCATGCCTCCGTCTATACCAACTTTTTATTTTAAATCGTGGATTAACAACCCAGTCTACCGCTGTCGTTTGCTACCCTCTCCTGTGATTTTTTCCCATCCTTCAGACCAGACAGCCACGACCCAATTCTCCAGCTCCACCTTGAAAGCATAGAGGATCTTCCTCAACCTTGATACGAAGTTAAACGGTGATACCGCAGCTAATATTATCGCGATGTCCTTCGATATACTACAGTAACCTGTTGTTTAGGCTAATCAACCCCTGTTCCCTTGGAAGCGGAATTGCAGCGTTTCGTTCAATGTAGTTTGGGTAGTCCATCGAGAAGGTCAACTGTTGGACTTTAATGGTTGTTATAGCTCAGGTTTGGGGTTATTGTTTTATGATTTCGAGCCTTCGAAGCATTACATGCCTTACTGAGGTCAAGCTTAGGATTACATACAAAAGTGCTTTCAAGTTGGACATCAGTTGTTGTAATCGTTTATGTGTTGAAGTGATTATAAGTAAGGTGTCAAGTATTGATGTACCCTAATTCCTTCAAGTTCAACATTACGTAGCACTGCTATTTCAAGTTGGGTATTACAAGCCCTAATTGTATTAAGTTAGGTAATACATGCCGCAGTATTCCAAGTCTGGTATTACGTGCTAAAATTATTTCAAGATAGGTAATGTACCATAGTTGAAATGGGCATTACATGCCATAACTATTTCAAGTCTGGCATTATGCCGCGTAGTATTTCAAATCTAGCATTACATCCTAAAGTGATTTCAAGTCTAGGATTACATACTACAATTTTTTGAAGTCAAGTATAAGTCGAAGTTAAAAAAGATTTAAGACTGTTGAAGATCAAAAATAAGTTATATGTTCGTTCCTCGATTTACTTTGATCAGAGAATTGTGGCATTTTTTACAAAAATCTCTTCTGTTTTCTCCCCACGAGAACAAGTCAGGTAGGCTGAGCTATAGAAATAAGCTACAATAGCTAAGATTCCACCAAAAAATGCGTCTGAAAAAAGACCGACCCTGGTGAATAAAGACCAGTTGGTAGTTTATAAATAATGGAAAAGTCTAAACAAAAGGGTGGAAAAGACACTGCTCTGGTTTTGTAAGATAAAGTTCAGGTAAGTAACCCCTGTTCACTGAAAAGGAGAAGTTGAAGGTTCGGTTCGGTGTAGTTTGGACAGTTTATTGAAAATGTTAACTGTTGGGAGCTAAAAAGTTCTACACAAAATTATATTTCGTTGATCCATAATTTAAGGCAGGACGCATAAGGACATGGCAGAGTTTTAATGAAGTCGACGTTACTGAGTCACATCCAGTATGGGAGAGTTTAAGATACTTCTTTTAAGAAAGCATTTGTGTTGAATGTTTTGCATGTGGTGTACCCAAGATTTGTCACTTTGGCGCACAAAATTACACTATGTAAAAAAAGCTTCGCTTCCCCCGAAAAGAAGCTTGCTGGACATTGGAATATTACGTCAGTCATTTCTATATCATTAAAGCAAGTAAATTAACGAAGTAGTCAATTATTTTATTACTGATAACTAACATCTATCGCCTTTGTAATCACAATTAAGCTTTCATTCATGAATGAAATTCACTCAAACGAAAACGTTTTCAATCATTAATGCCTGATGCGTAGCCTTCAAAATTTTATTGTTTAAGGTTAATTGCAGTTCTCAACGTTGACTTGGGGGGCTAATGAAATGGAGCTATGGAAAATGTAATAACATCTCATTATAAAAACACATCGCTTCTACAAGCTATAAATTATCGATTGCTCATTTGTAACACCTAAAATCCCTTGAAAGCTTCTGTCACCGCAATCTTTTAACCTTCTACAATCAAAGGTTCAAAATTACCTGAACAAATTCGTCGAATTATTTTTCACAAAAAGTGCCAATTTTTAAGCGAATTTGACAATACCATAAATTTTACAAAGTGTGAAAGAAATTTCCACCGGAAATATTTTACTTGGCTTCTTAATTATGGCAGAAGAAAAATATTATTTTTCCATAAACAATTAGGAGAAGGTCAAGGTAATTGCGAATCGTTTATTTTTTCGAAATTTTAATCGCTACTATTTTAATTCAATTTTAAAACACTCACCCAGAGCTCCTAATCTGTAATTAGGCATCACCAAGATCACGTTACTTCCCATAATGTAATCAGGTCCAAAGTGCGTGTTACTACCATTCTTGAAAACACCTCCGAATATGTACGCGATCACTGATAAATTAGAGCCTTTTTGGGCATTCTAGGAAAAGTAAAGAGATAAAATTTCCACTGTAGGATCAATTCTTAGGATCATAAATTTTAAATACTACTTCCGTTTAACGTACCAGTGGTGTATACACGTTCAAATACAAACAGTCCTCGCTGCCTTCTGTATAGTTGGCTCCAGTTTTTACTTGTAGGCATCTCTCAGGAGTGATAGATGCATTCCATATGCCAGACCATGGTTTCGCTTCCACGGGAGCCTAGAAACGCCACTATGTTCTAGTGAGTGATATATCAAATTCTCTACTGAGACAACTTTGATCTTATCGCCTAGATTTACAGCCACTGTATTTAGGTCATTTTTGCAGAAAGGCGTGAGTGGTATAAATGGAGATGTTCTCAAAGCGTTCAGTAGGTATAAGTATCCACAGAAATATCGCTTTTTACATTATCTTATATATTTTACTACGTTGAAACCAAAAGGAAAAAACAATGGAATTTCACCAGTCTAGCGGTAAATTTTCTCATTTTTTCTTTCAAAGAATACGAACACTATCATCTTTATCATACGTTTGTCAGTAATCATACGAAAATTCGATTAGATAATACGCACGCATGATAATTATTGTTATTATCATTAATTACTTTATCATTGATTCATTACTTGGAAATGTAAATAAAAACATTACTCATAATTGAACGTAAGCGATAAAAGGTAAATGACGCTTACATTCGGTTGAGCGTACGCGCGTTTAAAGACACCCCCCATGATGCAATTATATATTCCCCAACTCACAAGTCTCACAGGGGAGCCAGTCCAAATTCTATGAGCAAATATCGTTCGAATGTAAATTGTAGGTGAGGTAAATGGAAAATTTTACGTGTTAGATAAATTCATATAAAATTTATTGATTGACCAATGCTCTCCAAAATTCTACCCTCAATCTTTCGAGATTGTGTGTTGAAAGGGTGCTTGAGAACCCTTTGAAATGGATGCGAGGAACTGGATTTTTAAAAAATTTGGCATAATACGTCAAAAATATCCAAGCTTTAAGATTTCATCTTCAAATTCTGGCACCATTCGCTTTGAAATTCCAACCTTATTATCACTTGTTACCAAAAAATGAGCGAAAAAATTTAATTTTTAGTACATTCTACTGCGCTAAATATTCTACTAAAATTTCGCATCGCTCACATTCAAGCGGGACACACAAGGGATCTCTGGCTCAGACTTCAAAAATGGGATTGCATTTATCTTAATGAATATTGAACTTGAAGTAAAACAGGTTATTCTGAAAATTGACGTATTTTTAATTCTACACAAAGACGATACTATGCATTTTTCAGATAAAAGCAACGCAAACTAAAAATTCCTCATGAATTTGCGCATTTTTTGTATTTTTGGCATTTATCTCGGTAAGTATGGTATCCACGAGAAAAATAGTAGCGCATAAAATTATTTGTAATTATTTCAATTTTCAATATAACTAGTGCCTACTCGCCCCTTCGGGGCTCGCAATAAAAATTAATGAAGAAAAAAAAAATGATGTTATCCGGTAAGTACTGCTACAATCCAAACTGCACAACCCAATTTATTCTTACGTATTTGTTACCACCCCCCCCCCCAACCAAGAGTTCTTCCCTTTCAGGATGAGCTCGCCCCTTTATACCTTTGTATACCTGCTATTTTAAACAATTTTACAACTTTATCCTTGCTCTTGCCTTTGTACAAAGCTTTTATTGAAATTTATCACCTTTTTTTCCTTTTGTATACCTGCTATCCTTTATACTTTTTATACCTGCCATTCAAAACAATTTTATGATCTTACCATTGTACATGTACAAGGCTTTTATTAAAATTTACAACCTTTTTTCCTTTGTTTACGACGTGCTATCCTTTACATACTTTTTATACCTGCTATTCAAAACAAGGTGCGCGCGCATCTCAAAACCGATTTCATTTTGATTTTAATATATAGAGAGATATTTTTATTAATTTTTTCAGTAACGCGTGCTCGAAAGTACGAACGCAAAAGCTACACTCACTGAAAAAGCTAGACTCATTTTATGAAAAGGGCTGATATTTGACAATCCGGAAATCATTAAAAAATAGGCTAGATGAATAAAAAAAAAGCGTAAGCAGCCATGCTGCATTACTAGAGCTGAGTTTTTATGGGGGGGGGGGGATGGTTTACGTTGGCAGGTAAACATACTGATTCCAAAAGACACACCTTCATCCCCTCCCAAAAATACAAAACAGTTTGAAAGAAATATTTGCTATTTTTGGTCCATAAGAATCGAAAAATTCGGCATTTTTCAAATCTCAGCAGCTTATTGAGTCTTCTTAAGCATACTTCATATTTTTTACAGCTTTCATTTTGGATTAATTTTCGCTCGATTTTGAATCAAAACATACCTATACAAAGTTTGATGTGATAGCTATCCTTTTAAATTAAAAACCCAGCCACAAAATATTAAAATATAGGGTCTAAGGATTTCTATCCGCTAATGATAACAATGGCACAAATTACGAATTCAAAAAAAAAAATTCCCACCTCCTTCGGAAGTGCGTAGAAACAAGCATACTTGGCATGAATCTAGAAATTGGCTGAAAATGGACCCTATGATTGAAATATTACAACAGATATTCTATCGATTTACAGCTACCGAACCACATGTTCATTCGACTTTGTTTTCTTTTAAAAAAATGCTCCTTGGAATCCTTTTTGAGAACGCTTAAGGGAGTCTGTTTTGGAGTCAATGTGATTAGTTTTTGTACAAAATTCTATTTTATTTCCCCCTCATCAAATTCAACAGATAAAATTTCTAATTATGATAATAAATTATTAATTAATTAATTTTTATTTTTATAATAATTAGTGTTGAATTTTATATATTAATTGAACAAAAAATTTTCGGATATATGAATTATTGAAAAGGGCCTAATAAAATTTTTATTTTAGGGTCCAATAATTTTTTATATTAAATAAACTAAAAAAAATCCACTTCCTATTACAGGATGGCTTGCAAAATTTTCAAAACAAAATGCAGAACTTTAGCGGGACCTTAATATTATTTTCTTAAAAGTTCAACTTCTCCCCCACACTTTTAAAAAATAAAAATAAAATGAAAAGTTGGTTTTTCGCACACATAAAGGAGTCTATATTTTTAAGAATACCAATAATCTAAATAACGAGCATTAAATAAAAGACATAATTTTATTTAATTTATTTTTGTGATTGGTAATTTTTTTTTTTTTTTTGATTGAAAAAACAGCTTTGAGCCGAATGTAATACATTCACAGAAATATAGGAACTCGCAGGACTGACAGACATTACACACCTTTATTACCTATTAGGTACACTGTTGAGGCTTGCAAGATGCTGCACGTCTCCTCACATTTTAAAGCGAATAGACAGGGCTATGTGGTACCTAAAAATTCTGTTCTTGGTTACCATTACATGAATCAATTTTTTACTGCTTCACATAAATATGAAATAAAAATTTGCTTAAAACGAGAAAAATAAAATTCAAGTTCGTATGTTTCTAAACTGCGAGGTTCTTTAATATAGTTACTACATTAAATATGTTCAGAGAGGTTTTTTCGCTTTTTAAAATTAGCTCCCTAGTCATACTTGAGTGTTATTTTGGCAGAACGTTATTTTCATTAGGATGGTTTTTGATGGAAATAGAATTCACCTTAAATCGCAAATTTCCAACTGGTGGTTGGGCAAAAGGTATCCCGTAGAATGCATTGAATTTTTCGCCATTTCTTGCTTCTAAATAGGTACCGCTTAATGTTCCTTGTTCTATGGTGACCAAGGCGGCATTTACTAAAATAAAAACACAATTTTAAGCCATTATGAGTAACTCTCTCATTATTTTTGAACAATAATAAATTATTAAAGTTAAGACCAAATTAGTAATTTTTTTAAAAAAGGAAAATTTCGTTGACTATTTTAATTTCAAAATTTATCGTAAATCGCTGATTCAACTCACCCGACAGAGCGACCAATAAAATCACCACAATCGACCGGTACATTTTGCGAATATCCGATACACACCACATTTGCGATTACTCAGTATGCTGTAATCTAGCATCCTTACGTTCAAACGCGTATCGGAGCATTTACATAGGAGTTATCGTCGAGCCTAGCCTTGTTTCTCCCACCCTACACAGTATAGCATGTGTTTGCCAAATACAGCGCAACAACATTAAATTGGTTTGCTCTAATTATATATTTAATATATAATATCGAGAATCAAATTGATCTAATTAATGCCTCCTAGTATAGTTCCAGCAAAATTTTCAACGACAATGAATTAGGTACGCAATCGATATTAGAACAATGTTGAAAATTCCAGCTAGAGTTAATCTAAGGGAGCTTTCAAGACTAAAAAAATACTCACAACCTCACGATTATATATTATAAATATTTCTATTCTCATTCAGAATGGCGCGTACGTATTAAACATAATATGCAAAGTCATCAATATAATGTTACATGGGTGTGGGGGGGGCGGGGCACGTTTTTGCCATCTATTTATAGACTTGGAGCCTTTCAAATAAAGATCAATTACATGGCTTAAAATTTTCAATAAAATCCTTTTGAACTTGAGGACCTACACAAATCCTATAGTTTCAACAAAAAGTTGAAATTTGGCTCACTGAAAATGTGTTCTACTCGATAAAAATAAGTAGGTAGTCATCACAAACATAAATTTACATAGCATTTGATTCAATTAAAATAAATACGTATATAGACAGTGTAAATGATTTCCATGGGTGAACAACTAAATTAAACATTTACATTTCATGTATTTATTCAAGAACGCATTAAGCAAAGTAATAAGATTGCATACAACATCGAATTAGGCGAATCTTATGTTTTATGGGTACGTATAAGAGATGAAAAGCTGCATGCACCTATGAGAATGATATCAATATCTCGACGTCGATAGATCAAAGAGCTAAGCTAAGACATTTTTATTTTGAAGTTGATGAAACTTTTCGTTCGAGTTTCTCTCTTGTTGATTTATAATTTTAAAATTGTTGAAAATTTGACTCCAGCTAAAAATCAAAATAGGATTGGGTGTCAAATTGATACTGTGAAAAAAAAAACTGAAAATTTATTCCTAAAAATGACTATTATAGGATCGCAGAAGTTACATACTCAAGCTCTGGAGGTAAGGTGGAGTCTGGAATCAAGTTCCTAAATTGACTAAATTGACTCCGGAGTTGAGATGGAGTCTAACTCAAGCTTCCCGATAAACTTCGGAGTTAAAGGTCGGAGTGAAATTTAAGGCCTAAATCTGGAGTCAGATTGGGGTCTAAGTAACAATTTCTAATTGACTACCAGTCCTTGCTGACCATAAATCGAAGAAAAAGTGTACCATTATTTTAAAAATATTTATCGCTTAAATCCCTCCTGTTGATTTCGCCATTCCTGAAAATGTTAATAATTTTTTATGCTAACTATGAAATTGGGTCATATTCTGGTCCCTAACTAATGCCACACTCGAAGTTTGGATTTTCAAGGTAAATTTAAGAATCATTTTAATCGATGATTTTGCGATGGAACAATTCAAAAATCAAATCACAATTTTTCCTATTCACAAGAAATTTTATTTATATTGTTTATTAACCTGGTGCCTAGATTTTACAAAATAAATTAGTTATAGGTACCTATCTCGAAAATGACGGTCAGCTTATAGCGATTATTTGCGAAATTCACTTAGATTTTGTTTCATCAATGTACTTCAACTTTTTCACAACAACTGATCTTATGACATATATAAAAGAAACGATAAATTTTAGCATTAATTTACACATATATAGGGTAAGTGTACCAATTAGTTGACATGCTCCAAATAATTGACACCCAACACGTTTTTCTTCAAAATAAAGTTTATTGTTCATTTTGGGCCATTATTACCAATTATTTTAAATAAATTTGTATTTGTTACAATTTTAGCAATTTATTATTTATTTAACATGAATCGTTGGGGTGTCAAATAATTGGTACAAGGGGGTGCCAAATAACTGGGTGTCAAATAATTGGGACATCTCACTTTTTCACTCTGGGGGGGTTCTTAGCGAGGTTACCAATGAGGGTAGACTCGAATGTAAATAGGTCAAAATATTCCCTAAATGATGTAGTTTCATATGCTATATTCAGATTTTTGCTACCATTCATAGTTTGGGGGAAATATTGGAAAACGTGTAAAAAAATTCTTACGGGTGTCAATAATTGGTGCACTTACCCTATAGCATAAAAAACAAAACCGCAACAGTAAATAACATCACATGCAGCAACAAATACGAGAACCACCACATATCTGCACCATGGGTTCGTAAATGTGGAGCTCCGTTATTTTTGATCACATATTTGAACCAAAATATTGTCGTACGCACTGTGGGGTCCCTGGGACCCCAAGGTAAAAAATCAACTTAAATTCTATTAGACTGATTATGCTACCTTTATATTTATTTTCTGAAGTAATCAACATAAAATTTGTTATATTACTGCTCCCCTCTCTAAATTCTCCTCTTCTATAATTTTTTTAATAACTTGGCAAATTGAAAAAAATTCACGGTATACCTTAATGAAAATCCACACTTCGATCAATTTCTTATTTACATTCCTCAAATCAATAAAAAATGAGAGCATCTACGTCATCACAAGACGATATCTCAAATTACTTTTAGAAAAATTATTCGAAAAAATAATTTTTGAAAAGGCATGTAGTGTGAGAGGTTATGCAATATGTTTTACACAGATGGTTTGAAATTACCTAATGTTGAATATTTTTTAGCGCTAGGTAGCACGTTACAAGAGGGACTTACACAAGTTGTAAGAGAAATGAAATTGAACTTGGGGTCCCAGGGACCCCACGGTGCGTTTTCAGGGTTTTAATTTAAGTAAACCCTTAAGGCATATTCTTATAATTATATAGTTACGCATAAAAGCTGGTTCCCTATGTGTTAAAAAACAATTACGAGTCAACTCTGTGTGAAAGTGGGTACCGTGTATGGAACCAGGTTTCACAGCTCCTATATTAGACTCCCCTTACTCTCCTATATCGAATGATATACTTAACAGGTAAGATTTTACTTTCTGCGAAACCTACATCTTTGTATTTAACAGTGCATGGGTACTCTCGGTAGAGAGGGGTCTCACGTTGCTGATGTAGAATTTCACGTACTGAAAGTTAACTCTCTATGCGTAATTATATTTATTTTCCGATTTAATTTTTTAATGAACAGGTACAGGGTGTTAAGGAGCCGACTTACACATAATCTTATTACTATCTACTTTGTTTGGCATTCTATCGCTGTTATCAATACCTATACTGATATACATTTATTTATATTTATGATTTAATATTTCTGTCCTCTTTGGATCGTCGTAATGTATTACCTGAATAAAATTATTTCCTGAAATATATTTTCATCAATCTTTTAAGCGTTATTTTTCCATTTTATAACTGAGTTTTCAACTTGAAAACTATAGCTATTACAGCATACCTGATTTGGGAAGGGGGTCTTCGAAATTTTTGCATTTCAGAACATTTGCCAGATGATTTCAAATTATCTGAAATCTGAAAATTTGGTGACCCTACTCTCTTCCAACTACCCTTCGTGAATCAGGTAGGCTGCAATAGCTATCATTTTTATTGAAAACTTACCTAAAAAATAGTTCTTTGAAAATCCATCCATAAACAATAGACCAATCACTAACACAAAACATTACGAATTCTTAGATTATGTTACTTAAACTAAAATAAATAAATGGAAAGACAAGGTAAATTTTATTGACTTAACTTGAGATACATTTGTGAAAATAATAAAAAATAAATAGGTAAACATGTTTTAGCAACAATCAACATACTTAGTTTAAAGCAATAAGTTCACAAACATTTGAGCATTTGTTTATAATAAGAATTACAAACCTTCAAATAATAATTTCTTACAAAAACTGAAAAGTAACTTAATTTGAAAACCTATAAAAATTAAACTTAGTAAGTACTCGAAAATACGATTTCAACATTTCGCTGACTCAACTTTTACAACATTCGTGAAAATGTTGAAGATATGTTTTTTCTTCGATGTACCTACATAGTTATTTCAGGTTTTTTGCCATTAATCAAAAGTGATAATTCCAAAATTTTGTTAATTTGACTTCCAGATCATTCGTAAAAATATAGGAAAGAGTTTTTACTTCAAATATAGAACTACGCTTTCAACTATAACTGGAGGGAAAATTTTTAAAATATTAATTTAGGAGAGGAAAACTAATCTAAAAACAGAAAGATATCGCTTATAAATAGGAACAACAAATTTTTCAAGAATAGTTCTTAAAATAATAAAAATAAATAAAGTTTGGTGCCAAAACTTTTTCAGCTAAAAGACGAGTTTACTCACAATTTTTGGTTGTAAAGAAAACAGTAACGCCTTTATTTCGTTTTACAGGTATGACGAAAGGTTTTAATGATCGAGTCAAGATTTTCTTACCTTCTTTTGAATATGTTTCAAAACATGAATTCACATTTATACCAATCTCATTTTGGAAATCCGAAAAATTCAATCGTTTTTGCAACGTAAGACTGCTCAGTAGCTCTCATTGAGGAGAAAACCAGCATATCATCCTGCTTATAATGTCCAGCTATACTAAAGTCCTATAACCAGTACGAGTGGTGACATACGTCATTTTCTATCCAGTCCATTTCGTATGCAAATCAATGCAAACTTTATGCAAAATAGTTAAAGATGTAGAATCCAAGAGTTGCACAAACTGTATGATAATTTTTGAATTTTTCAGAGGAAAATAAAATAAGAACAATTTTTAAAAATTTAAAAAATTGAAATGTATCAAGTTAATCGAGTTATAAAGTTGTATACAACTCCATCTACTCTAATGTTTACATTTTTGGAGTGGATAGAAAATGGCGTACGTCACCACTTGTCTTGTTATAGGGCTCTAGCTATACGAGTTCAACCATTAGATTGAGGGCGACATTTTTTACTTCTATCATTCATTTTGCATTTTCTCACATGAAAGCGAAGACTTTTTTCTATATAATAACCCTTGCAAAATGTACAGGGTAACAACTGTGCGTTAGCTATATGCGCCGTATTCCTTACAGGTCTATGAATTGTAAAACTGCCCAGCTTTCTTAAATTTTGAATTGATGTTGCTCTCAGAGGATCTTTTTTTGGAATGGCTAGTATTTCCTGAACTTCTTTTTCCGACTCGTGATTTCTAAATAAATGTCTGCTGAAATTAGAAACATCTGTCTCGCAATAAAAGCAAAAAGTTTTTTTATTTTTATACTTGCGTTTCTTTTTTAATGGTGCACTTTTTTGTGCGCCACTGGCATCGTTATTTTCATCAAAAAGAGATAGATTATTATTATTATTATTATTATCGTTGGAAAAATATAGAATTTCATTTATATCATTATTTGTACTAAAAATAGATGAAGTTTTTTCATTATCCTCAGTGTCACTATTTTCATCATGAATTTCGTTACATAAACTATTAGTGTTACTTGGAGATAACAGAATTATTTCTTCGTTTGATTCGTCGATTAATACTGAAACAAATCCAATTATTGGAGCCGAATCGTCTGAAGAGGGTATATATTCCGATCCAGCATCATCAAAGTTGCATAACGATTCTACTTCATCAGATGATTCTAAGCAACAAAAAATTGATATCATTCAATCAATAGAAAGAAGAAATATTCTGGTTTAGCCGACTATACACTTATCAAATTATATATTCTACAGAAATAATTTTGAGATATTTTTCGCCAAGAAAATACGAATTTGAGTGAAATGAAAAAATGGGTGGCGCGATGCGATTCTTTCTGTCACGTTTACCGAAATTTTTTTCGAAGCATTTCGTGAAGATGAAAATACACAAAACATGATAACGTATAGCGAGCTTAAGCAGTAGATATTTATTAACATAGGTAGATCTATTATCAATTGTATAATGCACATCTACTTACCCTGATTATTCTGTATCGTTGAATCAATCAATCTGTTTCCACGTCTCATTTTTTAAGTAAACAAATACTTCAAATTATAGAAATTAGGAACACTAAAATTGAACATGCACGTTTTTCTTTCTTTCAGGTAGCAACGAATGAATTAACGATACCATGAGACGTATAATAACACTACGAGCAGGCGAGCACATGAGAATGTAAGCAACTTCGAATGGCAGCGACTTTCACGTGCATAGAGCTGACTTTCACATACACTGCCTCCACTTTCACAGTTGTTACCTACTTATATGTTTATTTAAACGGAACTCACTTTCACTGTTTTTGGATGGAGCGAACTTTAGAGTTACATACATGTTTTATAAGTTTTGTTCTAATTATTCATTTGATGCATTTCTTCAATTTATGAGACGAAATATTGATAATAAAGCGTTTACTGACGCTAAAGTGACTTTTCCCTGTTAACGTTGGGGTGGGTCAATTTATTAACATAATACCATGGAATTAAATATTACATAAAAATATGCCTCTGCAAAGTACTTTTAGGCTGTTGCACCGATGATCAAATACTAGATTACAGAAAAATTATAATTATACTATTGCAGCACTAAAACATGATTGATATCTATTGACTAAAATGACAGTTTTAGAAAGTGGTAAGTTGTGGATTAAAGGAAACAGATTGTTAACTGAACATTTGAGCTATGGAACGCACCTTCCAGTAAAGGAAGAATGTCGCCTCATGCCAGCTTGTCTCTCCTACATCCAATTTTAAGGATAACCAGTTCACATACCGCTCGCTCATCACGAACTCCATGTAAATGTATTGAAGATTGATGGAAGGACTATAGGGTCGCCTTACTCGTAATCAGAGATGGAAAGCCGTATGATAAAACTTTTGCTTTCAGCTTTAGCTTCTGACCTTGAAAAATAAAACTTCGGCTTTTGCTTTTCAAATTTTTTCATATTCAGCTTTCGCTTTTGGCTTTTGCTTTTCAACCCAAATATCATTAGCTTTTAGCTTTCCGCTTTGGACTTTCGGCTTTTCCCCTACATTTTGAATATTTTCTTTTGGTACAACATAATAATTTTTTA
Organism: Phenacoccus solenopsis; assembly: GCA_009761765.1. Classification (NCBI taxonomy): domain Eukaryota; kingdom Metazoa; phylum Arthropoda; class Insecta; order Hemiptera; family Pseudococcidae; genus Phenacoccus; species Phenacoccus solenopsis. The sequence continues at coordinate 3,645,203 of CM019756.1, forward strand.
TCATTTCAGTTTTGATGACGAGATAATCAACGAATATAAAAAATGATAATTTAAAATTTATAAGTACTGCAAAAGCTGAAAAAATAAAACTTTTGCTTTCAATTATTTGTGCGTTCTAGCTTTTGCTTTCAGCTTTTGCTTTTTAGGTAAAAAACTCTCCACTTTTAGCTTTTAACTTGCTTTCCATCTCTGCTGGTAATAGAAGAACTGCTATAGAGAATTTATAATGACTGGTCTATGTTCTAATTGGTCATATGTTACGCACGTAATGACCAATCATAACGCTAGAATGTGATAAAATGTAGGTAGTTTCATCTCTACCTTCCTAAATAATATCGTTCAGTTTACAGTGAACGACTAAAATTCGTTTGTGATTTGAATCATCAGCTGATTTGTGTTTTTATTTTACGAGTTAGTCGAAGTGAATCTACCACATTCCAACTTGCTGATTGGTTGATACATGCGTGACGTATAACCAATTACAACATAGACCAGTCATTATAAATACTCTATGCAGTTATATGAGTCAAATGATGTCAATAAATTTTCTTCTTAGAGCGCTACTAAGATCACACTACATAAGTTTCATCATAAAGATTATACCCAATCTCTTACCTGCCAGTTTCTGAGGTCCAGATGCAGCCTAAAAGAATCTGATATAGCCTTGAAGGCTTCTTCTTGAACTTTTGTGATGATGAGATGCCACATTCACCCATGATCAAGGTATGCAAACTGTTTAAAGAAGGATTTGTAACAGAAAAGACAGATAACCCAGCAGCAGTGAGCCTTGGAACCGTAAGAGAATAAATCCCCACTGTTGGAGCTGTGATTTTCTAGGGTTGCAAAGCCCGCTCCTACAACTGCAGTATCTTTAGTGCATACTGCAATTCGGAGTTCCAGGAGAACTGAAGAAGGAATAGCTCTAGCATGGAGAACTAAGAAATAATGCCAGAGCTAGGCTAGGGTGCCTCGGGTTTGCCAGGCCCGTATTCGCTAGATGCGAATCCCGGAGGAGAACTATACGCCATAGTATTCTTACCTCTGATTTATACACGAAGGAGGAAATCTATACACTCTAAATTAGAAGGAAACAGTAGCACTTGCCAAAGAAGACTAAAAACCCCGTGTCTAAGTGATCTTTGCTTATTTACAGTTTGCGGTCAATTAAAAAGCACTTTTTTTTCAAAAGTTGAAAATTAAGGTATGGAGGTTGTGTAATACATATTTCAATGCTAAACCAATTTTAAATTTGAGTCAAGAAATTTTATACCAAACTTGATTTTAATTTGAAAAGGTGCAAAGATCACTTGAACACAGCGTATAAAACCAAAACGTATGAAAATGGGTGGAAAAACAATAAAGATGTATCGCAATCATTTTTACTTTTTTGAATAAATTACAACTTAATCATTAACAAAAAAAACAACAACAACAACAAAAGACGTCAAAAATTATACATTTTACCACTCAAACAACATCGTAAATTCGAGATGAAATTTCATGTACGCAACAACGAAATCGCTTTTTCGTAAACTTCTTTTCTTAATTTACCGCTATCAGGATTCCTTCTAAAAATAGTTTGGCAAGTAGCAATAGCATCAGCATATTTCTTCGCTTTGATAAAATAAGTCCCTAATTTATACCCGAGGTAAGGATCATTTTTGCCAGATAGATTCCATGCTTTGACGTAATGAGAACTAGCATCACCTGTGAACAAGAGAAATGACCTACATTAATAACCGTTTCAGATACATCCGCAGGAATTCAATACAAACTCCTAACTTACCGTATTTTTGATCCTTTTCCGCAATCATTCCGAACAACTCGTGAGCTTTCGAGCATCCCTGATTGTAGATCAATATTTTCTTGATTAATTCGTGAGCTAATTCGTGTTTACCTGATTGCACATAATGGTCGGCTAGCATTAACCAGCAGCGTTCTAGATACTCAGCTTCTTCAAACTGCCACGCAGTTTTTGCGATTATTTTCAACACATTACGAGCTCTTTGGGGTTGTTTTTGCATCATGTAACCCATAGCCAATCCAAGAGATGCGCCAACTCTGATAATAGTCGAAACGATGCTTGTTACTTTCATTATATGCAAATTCGTAAAATTTAGTGCGATGAATCAACTCATAGACTTATTGTTGATAAAGAAAGAATACGCAGTCATGCGGCATTATGGGAGCTGAGTTTTGAATAGGAGCTTGTTCAAATTTTCAGATAATGTTGTTAATTTCTTCATGCTCACATGCAGTACCATGTACCAAGACTGAAAACCCTCATCCTGAATTTGGGATATAGCATACTTCTTATGCCCAATAATTATATGAGTTCATATTAATAACATTTTTACTTATTTGAGGTTCCTCAAGTTCTACTCAAACTTTGATTATCTGCCATTTTAGATCTATTATGGCCCAAATTCAAGAGGTCATATTCTGGTCATTAACTAACCTCACACACGAAGTTTGATTTTCCTACGTTGATTTAGTGATGAGATATAGAACATTCAAGAAATTTCATGACTCGAAACTCCCTCAGAAAGCCGTTTTTTGTTTGAACTCCACTCCAAATACACTTGTGAAGCTGAAATTTTGATATGTTGGTGTCCGTGACTCACTCTTTCATATGAGATCGGAAATCAAAATTTTGAGTCATTTGTCCCCTCTTCAGCCCCTTCAAAATCTGAGTGATCAAGGCATTATTTCTGCCATATTAATTAATTATTTTTTATATTTAAAATAATCAAATTTTCATTAAATGAATGATTTAAATTAGGAGAATTTATTAGTCATTCAATATTAAAAAATTTAAACTTGAAAATTAGTGTTCGTCGCCATTTTGAGGAGCATCAAAAAATCAAAAAAGTACCTTTTTCGCATTTTCTAGTAAAGTCTCTCACCAAATGTTGAGCGCCAAAAAGTTGGACATTTCTTAACCTCCCTTCCCAAATCAGGTAGAAAAACTCAGCTGAATATTGCTCGGTAATAAAATGATTTGAAAAATATACACAATCAATATTATATGTTCTTTCACTCACCTTAGCACATCACGTGAAGCTAATAACGTCAATTCATTCATAGCTTTATCGATTAATTGTTTTTCTCTAAAAGCCAGTAAAACGAAATTCACTAATAAAGAACGATTAGTCTCTTCTTCCGGTGAATTGGGATGAATTTCCTATAGAAACAAAAAACTCTTAATTTTTTTTAATCATTTAAAAAATATATTAAATTATTTTGATTTTTGCAGATAATTTTAACCAAAGCCAAGTATTGCATACTTTTTTCAGTTACCATGGTACAGGTAGATTCGCCTAATACATTCTATTTTTTAATATATTTTTTCAATTATAGTATCAACTCCATGCCTTCAATTTGACAGTAGTCAACTTACTTGATATTAAATAAATTCGGGGAATTCATTTTTTCCCAATTTTAATCTAAAAGCACAGAGTCTACTAGCGACTGGTACGTTACTAGTATTGGAAAATGCCGAAGAAATGCTACTATTGATTAGCAGTGGTATTAGTACCAGTACCGAACTCCGGTTTCAACAACGAAATCAAATAATCTTCTTACTTGTAATAAAATTTCCGCGGTTTCATGATCATTCAGTAGTAAATAAATTTCGACCATATTATGAACAGCTTGTTGGCCCCATTCCGGATCATGTTTCACGCAGTTAAAAAATTTTAACGCTTCCATGAAATCATTATTATACCAATTATAAAGACCTATGATTAAAAATTGTTATTTTACCAATTACTTTCTCAATAAAAAACACATGTAATCGAAGAAATTTTCTCACACCTGTGCAATATGCTAATCCAGAATCACTACGACCTACAACAGCAGCGTTGTGTAAATACGTCACTACATCCTTCAACGCAGCCATTCTCCTTTTAACTTCGATCATACGAGCCAACGCCAGCCAGTAGTTGGGTTTCTGCATCAACAACTTATGAAATAAATTGCTGGCCGAAGAGAAATCGCATTTACGAAACGATAAATCAGCAGACATTAATAGGGCTAGTTCGTTATTCTCGTCTTTTGATAATAAAGAAGTGCAAATACTCTGACAGGAACCCCAATCGTTAACCTATCATTGAGAAAAAATTACAAACGGTTTAAACATACACTTATTATAACATCGATACGTAAAACTAGAACTTCCAAATAACCTGTAAATATAATTTCGACAAAGCGATCTGAATGGCTACATTTTCCTGCGACGAGCTATCCTCACAATGCGACAGCGCTAATTTATAATGCCTGATGGCCGCTTCGTAATCATGCAAACTGGCCTCATACTCCGCCATTTGGCAACACATCTCTACAGCCAACGAAGCATTACCGGTGCCGATCTTTTTGTACGCTTCGTTTAAAATATTCACAGCTTCTGGGATATCGCCTAATTTCTCTTTTATCTGTAGAAGCGATAGGAATTATTGTAATTTCTCGGTAACGTCGTTTTATCCGATATTATTTTAAATTAATCGTAAACCTTGGCTAATAACGTGGCTTTGTTTTGAAGTGACACGTGACTGAGGGTTACTTCCGCCATCTCCCATTGTTCTAGGGCGAATAAAAGCTGAGCTAGATCTAAGCTACCTTCGACGCCTGTGAATTTAATGCAAAAATTGTCATTAATTTTTGTTTTTTTTTTGTCTCTTCGTCGTCGAACCAAAAAAAAACCCTCACCAGCTTCTCTGTAGCATCTCATCGCTTTCCCATATTGATGGCATTTATAGTACAATTCGGCTAATTTTTTCGAAAGCTGAGGCGAAGGTTTCTTTTTTATAGCTTTTTCGTAAATGTCCACAGCTTCATTTATTTCCTATTAAAAATAAAAAAATGAATATATACAAAAATAAAAATATAAAAAAATAATGAATGATACACAGGTGGTTTCGAAAAATACGATGAAGCCTTTATCAATGAATAATACTTTTGCATAGATCCTAAAAAGTTCGATGTTCATGGAAGATACAAACGTACTTGAACATTTGAAGGATGCAATGCAGTATATCCGATAACAAACTCGTGCTTATGAAGGGGGTTACTCATCCTACATACAAAGTTTGACCTTTCTAGGTCGATGTTATGGAATACATCTTAGATTTGAAATCAAATATCACATTCCTACCTGGCTTGAATTATGAGATGAAAATTTCAAAAGAAAAATTCTTCCAAAAAATTATACAAAAAATTTTGTTCAGCATGCACTATTAACTGTGGGGAATCCACTTGGAGTATATAATGAACGATAGAATGATGGTGGGATCTATAGTAAATTTTGAAAACAGAGAATCAGTAAGAATTTTCCAAGTTATCTGCAAAAAACATGAAAAAAATAATTAATCTTTCTCATCATTTTTTAACCTCTTCTCCATACTTTCCCTTATTCTTATCCACTGACTACTTTTTTCTAGTAATACTACACGTTAACTTTTTGATACATATAATAGCATATTTTTATTTGATCGATAATGAAAAATACCAATTTTCAAAGGTGATCAATGATCATTACCAGAAGAGATTTTTCGTTTAAAATTATCTTTTACAATTCGCTCCCTTCAAATAAAAGGATGCGCAAACCATTACACACAAGAGTTGTACGAGTGGCCCTACATCATAGGTGAAGGAGCTTATACTAGAGTGAAACATCCCGTATACAAAAAAATTTCATTATTATTGAACATGATTGTCACAGTATCATTGTAAACGCCATGTACATGTCAAAATATTGTAAACATTTTCTCACCATTTTCAAAATTAACGTAATCATGATAAAATGATAATTTCAATTCCCTGCAGCTCCTTGAATTGAAGATATAGGCAAAAATTGTATATGACTTCTTTTACATTGCTTTCTATGTACGAAAAATCTTTCCCAAGGTTTCAATTTTTCTGGTGACATCATACCATATGTACTCGATATGGTGACGTAATTGGAAGATAATTTGAGTCTCGATGAGAAATATCATTTTGAGTAATGAATAATATAATATGCATGGCAAAAAGAACAAAAATGGTACATAAAGTTTTTGCATATCTCAAAAATTGAAGGAGCTACAACACATTGAAATTTTCAATTATTTTTAGTTTCTTTCCGTTTGAAATAGAGCGAAAATTTTATATGAAATTTTTCAATGCAAAACGTGAATGCAGTAATATCCGCTCATCCATATTGATAAAAATTACTTGAAAAAAAATATAATAATAATAATAAAATTTTTTTCAAGAACTTCTTCATCTTTTCCATAAATAGATGAGATGCATCTGAACACGTGCTTTTTGGTTCCTCTTTACTATTATTAACGTATTAATACATTGACATAGGCTCCACAATATTTGTCAACATTCCCTGCATAATTTTATGATTCTGTTTTAAGATATTAAAAATATATTTGGCTCACTCGAATAGAAAAATACGCATCAGCCAATTTAATTAAATTTTCCTGAGTGGGAAAACGTTCGGCCAATTCTTTAAAACATTCTATAAATTTTTTAGTATCTTTATTTTGCTTTAGATAAATATCAGCCATTTTGGTACGAGCCTAAAAAAAAACCAATTAATGAATACAAAATACTTGAGAGCTATAGACAAGTGAATATTCGTCCAAATGGAATAAATATTACTTCGAAATAAATGGGACTATCGTAAGAAATAGTCGAAAGCAAAGATAACGCTTTGTCGACATCATTTTTCCAAAGCTCCAGATCTACTCTGGCCATAATAATTTGATCTTCTTGCGAGGTACCTTGTAACAATTGAGTGGCTTTTTGAACAGCTTCAGTTGCCTTTTCAGCTTGCCTCAGGATCTGATAACTGGAACTCAAGTCCAAGTACAAGGCGGCCAAGTCGAGCGTTTTCAGAGATTCTTTTTCTGTATCGGAAAATGTTTTCAAATTACATTTAAATTTCCACTACTGACGGAAAAAATGAATCCTTTTGTACCTGAAATGCATTTTAATGCCGTCTCCAATGAAACAACGCAGTCGGTAAAATTATTCCGATGCTTATGTATTCGTCCTTGTAGAAAATGAAATAAAGGTTTCGAACTAATATTTAAATTCTGACTCAAACATGCGTCTAGTGTGGATTCAGCTTCATTGAATTTTTTCTACAAACAAAAAAGAAGAAAAGTAGTTTTCTACTTAATAAACAAATTATTACTTCGAAAAAAAATTATCACTTGTTTGATTAAAACTTGAGCGTAAATTAAATTCGCATCTGTGTTAGAGGAATTCAAATTCTTCACCAAATGATGTAAAACTTGTTCGCCATTTTTATCATCTTGAGCATCAATATAAACGGTACCAAGTTGAAGCCATCCTTCGATTAAACCAGGAAGCGTGTCCACTATTTTTCTCAAAGTGACTATTTTGAAATTATTACAAGTCGCCTACTCGAACAGAAAAAAAAATGATAATAATATTTTAAATAGAAACAATTTACCAAAAAACCAAATAAATTATTCTCACAGAAGATGGTAATTTTTTCAAAGCGTCCAAGATAAAATTGGTATCAAAAGAGGCCAAGAACTTTATACCGAAAGGAATGCCAGAGACTGCTTTAACTTTTAAATCGACAGCTTCTTTTATTAATTCTTCTCGTCTTGAATCTATTTCAAAAGCTGCTTTCAACAATATTATATCGGGATTTGGCTCGGCATTATATACATCTAATAAAAAATCAATTTGTTCTTTCACCTGAAATATATTATAATAATTCAAATTCAGTAACGCCTTGAACTTACTCTAAAGTTTAACCTACACTATCTTTCGATCCAGATTCCAATTGGCATTTAGTTAATCCAACCAAAGCTTCTGTAGCTGTGTCATCGAGTCTAGCCACGTTTTTATAAATTTTGCTAGCTTCTTGGTAATTTTTCAATAGAAAATGTTGGTAAGCTAGCTCTAAATTCACGCCTATATCATCTGGTACCAGATGTACGGAATGTTGCAGAAATTTAAGACACAGTTTAACAATATCTGAGTTGCCGCCGCATGCTCGTGATAACGAGGTTGCAAATTCAAATGGCAATCTCCAACTTGTAGGTTCTTGGCTTTTGACTTGATACAAAAGGTTTTCGAGATCCTCAGTGATATCGTAATTCCCTTTATTGCACACTTTGTTGAGGATATTGACCTGAAATCATTCGTTCATCAACTTCCTCAAGTATGGCATGCATTATTTCTCAATAACTTACCAACAGAGCTGGTATATTGGATTCATCAAAAGTCAAAATTCTCGCAGCGATATCGATAGCTTGATCCCAATCTTTATCGATCAGCACCAATTTCATTTTCTCTATTAATGGAGGCGTTTGTTTAGGGTACTTGACGATCATCTGGTTCAGTTTCGAAACTCCTTCGTCTCGCGATAACGAAAGAATTTCACCGATGGTTGCTTCGAAATTCTGACCATCCTGTTGATTTTTTACACAATTACATTGATCTTAAATTCGACACTTTTCAAATAGAAAATCATTTCACCTGAGCTAAAACAGTTCTGAAACAATCAGCGGCTTTGGTTAATTTACCGTCATTCAATTCGAGCCAACCTTTAATCAAAAACCCTTTGGTTGTGTTTCGATTAGCCCTAAATAACATTTCTTCGTATTCGCGTGTTTTTGAATAATCATCGATTTCTAGAAGAAACACAGCAGCATAATAAAGCGATAATTCCGATGCTCTTTTGCGTTCATTTTTCAAACGATTTTCTAATATAACTAACGCTTCACCGTCAGGTACCTGTGATTAAAAAAACAAGCTGTATAATATCGTACTCTTAGTATCTCGATACGAACACAAGTTGAACTTACTTCGCACAAATTTTGGGCATGAATACTCGCCAATATCACAGCCAAACCAATATCTGGTTTTACCAGCAAACTTTCAAGCTCTCTCAGAGCTTCGCCGATTTTACTTTGTAAAATTAACGCGATGCAATACTGCAATTTCAAACCACTATCTGGTGAATTCAGGGAAGCCGATTCGGCGATTCTTTGCATAGTATGGAAATACTTCTCTCGACAGTAATATCGAGTCAAAGCGAAATCCATTTTAAATCTAGGATCACTTTCAAAATTAGTGAAACATCAACGATATGAATGTAGTGTTATCACTTGTCAGATTCGCACAATAACAGACTAACGGTAAACTGTTGGTTGCCATAGCAACACTATGGTCTTACCAGAGTACTGCTAGATATAGTGGACTGCCATATTGGTTCCTAGCGTTTGGATTGGATATGTAGAAAGATGTATACTATAACCCGCCATAGGTAGTATGGAACCAGGATTGGAGACTAGTACCATCAAATAGCTTAGCTCGCGAGTAGTTACTTGCGCCTAGTCTCACTCCCCTTATGTGTTCATCGTATGCAACTATTTGTACATGGAAGTACAACATATAATATTTTTTAAAATTTAAACGAAACTACTGATTCAAGTATCTATGATGATAGAAAAAAAAATGCAAAAAAATTTGTGGTATACACTTTTTGCCTATCTTCATTTTTGAAGGAGCTACGATGATTCAAAATTTTTCCAAAATTCCATTTTTTAAAATTTGATTAAAATCATTCATTCAAGTAGGTACCTAGGACGGTAGAAAAAATGCATTAAAAATTGTAGTAAACACTTTTTGCCTATCTTCATTTTTGAAGGGGCTAACAATAATTTCAAATTTCCCCATGATTTTTTTTTTTAATGTGACTGAAATCAAGGAAAAATTAAAATTCAAATATGTACGTTTTGCTAATCTTCAGAATTGAAGGTATTTCAGCAATTCCTATCACTACACGGATTCGGTACTAGTTTCATTTTTCATCTTTATATTTTAATTTTGCGAGAAAAAATTGTTATATGTAGGTTTTACAATGGTTTTGATTTTGTCTATTATTTCTCATTCAATCCTCAGCCCTTCTTCGAAATATATAATCATGAGTAATAAAACATCATGGGGAAATTTGAAATTATTGTAGCCCTTCAAAAATGAAGATAGGCAAAAAGTGTTTACTACAATTTTTAATGCATTTTTTCTACCATCCTAGGTACCTACTTGAATGAACGATTTTAATCAAATTTTAAAAAATGGAATTTTGGAAAAATTTTGAATCATCGTAGCTCCTTCAAAAATGAAGATAGGCAAAAAGTGTATACCACAAATTTTTTTGCATTTTTTTTTTCTATCATCATAGATACTTGAATCAGTAGTTTCGTTTAAATTTTAAAAAATATTATATGTTGTACTTCCATGTACAAATAGTTGCATACGATGAACACATAAGGGGAGTGAGACTAGGCGCAAGTAACTACTCGCGAGCTAAGCTATATGTTGGTACTAGTCTCCAATCCTGGTTCCATACTACCTATGGCGGGATAATACTAGTACATACGTTTGAGTATTAAAGCGGCATGCGAATGCAGCCGACATCTTCAGACATTTATTAAATATCATAAATTCAGAGGGTAGGTAGGTTTTTCCTTTTTTAATATGGTGCTTCGGAAAATAAGTAGGTAATTGCGAAAAAGTTGATTTTAAAATAAAGAAATGAAAAAATTGGAAAAATAAATGCTAAATACCGTCAAACAAAATCTCTAAAACAATATAATTATAATTTCAAATCATTTCGTGGCATTATTTTTGAGAAAAACGCTACCAATGAAAAGCTGCCTGATTCTTCATCAAAAATTAGGAAAAAAACATCACATAAAAGAAATGTGTATATATAATTACGTACACAGAAAGCAAAACTTAAGGGTGAGGGAAATTGAATCTTTTACGAATTTACCAAATAAAAAAAGAAAAACGATCTAAAAGTGAATTCAATCACCAATTTTGTTAAAAAATTAAATTCTCTAAAAAAAGAAACAATATTAATTTAAAAAATTATTTATATTATTTGTACTCAACAATACAATATGTATTAGAGTTAATGTCAAATAATTAATAAAATACACATCGAAAATTCAAAGTTTTGAACACATCATTGAGAAATATATATCACAATAAATAATGCAGAGAAATTTAAACATAATAAAATAATAGAATAGGCCAATGGGTACAAATGTTCACATATAAAAATACATAAATATATTTGCAATGCAACTTGACGTGTAAGTTATTCAAATTAATTCTAATGACAAATGGCATTAAAAAACATTATTATATAAGAGTTTTAGAATCTACTCACAAATTCATACAAATGGATTCCTTAAATACCATAATGCACATTTCTCATAACAGTACTCCAAGAAGATGCTAAACCTCAAAAGAAAAAATTTTTCTTCAAAAATGCATAAAATAGGCTTCTTGATGGGAATTTAAGTTGACTATGTACAAATTATAAGATAAAATCATTATTAATACCCCAAAACATTAATATAAAATCAAAAATCATTTAGAAAATATCGCAAGGAATTCATAAAGAAATACCATCTTCTACTGAATATTAGATACGCTAAAAATAGTCTTATGAATTACCGAATACTGAATACCCACAGGATCCACCTATTAAACGAAATATTACTCAATTAAGAAACTATGGAAATGGACATAAACTTCTACATATCTCAGAGTTACCTATAATAATATACCGAATTTTGCGGAAATTGAATATGCTATCAATGATCAAGACAGTATAGCTGAAATAATAACTATAAGGACCTACCACCAGTAATAAAAAATACTTGTATAATGATAAACATGATGATTACGAAACAATAGAAATAGAATGCGATTTAGAATGGTAAATAAACACTGAATTTTTACATTAATTTTTGTTTATAGAATTAATACCTAATGTTCACTTAGAGGATATAATTTATTACGTTATATAAAGTCTAAAGAGAGACTGATGCATTTAAAGGACTAGGACGTGAAATTAATCGGAGATATTGTGAAACTATGGAGGAAATTAAGCACTTCAAAGAACATCATGAAGTTCTAATGATTAAGGCAGAAATAGCTAAAGAGAAAATATCAGGACGAACATCTGTAATCTTTCCTTAGTTGCTGAAGATAATGACTTAAGGTGGAAAGTTATTGACGAATTGCAAAAAAATTAATGAGCAGAATGATTGCTGAAAAGCTACAATATTCGTATTCACTTGTGTGTTGGAAGCTGTGGTACACTTTTACCTTGATAATTTCACAAATATTTATTTAACTGTACTTTTCAATTTTTTATAAGTATTGAACTCTTATTGCGCGTTTTAAAATGTCACTTAACCGAAAACATGGACAGGTAGTTCACAGTGATGGTCGTAATATAATTTCTAATATAATTCTTATATGAGAAGAAGAAAAACGACTTAATGCACCAGTAGAAGATTTTGGTAAGCCATTAGATCGCGCTGCATTGTATACACTGAGAGAAATTTTTCATAAAATAAAGTAATCATTAAGATTCTCTACGTAATGGTTCCTTCAATTCACAGTAATGGAAGGAATTTTGTGATATTTTAAGGATTTATTACGTTATTAATGTAATGAATACATTATTTAATATAATGTGTCCTTCAAAGTTCGGGAATAAGTTTTACATGCAATGATTACTTTCTTATTCATAACACAATAATAAACAATCCATTACCTATTACCTACATTCCATCATAAAACAGCAGTTATTCGTATAAACTCCATACTCATAACTTTCTCGAGTAAATGCATCACTACATGACAGCAAACGGATGAAACAAAAATGTACAGTAACTATTCTGTTATTATTATGTGATGGTTCCATAATTAACGTACTCAATATGTGATTTTACTAAACTATTTCTTTACTGTAGAACAGTAGCTCCTTTGCAAGTTATAACTTGTTCACAACAATTAGGTAATTGGTGGTGAATTGAAAAGTAAGAAATTTCATGTTTGACTGTAATATAAGATCACTTTAGGTGCTGTGTATGCTCAGTAAATCGAATTAAAAATGCTTAGATTATCGTTGTATTCTATATGTTGAATTGTAATTTAACGAGAACCTGATCAGTTTCTCGCTAGAGTATATAGAAGCGTCAAACACCTTTTAATGTGAAAATTTTGTTATAAGTTATGATTGTTTTTTTTTTCGCAAAATGACTTTTCTTTATTTCTTTGGAGACGTTAAGTTGCAGAGATGGGAGTTTTACCCCGGCGCTGCGAACAGTGTAATTTTAGAATTTATATTTCAATGTGACCCTTCTATTATTCCTCGAGAACCATTTTATATGACCCCGCAAGCACGTGTCTATGGCCTAAGTGGACTGATGTGATGAATGTAGAAGGTTGTATTCTATACGTTGAATTGTAATTTAACGAGAACCTGATGGTCTAAGAATGGGCTATAAAGGGAGAAATAAGCTATATAAGAAAAATTTTTTGCGTATACGATAAGTTTCTCGCTAGAGTATATAGAAGCGTCAAACACCTTTTAATGTGAAAATTTTATTATAAGTTGTGATTGTTTTTTTTGTCTTGTTTTTTTTTTCGCAAAATGACTTTTCTTTATTTCTATGGAAACATCAAGTTGCAGAGATGGGAGTTTTACCCCGGCGCTGCGAACAGTGTAATTTTAGAATTTATATTTCAATGTGACCCTTCTATTATTCCTCGAGAACCATTTTATATGACCTTGCAAGCACGTGTCTATGGCCTAAGTGGACTGATGTGGCTCCAGCGTACATTATCTACATAACGCCTTACGGTGAAACGAGGCGATTGTATAACAATGCATACGTTAGCTATGCGCGAGTTACTGGAAGAATTTCACGGAAGGATATTCATTATAATGACTTAGAAGAGTGTGACTACGACTCTGGATTCGACACTGATAATGATGAAGAATAGTTTAACCAAGTATTTATTGTATTTTATTTATTTATACAAGGAATGTTGTAATTTTTTTCTTATAGCTTTATTATATGATATATATATATTTTTCATTTTGTACAGAAAAAAATAAAAACTACATCAATTTTAAAAAAAATTTTTATTTTCTGCTCAAAAAAGAATATACACAACTTAAACTTATGAATACTTACAAATACAAATGTTTAAAATACATCTACTTACTTACTTACTTTATACTTTTATAATTATAATCATACCTACATCAATAAACATTCACATAGTACCTAATTACTTATAATTATAATCGTACATCAGCACCTACTTAAATACCTATAATTATAATCGTACATCAGTACCTATGTAAAAATACTTAAATAATCTTATGTTTCGTATTAAACACTTATAAGGTGCCTACATACTTACCTGCACCTGAGAATTAATGTGTTAAAACTGGAAAGGTTCGACTTTGATATCATGCACAACTGAGTCAATAATAGATTGTAAATTGAAAAAAGAAAGAAGTTTTTCACAGAGTCTATCCTCGCAATAGCATTTCACATCATTATAAATCTAAGCTATTTCATAATTATTATTAATACAAGATAAATCATCGTATGATGGGAAATAATTATTTATTGTATAAGAAATATGATTTTCTAAATTACCTCGATCTAATAATTGCATATTGTTGACAATATTTTCTTTGCAATAATCGAAAATTAATTGAAAAGCAGTTTTCGATGATGAGGCGAATTCATTCATTAATTCAAAAGTAGAAAGAATACAAGAGGTAAAACGAAGTAAAGTCTTCCAACTTACTTTTTGTAAGATTAATAAATCAGTAAATAACCCATCTGACGCATTACTTTCCGAAATTATAATTGACTTTTGCGAGAAAAATAGTTTCAATTCGATTTTAATATTTTCGCTGATATTTAACGTAGGTTGCTTATTATCGGAGTCTACAGCAGCAAAGTATGCATTCATTATGCGTACATTCGAATCATTAATTAAATTTGTGAACTCTTCAAGACTTAAACAAAGACCTATAGCATTAAGAGGAAGATTTTTGACCAAGTTGATTGTAGGATTGAAATCGTTATCCATGTCTAATGCTAATAAAACATTTTTTGTCCCGCTAGCGTTTAAGCTGTATTTTTTTTTTTCCAAGGGACCGCAATCCTGGACTATCCCAGGTGCGGCAAGTTTATTAAAAGAATATGCGTGTAAAGGCCCTGAGCCCTGTATCTGGCGCCAAAGCATTTGCCATCTGCCAGTAGGGGGAAGGGTAAGCGCAATGTTTACAAAATGAGTAAAAAGATAGTGTATATATATGAATAGTACAGCATGTGTATGAATGGTACAAAGTATGAGTTTGTACAGAACACGATTTACATATAGATTACTTAGAATTTACATGAAAACAAATGAGAACATAGATACATTA
Source organism: Phenacoccus solenopsis (assembly GCA_009761765.1). Lineage (NCBI taxonomy): Eukaryota > Metazoa > Arthropoda > Insecta > Hemiptera > Pseudococcidae > Phenacoccus > Phenacoccus solenopsis. The sequence goes on from CM019756.1 coordinate 3,660,501, forward strand.
CAACTGATGAGTTTAATGTGTACAATATTAGGTTAACAAGATTTACATAGAATTTTTATAAAACAAATAAAGAACAAAAGTGCATTATGTATAAGACTGATAAATAGCGTGTAGTTGTCAAATCAATTGTTAGGATTACCCTTGCATATACTTGTTAGGGAAGATGAACATTAATTAGCGTATATATGCAACGTGGTACCAGGTATCAAAATGGCGTATGAATATTTGGAGTTTAGAAGGGTAGTGTTATTAGATTTGTTTATAATTGAAGAAAACATGTAATGTGGTACCGGTATCAAAATGGCGTATGAATATTTGGAGTTTAGAAGGGTAGTGTTATTAGATTTGTTTACAATTGATAAACTGATAGTGCGTTTGGCGGTCTTAATACAGAGTTAATGCGGCGAAAATTTGATTGATTTTGGAGTAATTTGTTTAAATGATTTAGACATAATTTGGATTGTTTTTGTGTGAGATTTTATGACTTTCATTTAGGTGTCAGAGTTTGATCTTAGACGATTTTGATTTAGTAATGGAGTATAATCCTATTTATCACCAAAAGTTCCTGGAGTGAGTAATTTCACTATTTAAAGAATAGAATAGTTACGAGGTTTTAGTAATGGAGATGAAATACGCTTGATTAGATTTGGATTATATTAATGATTCTGTTTTGTTTATTAGATTTATAGAGTGGGTATCGCGAAATGAGAATTACGTTAGGGAGAGATCCGAAGGATTTGATATAAGAAACCTTCCGAGAATAAGAACGTTGGTATGATCAAAATGGGGAGTAAGATTGGGGGAAGTTTTGTAAACTAATTTGTCTTATTGTAGGTACGATCGGCCGGATTATTTTCATTCTATCCGATATTACTTGGATTCTTATAAACGAGGTGATGCAGCTCCATCTCCCAGCGGACCAGCAGATGGCATCACTAAACCACCAGCCCGGCACACTCCACCACAGACGCGTCAGAGGGCAAAGTGCACCGGTAGAGGGGGACGGCGACCCATCTACCACACCCCCCGCGAGGAGAGAGCCGGCTCAGAAGTCTTGGAGTTTTTACTGTTAGTTCTTTGGAATACTTAGTGCTTAGGGATTGATGACAAGGAGTAATTGCGGAGAATAATATTGTTACTAATTTCGATGTGTAGTAATCAAGAGCAGAATGAAAGCACTGTGCAGGAGCTGAGCGAAGAATAGATTTTTTCTAGGTTTCTTAATTTTCATCTTACCATTTTGCCGGTTATCTTCAGCTTTAATATGAAGCGTTTGAACCAAACCCTCGGTTGAATTCCCCATTTGGTTATTATTCTGTAATACGTCATGTTTCACTTTTTGTTTTCGGTTAAGGCCGGTTTGAACTTGTCTTGCAGGTTTCATCGGAGTACTTAGCATAAACAACATGTTTCACTACAGTATTATCGCTACTACTACTACTACTACTACCACAATTTTTTACCTTCGAAGAACTAGAAGCGATTGAAACGCGCAAGAAACATTAACACGCTGAAATATAGTAAAGCATATGAATATAATATATAATTTCCAAAAGAGAAGGGATATTTTTAACAGCCAATAAGAATGAGATATGATAGGCCCCCACTGCTTTGATTTTTAATATGTTTTAAGAAATTGTTGAAAAGTGGGAGAATAAAAGGTGTTTTTGATATAATGGTTTTCAAAAGACGTTTATGATTTTTTCCATGGAATATTCTAGAATAAAGGTAGATAATATCATCATTATTAGCTCTATCTAGGAAAAACAAAGATAGAAAATCATTTAAAGTGTAATGTTGAGATTTAAAATACAAGTAAACGACACAATAATTACCGCAAACTGAAGAATAATAACATTGGAGGCCTTTTGTATTATAATAGTGTTGCCGTCGAGCGAGACGAGACGAGATTTCGAGACTCTCGAATGAAGATCTCGAAATTCGAGACTAATTCTCGTCTCGAGTTTCGAGAAATAATGACCGAAATGTTCGAGACAAAAAACTGTCTCAACTCTTTCAAGATGAGATTTTTGGACTGTTTCGAGAAGAGATTAAGATTTCTCGACTCTTTCCAAGACGAAATTTTTGGGCTGTTTCGAGACTAGAATCTTGGTAGTTTGCTAAAATACCAAACTGAGAATAAACAAAATATTTCAACCTTCTCAAGCGCGTAATTATCGAGGGTAGAATGTTTTACAATAATGGGTTTTCATCTCACTTATTAGTTGTTTTGTTGCATGAATTTAGAATGTATATGTGCCTATTTCAAAATTTTTAAGCATTTTTATTCATTGTTAACGTTTACATTTTTCAACTCTGTTCATGATATGAACTCATGAAATTACGTAAGTAAGTTGAATTACAATACCTAATTACCTATATGTACGTATAGCCTTATATCATCCATATGAGTAACCTTTCCTAGGCATTTTCCATTGTAATTTTATACCCGAACATAACTTTGTGTTCATATATATAAGTGATGAGTCATCATAGTATCTAGCTCCGTACGTCAGTACTACAATGACTATCTCACTACCTACGTATAATAAGAACGCAAGTATGATGATGCATCCTTAAACGCTATACTATTGTTCCTTGTTCCTGATTCCTTATCTCTTTTTCGATTTTTTTTTTTTCGTTAATCTGGCGAGTTCACTTTTAGTTGTTAACTTGTCAGTTGTCGCTTGTCACTACTCGTTTAGCTTGTTCAACGTACAATGAGTGCAAAACGAGAAAATTCCGCGGTTACCGAGAGCGGTCCGCATAAAAAAATTAAATATGCGGAATATTTTAGAATTTTAAATAGTGATGGGAGTAAAGTAGCTAAGTGCAAAATATGCCCCAAAGAAAAGAACTTGGTGATAAAAATGAAGAATTAGAGCACAACCGGTCTGATCCGACATTTATCCAGGATCTATTCTATTGCGAGGGAAGGAGATATTGAGCCGTTTTGGAAGAAGGAAGAGGTATGTAATTACTTTGCTTGCGTAATGAAGTAAATCTTTTTTAACTACGTGGATTTAAGATCGATAATATGTTAATCATTCGCATAGTGCACCACGAATCTACGATCATTTACCAAATCTTTTAGTGTCAAATCTATATACTATAATTTCAGCATTGTATTCTTTCCGTATGTACTGTTTATGGCTAAAAAATTTTTCAAAGTTTATTTCACATGTAATTTGATAGACAGCAAATCTTTTCAATACTCCTTTTTTTCTCTTGAAATGCATTTTGCTTTTCAGTAGTCGTAATATTTTGGTCGTGAATCCTAATTTTTTGAATCATAGAAAACCTTACATTTTGGGTTAATTTTTTTCGAGTACAATTTATGTCGTAGCCAAAAGTAAATCTAAGTATTGAAATCTTTCCTTACGTTTTGGGTTAATTTTTTTCGAGTACAATTTATGTCGTAGACTCGTAGCCAAAAGTAAATCTAAGTATTGAAATCTTTCGTGAAGTATAGAAGAAATAAATTTTCAAAGCCAATTCTATTGTAAATTTGAAGGAACCAAACATTCTCAAATCGTTTCTCATTGCAGTGAATTAGTAATCTTAGATTTACGAATAATCATGCATTTGTGCCGTGGCACGACGCCACAGGTACCACGAGTTAGATGACTCAACTTCACAGTTTACGAAAAACGTTATATGAGGTCGAAAATATGAAAAATAATTGGAAATTTATTGTTAAATATATTGCTTAGATATGTAAGCCAGTAGGTGATTAAGGCAAAATTCAGCATAATCAACGTTTTCAATGCTAAGAAATGCACATCTGAACAAGCAATTTTTTATGTGTTCATCTCCACTCTTTTCTTCTTGCAACCCATCACATTCAAAAATTATTTTTTCAGTAATTTAACTACAAATGCCTATAAAATGGAATTTATTACATGGAGTGTTTGTTGAACACTTCTGTTTCTCTGCAGTTGTAAGTAGCATTCCTTATAACCTACGGTAGGTCATTTCGAAAATGGGTGTATTTTTGAAATTGAACTTGTTTTCATTTGGCACTGAAGTTCCTCGAAATTCAAAAGCTGAAGTTGTTCAACTTGCGAAAGAAAGCTAAATAATATTTGAGTTTCGGGGAACGCATATTCTGAACATAAGCTGGAATTTGAAGATGGCTTATGCCAAACCTGGTCGTTGTGATGCGTTTACTTTTGAGGAATTTACTGGTTTGTCCCTTCGTTTGTCCTTTTTTGTAGTATTTTGTTCGAATCATATAAATAATTGGACGAAAACACATTTTTTGTCGCTTTTGAAAACTTGCACAAAGAGGCTTATCTCCTGGAACCGAGTGGGCATATATGCCCACATCACGCGGGTGGCCTTGAAATACCCTGAAGTGAAATTTGAAGTCATGGGAAGGTAATATATTATGTTTTTATTAAAATATGCAAGAAAAGCCATTTTGGGTGGGAGAGATGTGGTAACCACTATTATGCTGGGATTGAATGGGTTATAAAAAAAAAACGTATTGCACTGGAACACTTCGCTCCAATCGCAAAGAGAATCCGAAACGATTTGTAAAGCAGAAATTGAAAAAAGACCAACAAATATATGCTGGAAAAGGTGAAGTTCATTAGTCAAAATGGAGAGATAAACGTGAAGTGCTAAGTATTACCACTGGCCACAAGACCAATATGACTGATATGCCAAACTACAGAGGTCAGTTCAAATATAAACCAGAACATATCCATCATTACAATAAGTTAATATCAGGCGTTGATTGAATTACAAAAACGTCACCCTTACTACGGCCAAATCTAAACTGGTATGCTTTTAGGTAATATGAAGAGAGGAGTATTAATAATTTATTGGAAAACCAAACAAGATACAGTTGAAATCAATGTTGATTTTGATCCAAAATTTTGCGAATCGTTCCTGAATGTGTTAGAAGAAGTTTACTTTACGTAGTTGTTACCTATTTTAGTTCAACAGAAAGACAATTTATTAATCTGCGTTGCCTGAATATGAAGCATTGGTCTTTAATGTTATAGTTGTTTTTGTTTTATCTTAGTTTATAAGAAATTTCGCGAATTGTACTCTAAGTACTGTAAAAAGAAGACTTTGTTACCGGTTCTTACGAATTCAATGTGACAAATTTTAATAAAGTAGTACTTTTATTCAAATCAATTATTTACTTAATGTTTAAAAACGTTGGTCGCCTATAATTGGATGCGATAAATTCACTACACCGACAATAATAGTCAATATATCATTAAAATATGGAACAATGTGCCATGGCACTTTATGTAAAAGAATTCCAAAAGTTTTGCAACGCTGTATCGCACGTTCGACATGAACTCTTCTTGCTCGAGCTACGTCCTTGTTTTGTAAAGCATCGACCTTAAAAAACTGTGGCTTAATCTTGTTCTTAGATTGGAGAAATGGTGGTTGTATCTGTTGAATATAATTTGACGCTATTTTCTTTTTATTAATATGGTAACACTGTATTATTTTTGTTCGCCATGTTTTTCGGTTTTTCTTTTTCGTGGTTGTATTGTTTTATGGCGTTTTATATTTTTCTCGAATAAAATGGTTAAATAACTGTGTGCTAATTTAACATGGTAGCAGAGCGTGGTTTTTCACGTGAACCATCAACGATATCGAAAGCATTATAATATGCAAGTACGTCGCTTATTCGATCCTTCCATAATTCCCAGTTTTCGGCACCCTTTAACGGTTGAATTCCTTTGACGAAGTCCATTTCCGATGGACAACCGACCGCGTGTTTCGTACAAGGAATAAGTGAGACCGAAAAACGAAAATTCGAAATTCACAATAAAACGAATAAGCTACCGAAATTTAAGCAATAGCATAATAATAGTTAATTATGCGCAGATCACAACGTGTGAACCCATAACCGATTTTCCGTATCGCTCAGCCGTGGGCGCTTTACTCTATTTAGCTCGAGGTACAAGGTTCGACATTGCCTTTGCTGTTGGAGTACTATCAAGAAGCCTCGAAAAACCTACTTTAGATGATATCGCTCGTCTTAAGCGTGTTTTACGCTATCTTGTAGGTACAAAAAATCATTGCCTACTCTACAAGCAAAAATCGACACCGAAGAGTTTGAAGTGCTTTAGCGATGCTGATTTTGGTGGTTGCCCAGTTACACTAAGATCAACGACTGGCGTTGTAGTTAAGTTCGCAGGCGCTGCAATTGCTTGGTTTAGCCGAAGGCAAAAATTAGTCGCCGCCTCAACATGTGAAGCGGAATTAATGGCTGCAAATGAGGCGTCGAAAGAAATAATTTGGATTTCGCGTTTATTCAAAGAGTTGGTAGGAATATCAGAAATTCCGATTTTGCGTATTGATAACGAAAACGCGAAACGACTTTCGGAGAATCCTGAGTTCCATTATCGTACAAAACACATCCAGAGGAAGTATTTGTTCATTCGTGATCGAGTTAAAGATGAGATGTTGAAAGTTGATCATGTCAGTACCGAACATCAACTTGCTGATATACTCACGAAACCGCTACATCGTCCAAGATTCGTAATTTTGAGGGAAAGATTAGGTTTAATTAAAATAGCCTAAATTAGGGAAAGTGTTGAATATAATTTGACGCTATTTTCTTTTTATTAATATGGTAACACTGTATTATTTTTGTTCGCCATGTTTTTCGGTTTTTCTTTTTCGTGGTTGTATTGTTTTATGGCGTTTTATATTTTTCTCGAATAAAATGGTTAAATAACTGTGTGCTAATTTAACAGTATCAACGTTAAATTCTTCTTTTGTAGTTCTTCTGAAATTAAAAACCCTTTATCTGCCATCACACCGTCTCCTTTATCACAGATATCTGATATGCCTGAATTTTTGAACATGAATGTGTCTGAAGCTCTTCCTCCGTATGCTTCTCTGACGTAAGTAATTAATCCAGCAGGGGATACTCCGATCAGTACTTTCAGAGTGTGAGTTGATTTATAAAATGAAAAACATCTCACTCTACACTGCAAATTTCAGCATGACTAAACTGGAAATTCACTGCAATCTACGATCACACGCGTTTAACGATAATTAAAAAAGCATACTGGCATGTTACGGTTAACTTCATCACGGCTTGGCCAAGAAATGAGATGCTTGAAAAATTTAGCCAAAACTCTGGTCATAAAATGAAAAATGGCAGAGCATTGAGCAACACTGCATTTGAAGAAGGCTGCAGTCACGCTAAATGAACAATCGATTTTCAATTTCATAAACGTTAGAAGTACGCGATGTTTTACATCCATTGACCAGGAACAATTGGGAACAAGTTCAAATTCAACCAATTCCACAATAGTACATAAACGATTATAAGCAGTCGCATTTTCAATTCCCGTGAATGCAACAATTTGAGTATCACTTTCTATGAAATCGAGTATTGTAAATTTTTTTCTCTATATTTCCAGTGATTTTAATATTTGCCTCAGTTTTGTTGATAGATTCTCCGGCGATTACACTACTTTCGTTGCCAGCATCTCCGGTGATAGTACTACTGTTGTTGTCAGCATCTCCGGTGATAGTACTACTATCTTTGCTAGCATCTCCGGTGATCATAGGAGCCGTCTCAGTTTCATTGTCTACACTACTTCTATGCGATGTAGCTTTAGGAAATAATTCCCTCTTGAAAGCACCCTTCGAACGCTCTGCTGACAGCTTCAATTTTTTCTCATCTGGAGATAATCGGCAGCTCGTTTTTGGAATTTTCTGAGATGGAATAGCCTTCCATTTATTAAGGCGGGGCTTTTTGACGTTTTCTTTATCTTGAAAACGATTCAGAAAAATAATTAAAATCACAAATAACATGAAATTGAGAGATATAGGTACCTAATTGCATGCAACTTACTTGATTTCATATAATCATTCGGAGTGGAATGTTCACTGCAGGCGTACGCCTGCATTGGAATTTTCACCATTTTTAATGCAGTGCCCCATTTCTTTCGTAGAGGTTCGTCATTGGGGAATTTATGGAGAGAAATCCCACTTCGGGCTCTGAAATGAAAAATTTATTGAAAATTTTCAAAGAATTAAAATTATCTTTGAAAGAAAGTTGAAGCAAATATGTACATACCTGTTACTGCACTGTGGCACAGAGCAGATTTTATTACTCTTGAATTTTTTGATATTATTATTCATGGTGTGATGTTCAATTAAAATTTAAAAAAATTTTAAATTCGAAATTGAAATAACATCTAACAAATTCTTATCAATAAACTTATCAGCACAGTTGGCGCGTTTTTAACTTAGGAAACAGTGCTGCATTACGTAATATTTTTTTAGCCCTAAAACTCATTTGGTGAAAATGAAAAAATTTAATTATGAAGTACAAGAATGGTCCTTTTCTTTAAAAAAAAAAAAATGTTTAACTTATTAGCGAATTTTAAATAAATTATTTAAAATTGCAAATTTCCCATAAGAATCAATACAAATGAATTCGTGCATCACCCTTACATTTAGTACCAAGAATATCCGAGAGATGTCAGCCACTCCACCTGAAAACGCGAATAGTCACCCACAAAAACATGGCCACTGTTGATTAGGAACCAACGCTGCCGCATCGCAGCGCTTCAGGAAATTTTCTTTTCACGAACGGAAAAAGTATTAAAATTTATAAAAGTTGCACTTTAAAAACTATGGAATTTTGCGATACTTAACTACCTATTTATGAAATCACATCATATGGTTTATGCATTCTGAAAATGCGCGCTAGCTTTCAACTTCGATCGACTTGTATAAAATTTCATAATTTTTCAGTTCGTGAAAAGAAAATATTTTTTTGGTAGTTTTATGAAATATTGTATCTAGGTAGGAGTTACAATTACGAATATTCTTTAATCGCAATTTGCAAATTTTCATAATAGAAGCGAATTTTCGTAACTTTAATTGAGAATACAATACATATTTGATATTTCACAAAGTTCACCAACAATTTTTTTTTTCCTTTTCACGATTGAAAAAAACGTGAAATATTATGCAGGACTGTAGATTAAAAAAATCATTGTTATTGAGTGGATTTTGGTGATATTTCAATTACAATGGAGCGCCATATGGTTTAGATATACCTATATTCTGAAAACGTGCGCGATCTTTCAACTTTGATCGCTCATATCTCAAAAAGTTGTGGATGGATTTTTTTTTTCACGATTGGAAAGAGCGTGAAATTCTACATACAATACCAATTATACAACTTAAGGGTGCCGCGACAAATTTCGAGATATTTACATAAAATAGCAATTTCAAAACTATAAGGTGTCGCGACAAATTTCGAGATATTTTAATAAAATCGGCGCGCGGTCGCCTTTTCCCCATATAAGCTCGTGCAAATCATTTTTTCAACTCTAGATACTATTTCCTGAAGCGCTGCGATGCGGCAGCGTTGGTTACTAATCGACTGTGGCCATATTTCTCTTACATTTTTCTACTGAGTGATTATACGATTTTTACTGAGTCTCGAGAAAAAAAAAGTAACCTGGACCGGATGCGCGACCTGGTCGCTCGGATTGTAACGCAGTGCGTTCAACATTGAAAATAAAAAATGTATCGATTTCATTATTTATTTTTATACATAATATCAAGTTCAGATCATGAAGAATGAAGCGCAGGGGCTTTATTTTTCCAATTTCATTTTTGAATGATTAGGTTTACTGGTTTACATACCATTTTTGTAATTGTAAAAATGTGACTATGTATACCTATTCAACGTTAAAATTTAATTTATGTACTAATGTATCATGTGACAATAATTTTGGTAAAATTAAATAAGTAATATATTTCCTCTTTTCTATTAAGTTGGAGTTGAGCCTTAGGAAAAAGGGTATTTTTCAGTTTTTTTCATTTTGTGAATCCAGCAGCAATTTTTGACCGAAAAATTATTCACTGATTAGTATCAGTATTAATTGAGCCTAATTATACCTCCTAATCTGTTACTTATTACTGAGCTAACTTCATGTTATTAAATAATTACAATTTCCTATACACATTTCAACCCAGTCGGCTAATATAGTCTCACACATTCAGTATAGCCGATTCAGTGCTTCAAAATAAGTCGATCATTAGCCGACCCTATGTGTATGCACTTAGTTGTACATCACATAGTTGGTTGTGGCAGTGCTTTGGAAAATAAGCAGGTAAATGCGAAAAAGTCGATTTTATAATAAAGAAATGAAAAAATTGGAAAAGCAAATGCTCCAGTCCCTACATATCGGTACCTACTTTAGTACCTAATATTCATTTCTTTGTTTCATGGACTTCATGAGTTAAGTATAATATGATCGAGTAGATGGATTCTGTCATTACCTATCACAAACTTCAGTCTGATTTAGTTAGGTATGTGTCGAGTTAATAGATTCTGTATTACTTATCAAACTATTACTGAGTTCAGTCCGATTAGATACATTGGTTCCTCGTTTTTGTTGAAATATTTCAAAGTATTTCATTAGTAGGGCTAGGATTTATATGCAAATGCTTATCTGAATGCGCTATGAAAGATACCGCATATCAGCGTTTTTTTTTGTAATTCATGCATTTTAAAGCTGAACTTGTGATATAGAAATTCGGGGGTATCCTACAAAATTAAAAATAAATTACGTTCACGCGTAATTCTCGGTTATTTACTTGACTATAATTGTGTAAAAACCGTGTGAACGCATCATTTAAAGATTAAAACCAGTAACAACGATGTGGGCAATGTGTGGCATGTCGCATGTAATTCATGCACCGCGTGTATGCGCAGTTGTTCATTCACATTTTCGTATCAAGATGGTACGTTTTTAATTTTCGTTAAAGAGAAATATTCGAATCTTAAAAGTTCGATTTTTGATTAAATTTATATTTTGTAATTTAGATCTAACATGATCGCGATGTGATTTAGTTTATATACTATTCGCGTTTCTTAAAAACAATTTATTATTACATTTTTTAATTTGAAATACTCGAGTGTATCTCTCGCGACAATGTGACCGCGTGTACATTATTTGCTGCTGTTCAAGAACATTCAAAAGATAAGTAATTCGTAAGCTTCATGTCTTTATTTTTACTAGCGTTGCCACCGTCCGACTTGTTCTATTATTCTTTTCATAATAAAAATAAATTTTAATTGTAATCTTTTTCGGATTTTTCTATAGTTAGGAAAACACTTTGACGGCGTAGTGTGGTGCAGGTAACTGCACCAAGCCGCCTCATGTGGCTGAAGCCAACTTCAAAACTTAGCCTCGCGAAATTATGAACCCCTTGAGATCGCTCGCTTCTGCGTGGCGAGCATATATGTGGAATTAACCCGTCTGGGCCAATGCCACAAACTGCAAAATTTTTCTATTCCATTTCACACATTCGCTATTTTCCAATCTACAGCCTTCTTCTAATGATTTGAATGAATTGGATTTTGTATTCGTATTCACAACCTCTTTGCGGTAGAAACATCGTCTTGTTTCATCAATACCTCCAATGACAGGTTTATAATAGGTAGATCTACCCTCTGAGATCAATCTCTCACTAATATCGCTCATTCCTTTATTTAGGTTTTCCACCCCTACCATAAAGATATTGGGGTCGTGCAACAGACGTCTACAAAAAAGAGAATACTGATGTAAATTTTATTGAACCAGCCATTAAAACTTATTTAACATCACCTTGTATAATTTTTTTATAACTCTTTAGCTTCATTTGTATAATGCTAATTAATACACGTAAGAGTGTACTTAATATAATCATTTAGTCTAAAACTGATGGACTTTCATTATAATTCATGAATTACAGCAGCGTTAGGTATATCATTTACCTATATCGAAACTGTAACCAATTCAGTCCACAGTCGAACTAGTAAAAATACCATTTTTGCCATTTCGCCTCTTTTGTCAAAAATTACTAATTATAAAACTTTTATAAACTGGGGTTGCGACTTATCAAAATGGGTTAAAATTTCACGAGCAATATAAAGATATTGTTGAAAATGTAATTTGAGCATTTCTGAGCAATTTTGAGTTGAAATTAGGTCGATTTTTGAGTATTTTCAGAAAATTATTGCGTGACCCATCAAAATGGATTAAAATTTTACAAGCAATAAAATTGGTGAAAATATAATTTGAGCCCAAAATTAGATAGATTTTTGAGTAGTTCAAAAAATTGGCTTACGACATCGGATTTTCACTTGCTTTTTTCTCTCTACAGAAAGTAGGTCGTAGTATGAAGAATATCAAATGTTATACTGAACTATCTTTAAAAGAAGTTGATCTAAGAGAATTGAAAGATATTATGGAACTGAATGATGATCAGCTTACCAAGCTGAAAAACTACCTTCCGAAAAAGGTGAATATTATTTCACGTATCAAATATGCATATTTACCTTGAGTAATGTATAGTTATATTAGAATTTATTTCGAACAATGTCTGTTATCTAAAACCTTTTCAATTTCGTATCAGTTTGCCTGCATCAATTCTGTTAAAGAAGAGATCGAGAAGGTTATCGAAGACGAACTCGACGCCAAAGAAGAATCAGTAGAATTGCTCGAAAAAGTGCTCGAAAAAGAGAGAATGATACAGAAGGTGAAAGATGAAAAGGTAATCTACTCTTTATTCTTATCAGCATACATCCTCTATCGAGATAGTAAACTAATTTTGGTGACGCTTCGGAATCTAACTTATCATATATATATATATATATATAGATTTATCTATGGATAAACTGGCATCATTTTTCGTCGTCTACAGGTAAAGTGGCTTCTATTTTACAAAGTGGCCTCATTTTACTGAAGCCACTTTCCTTTTACTGTTTTTTGATGAAGACCCTTGCTATAGATGCCAGATAACAGATCAGATCACTGACGTCAGATTACCATACATACTGCCGCCCCTTACCCCTATGATGTTACGTTTGGTTGTAAGAGCGCGCTGCTTGCGCGTGTATATCTTTTTTCAGGAAAAGCGTTTATGGTCATAATGACATCATTTATCAGCAACGCTGCTTTTTTGTTTTCTTCATTCAAATTGGCGTTCGATTTATGCGCGCGTTACGTTCTCGTCTGCTAGATGTTAAGGGTGCATCCATGCGTTTTTTTCTGCGTTTGCGTCTTCGCGTTTACGACTTCGCGTTTACGTGTTTGTTGTGCATACCGGTATAATTTCTAATAGCGGTGTATTGATATTTTTCTCATTCGCGTCTTAAAATAATATCTGTTGTTGCGATTTTTTCAATCAAGATTGTTTTAACATGGATGACTATGATCAAAACCGTAAGTAAATCAATCTTGTCCTTTTTGGTACCACAAGTAGGCATAAAATTAAAATCTTATTGATTATTACATGAACTTCACAGCTTGTTTAGAAAATAAAGATGTGAATGTAACCCGTGATGCCCCATGCTCTGATGAGGAATCTCCAGTCCCGGAAGGCAGTATCTATGATTTTTCTAGTGAATTCAGCGACAGTGATGACAACTACGTGCCCAACTCAGATTCCGAAGATGATGAGAATTATAATGATCCGAATTTACGGTTTAAGGTACGAATTGATTTTACTTTCGAATGAGCTTAGTAAGTGACTGTGATAAGCACGAGTTAAGTTTTTTTCGTGAACAATGAGCTAACATCTTCTACTTATGTTATGTTATAAAGACACAAATGTATAATGAACATTCGAACACCCTTACGTCAAATATTACTTATCTGAATAGTTGTACTTTTCCAAGGTGAAATTAAAAATTGGTTTTCGACAAAATTCTAAATAATCTACTTGAATTAGATATAAGTATAAAATCACGGTGTTGGGCTGTTCATTATGCACTTTTCCTTTCATGTACCTTGTGCAGTAGGAAAACAACTTCAAACTAGCATTTAGATACACGTGTACCCAGTCTACCACACAACCTTCCTCTCACTCTAACACGTGGTTCGCTGCGTGTGTGCTCATATGAAGCTGAACTGAATTAAGCACTGTGTTGAATGTACAAAAAAACTAAATTTACATACCCTTCTTGATTTTTTGATATGATTTTTTTACATTAATCAATTTATAAGCTTACACCCTAAAATCACCGCTGAATGTTTTTGAAAAAAATGACAAAAATAAATACATGTCTATTTTTCAAAAAAAAAAATCTTTCTAACAACGTTTTAGAGAAATTATGTTTGAATAAAATTTAGAAAAAAAAAGAAAAAACCATATTTAAAGTAGTAACAAAATTTAAGGTATCGTTCGTTCCTTGACTCATGGACAATACCAATATGTGTTATGAAGTTTTTCATACGCGGTATGAAATTCTTTTGAGGAATAATGAATTTGTTTTATTATAGGGATTGAATAACTTCCAAAGAAAACGTACATTTGAATGTAACATATCTGAAGAAAGTAATGAAGAGGTGAATTCTGAAAAAGATCATGAAGAGATAAGGTTTGAAGATCATGAGGAGGTAAATTCTGCAGAAGATCATGAAGAGGTGAGTTTTTGAGGTACATATAGTTACACTTTTTTATCTGAAAAATTCATCACTCACTTCGGTACTCAAACTGTTGATGGAGTGAAAGGAAATACATTTTCCAAAAATTTTGCTCAAATAGGATGAAGGAATGTTTTATTTTCGACAGGCCAAAAATTCGTCTTTGAAAAATTTTTTTCACATTTTTTCATAGCAACTACTATAATTTTTCTCCTTCAAATTGTTAGATAAGGAGTGTCTAATAAAAATAATAGCACAAGTATTTGCATTTACTGCATTTAAAAGTCATCAGTTTTCCAAGTTTTGAATTTTGGAGGGTGGAGAATAAAAGAAGTATAACTTTTTGTACTTACTTTAATCTAAAAGTTCTTTTGACACTCACCAGTTTTGGTTTTATCTATGTACACAAATACACACAGCTTTTTTTTTAAATTTATTTTCAGTTTCAATCAAGCAAGAACTGTAACAAACCTCCAATGTATGTTGACGAACAGAAATTTAATGTAGGCACTTGCGTAAGTAATTTTTATGTACATACGTATTATAAATATCAATCATCGCTACCCTAACCAATCTACGTGTTAAAATGAAAACACAGTCTTAGTATTTAAATAAAAACTCATAAAAAATAATGTAAATTTAATTTTTATACCAAACGATTCTATAAATTCCATCGATTATTTTCTATCTTAATCTACCAAAATGGTACTGATAACGTTAATGAACTTTACATTTTTGAGCATGAATATGAAATAAGATCGTGAATCCGCAATTTACGAACAGAACGAATGCAACAATATACAGACTGCAGAATTCTTGTAAAGAGAGTATAGTACAAAATGTTGAATTTAAAAAATTGGATTTTCAGCTTTGAGTAAATTGAATAAAAGTTTACCTGATGCCAAGTTTTAGTCACAAGTCTTGATTCAATTTCAAGATAAAGAGGGAAATAATTTAGAATTTTTAATAGAGTTTAAAATTAGTGATTTTTGTTTTTAAAATTTTGTTCGGATTTCATTTTTTTCCTTGAAAATTACTTTTTTCTAGTTTTCTTGAGATTTCTACTTTTTTTTTGTCAATAACATTTTTAATTTTTTTCCGGAAATGAAAAATTTTGTTTCTGTTTTTTGAGGAAGGTCTAGAAATTTCATTACTTATAATCGTAATATTACCATTATTTTTCAAATATGTTAAAAATTTTACCCTGAATACATTTTTATTGAAATTTTATAAAAATCGAGTTCTAACGTGATGTTTCCCATTTTTTTCGAAGTTTACTTAATGTTGTAAGAAATAATTTTTCAATTTTAAAAAAAATTTATAATAGTGTTCCAAAGTCTATGTTTCTAATTCCTTTTTTATATTGAAAATTTTAAAAATCCAAAACGCAAATTTTTATAAATTCATTTTTAAAATAATATTTTTCAATTTCATAAAAATTTCATTCTGACGTAGAAGTAGTTAGATAAAATTGATTAAATCCTACATAGTCATTATTAACTTTATTAAAGTACTGGTTGTATCTTTAGGGTGATGACGATGTTAATGTTGAAGTCTCTAGACGTCATATTCAAATCCGTGATAAAAAGACATTATGTTGCTTCTGCAATAAAGAAATTGGTGACTCCAATTTTGCCCGACACCTTGAAAATAAGCATGCTGATACGGATGATATTCAAAAACTTCTACAATTTCCAAAAAAATCAAAAGAAAGATCCCTTCTCATTTCTATCATTCGAAAACGGGGTAATTTGGCATTAATGGAACAAGGAATACTACGCCCCGTGAAACGAACTAAAAAAGAATCTCATGAAAAAGCTAAAAAAAGTTACGTGAATTGTGTTTTCTGTAGCGGTCTTTTTGTGAAAAAATACTTATACAGGCACGTGAGGACATGTGCCTTGAATCCAGATAGTAAATCGACCATTTTAAAAAACAGAGCCTTGGCAAAAGGTTATTCACTTGTGGCCAGTGAAATAATGAAAACTTATAAATTCCAAAGCGATAGCTTAAAGCAAAAGGTGTTAGAAAACATGAGCGGAGACGAAGTGTGCCGAATAATCACTAATGATCCTCTAATCTTGGCCATGGGAGAACGATTTCTAAACAAAACAAAATTTGACCATCTTTCAGTCACAGTGGCGAATAAAATGAGAGAATTAGGTCGAATTATGGTCGTTATCAAGGAAAAGTCCAAATACACGCAACTTTTTGATGTCCTTAAACCAGAGAATTATTCGTTGTTGGTGCTTGCCACAAGAACCATAGCGAGATATGATCCTAAAACTCGAAACTTTGGAGCACCATCACTCGCTTTGCATATGGGTACGAACATTAAACTTGTGACTGAATTAGCTCTTCACATGGTAAAAATAAAACACCCGAATTTCATGCACAAGAAAAACATTGCCAGCCTCAAAGAAGATTTTAAGGAGTTGATTGATCTCATTCAAACAAGCTGGCGTTTCGATATTTCATCTGCGGCACTGGAAAATTTAAATACTAATTGCTACGAAAAAAACAAACAACTTCCTATTCCTGATGATATCGAAAAGTTTAAAAACCACATCAATGAAACCTTATCGGAATCAGTTACTACGTTGAAGTCGAACCCAAATGATGCAACAGCTTACCGAGATCTAGTGGAAAGTACCTATGGAGCTACTTTATTATTGAACAGAAGACGTATTGGAGAATTACAGCGTACTACAGTAGCTACATATATCAATGCACCAGATTTCTGCGAGAGTGATTGCCATGCCACGTTAACTGAAAATGAAAAACTTTTGCTCAAAACTATCAAGCGTATCCAAGTTAGGGGAAAAAGAAACCGCCCTGTTCCAGTTCTATTTTTACCAGTTTTACAACACGCAGTCGACTTGATACTGGAACTTCGGTCAAATTTTATCCCAGAAAAAAATCCTCACCTTTTTCCAGCAATGGGAAATTTAAAACCAGTTGGAGGTTGGAAGGTTATTGAACGATTTCGAGCAGGATGTGGTGCTAAATTTCCTAACCGCTTAACATCAACCAATTTGAGAAAACATGTAGCCACAAATTCACAAATTTTGGAACTTACTCAATCAGATCGAAGACAATTATCCGACTTCATGGGACACACCGCTCAAACACATGACCAGTTTTACAGGTAATTATAAAAAAGATAAGAACTTTGCATAAAAATTTTGAATGATAAAATAATCGAAATTTAGGTCTGCACTAAAATGAAATCATTGAATTTTGAAAATTTTGACTTTGTATTAGTGACCTCTATTCAAACTTTCTTAGTTGATATAGCTTTGAAAGTCTTCTTGCTAGGTATAAAAAGTTCATTATAATAAGCTGTTTGAAACGATCATTAAGTCTACCAAAATAACTAAAAAATCAGGATAATTATCTTCTTACAGTGCAGGTTTTAGGATTGCTTGAGGGTTTCAGTTTCATAAAGTCAGGTGGGATAGATAGTAAATGGTTTAAAATTACCGAAAAGTTGATATGTACCAAAAAAAAGTGTTGGGGTTATTTCCGTTTGTTACATTTTTTATTAGGGAAAAAAAAAACACTTCAAAAAAGCTCTTGTTCTTCCTAAAACGGGCAATATCTTCTTGAGATATTTTTGGAAATAAGTACCTATACTTTGTTATTCAATTTCAGGTTACCACAAGAAGTCTTTCAAGGATCAAAAATTGTAAAATTGCTTCTTCTGATGAGCAGTGGTACGACTAAGAAGCATGTAGGAAAAACTCTCGATGAAATCGAGATCAACATCGATGAAGAATACGCTAACCTTTCAGATGACGATAATGAAGAGGATGTTGATGATCCTCAAGTTGTTGACAATCCTCAACTTGTTGACAATGAAAACCAGCCACCAAATGATATCGATTCAATTTTAGACGATAACTGTGATACTTCACCCCACTCGACCACCAAAAAACATAAGACTCAAAAAAGCGCATCTAAAAACTTATCTGACGCAAATGAATCAGATCAGGATGAAATTTCCATTAAAAAACGTAAAACTGTAAAGTCTTCCTCAATTGTTGATGACTCTGATGAGTCAAGCAGCGAAGAATCCCTTCAAAAATCTGGTGTTGGAAAAAATAAAAAATGCTCAACTATGAATTCGTCTAAAGTTGATCATTCCGACGACTCGGAAGATAATATACCCCTTTCGAAGATCAAAAAAACATCACCAAATTATAAAACTGTCAAACCTCGAGGTAAGTGGAGCAGTAAGCAGAAAGATATAGTGCTGAAATATTTTTCAAAACACATTAAAAAGCGTCAGGCCCCAAAAAAATTAGAATGCGAAGAGCTAAAACTTAAACATAAGATCCTGCAAGAAAAAAGTTGGGTCCAGATAAAGACTCTAGTCTTTAACGAATACGTTAAAACTCGATAACTTGGAATGAATTTAAAAATTTTTTTTTTTCAGTTTTTAATATTGTACACTTCTTTCTTTCTTTTTTTTTTTTTTTTTTTTTTATTATTGTAAATCATTTTATTACATTTTCTTTTTCGTATGTATATGTACGTAAAATTTATTTTTGAAATAAAGACTTTTTTATCAAATTTAATTTTGTGAACTTTTTTAAGGAATGAAATTCTTTTTTATTTGGTAGACACATTATTCTCTTCAGATTTTTGCACCATGCGTACTTATCAACCTTTTTGAATTTTGAGAATTTGAAACATTTATATAGTCCAGTTGAATTGCAACAAAAAAAAATATGATAACCAGGACTAACTGGTGACGAAGTTTTTTTTGCGGAAAGTGGTAGCCAGTGTGGTGTCCGTAAGAACCCCTAATCTCATAAAATATCGCCGTTACTTTTCCCAAAAAATCCACATTTTTGCCCCCAAAACCAATTTTTCATCAATAACACACGTTGTAATCTAGATATAGAAAAAAAAGTCAAGTTAAGAAATGAAGCTATTAGATTAGCAACAAAAATTATTATAACTTATTTTTCTCAGTTGATAGAATTGCGCAAAAATGACCATTTACGTAGGGCTATAGCGCGACGTTTGATATACGCCAAATGATCCCAAAAGTATGCCTAAAAAATTTCAGCCCTCTTAAGTCAATGTTTGAAAACTTCATGATACTTCAAATAATTTTCAAAAAAAATTAAGTTGTGGAAAATTTGAAAATTTGTTGCGTCCAAGAGTGATATTTTGTCTTCCGAACTTCAAAAAAATAATTATTTACCTATTTTTTCTATATTCAGAGGCTTTCAAACTATTTCCAATGCATGCAATAAACTCCTATCTCTTATATTTTTTGCATTATACTCGATACTACTCATAAGTTGATAATTAATTACTGTTATATCAAAATTATGTTTGATTTCACATCTATTTCGTTCTACAAAAAAAGTTACATCGAATTTAAGTTTTCATTGGTTCACAAAACAGCAGATATATGGTATTCTGACTTGATGTATATGAGTGGTAAATTCACTTCAAAAACATATGAGGTAACTTGACATCATGTATATGAGTGGTAAAGTGGCAGCATAAAGTATATATGGTAATCTGGCATTAACAGATGCGGCAACATCGCATGATGCCACTTACTGATTCATACTAGTGAGGCCGAATTGTTTCCATCAGTGTTTTACAGCATATTTCAGATTAATCAAGAATATATGTCAAATTAAGATGTAGTATGATGCAGTTATAGTTTCAATTACGAAAAAAGATCAGGTTAACACAAGGATGCCAGTCCCCTGTAAATATTCTCGGATGCCAAAATGACCATAAACAAGTATATATATATATATATTTTTTTTTTAAATTTGTTGTATTTTTTGTGAGGAATTCAACGGTGCAATCCGTTTTCCCAACCAACTTACCGTTAATTAGATATCGTCAATTAAAACATCCACAATGCGTAGAGTATGTAGAGTAAACAAACAGCATTCACTAATGGCAGCAATATAATGCGTTCGCGAACGATTCGAACCATGCCAACCCACACAAGGTTTTTCAATGTAGTTTCGTAATTATGCAATTTTGGATGTTTTAAATTTAATTAACGATATCTAATTAACAGTAAGTTGGTCGGGAAAACTGATTGTACCGTTGAATTCCTCGCAAAAAATACAACAAATTACAAAAAAAAAAAAATATGATAAGTTAGATTCCGAAGTGTCACCAACGAATTCAATTATCGACGCTCATATTTTTTGCAAAATCGTCATCGTTTTCAGTCTATTGTGTTGAGAATTGTCTTCGAATTTCTAGTTTACGACGAGTTTGAGATTTTGTACCATTTTGCATCTCAAAACGTGTGATCTAGGTATACGAATTACTCTCTAAAATCAAGATGAATAATCACTTGTGACGTGAAATTACGAAACTTGCTCAAATTTTCTGAGACGTTTTCATCATTTGAGTTTTCTTTTTTCTTCACAAAGAGTTGTACCTAAAGAAAATCTTTATCGAATTGAAGTATTATGAACTCATCCTAATGAATGATTTGTTTTAGTCTGAAATTCTTCTAATTTTTTGAATTCGTGAATTGATAATTCAAGACTTGGATGTAATCTGAATCACTCGTTCTATGAATTGAATAATTTTCGTAAAATCGATATAATTTTCAATCTATTGTGTTGGGTTTCAAAATTTGCTTAGTTTCGTAAAACAGATTCGATTATCGAGCCTTCGTATCATTTCTCCACGTTTCGTCGTTTGAGATCTTTTTTTCTTTTCATTTTTCTTCACGAAAAGTATTCTTGTATCATTTATTTTCACTTTTCTCTGTTCCAGGATACAGCTAACAAAAAATTATGTGATGCCGAAAAACAAATCGCAGGATTGGAAAATCTTTTAAAGGCCCGAGAATCTATATCTTATTTTGAAAAACTATATTTCCCTATATGGCTTTCTCAATTGGAGTGCAGCCGACAATTGAAATGGATTATCTGCTTCAAGTTTAATCTATCTGTTTATGCTCGCGTGTTACAATCAAGGATATCAACAAATCCGCTATCTGCCGATGACATGGCCAAAACAATCATGAAGGTGTATGGGGAGGCATCCGAAGTTTGTTATTATGATGTGAAAGGAGATATCGTATTCACGGATCAAGACTGGGAGGAATTATTTCTAAAGTTCAATTTGCAGATGGAAGATGAAAGAAGATTTATTCGTACGTTGTTCAGTCCGGTAACAAGCGCTGATAAAAGAAGTATGGAGCTTCAGCTACAACATTACTATTCTAAAAATGTGAAAATATAATAGATTTATTTTAATTTCAGAGCATAGATATAATTTAAGAAGTAAATCTATTGATTACATTTTCGATATTGAATTTATTAAGGGGAAAACATTAGATAGAACTATTATCAAGCAGGTAATGAATTTTTTCTACTACTACTACTATACTACAACTATTATATGAACGAGTTATTCAATAGGTTTTCTTTTTTATAGATGTTAGGTGATAATGGACGTTTTATAGAAGAAGTAGTATTTGAAAGAAACAGGAAACAAGAACTGACCAATAGAGTGTTTATCTTCTTGAAACACATTTCGTTTAATAAGTTGAATGCAGTAAGTATGATTGAATTATCATTGATAATGTTTATGATAATTCAATTAATGATATTTATTCATTTCAGATAAATGAAATACTTAAACGTGAAGATTTGGTAACTAATTTCATTGCAAAGGAAGCATACGATGAAAGCGATGCTTGATTTCGAAAGACTTTTTCAACGTTTATCATTATTATTTTTTATTTGTACTGTGAGAAAATAGGAAATTTTTTAAATTACCTGAATATAATATTATGTACGTATGCGTTTTCTCGAGTTCCGCGAAAAATCATTAGAATTTACATTTCGCGCCGAAGCGAGTTCGGTGGTTATATTTTAGACCTCAACGCGTACACACTGTCGTTATCGCCTCGATTTCGGCGCGCGTATTTATAAACGAAAATATTTACGTTTTTATATTTTAATATTTTGAACTTTTCGTTTTAAATAACTTTCTAACGCTTTCGCGAGTTCGGTAGTGAAGAGTTTGGTCATCAAGATTATTGCCACTCACTCGATGGTGGACAAACATTGAAGCCGTCGATACAAAGATAAGTCATTAATTAAGATTGTGGTAGGGAACTTTATTGATTCCTTATGCCACACTATATAGATATTTATCGCGATTCGCGCTATATTATTTCTGAAAATGTTCTCTCTTTATTGTTAATATTTGAGTGTGATCTTAGAAACAATTGTTACTTTTTATTTTGGATCGTTTTTATTTTTATTTTTTATGATTTGTTAATTAAAATAAAGTCCTAAAAACTAATCGATTGTTATTTCTTTTACATCTCTTTCTGTAAGCTAAATAGCATACTCAGCGGTGATGGTGTGAGGTATGCAGGTATGCCAAGCCATACCATGTGGTAGCTTAGCGTCCCAAAAAAGAACTCAAACACTTTGCTTCAGCGTGGCAAAAGGTAGTCTATTACTCGATATAGGCCTTACTTACATCACATTGTGTAATATATCGTATACTCAGGAGGTGGAGGAAGGAAACAAAATGAAAACAAGCTGTCTTCTTGGTAGATCTCAAAAGAGGCGACATCGCTATCTTTTAGATGTTTAGGGAAATGAAATTTTTCAAAATCAATAGGAACATTTTAAAATAAAAATGGAAGGACACGGATACGTGACTTCTTGAATGGTCGGGATAGAATTAGAAATTAAGGCAATCGCATCAGCGAGCTGCTAATGGATTGGTGTCAAGGTAATAAATTTTTCTACTCAAAAGAATTTTTTTTCATTTCTTTCGGTTTACAAAATTTAAAATATTTTCGACGATGGAACGTGACCTAACAGGATCTCAATTGTAAAGTCGGCGAGATAGTTTAAGGCTAAACACACGTGTTCAAAGAAAGACTTCGTGAAAAAAAAAATGCTTCATTGTCCTTTGTCGCCTTTTATAGAGTTCTGCTGAGGGATAACATAGAATGGAAACTGGTTGCAACAATAATATGCACTCTGCGCACCAATCTGGTTTAAGGGGAAATTAAATTAAAAAAAAAACAAAAAAACAATCAATTATAAGATAGCGAAAATTAGATAAAGAAAAAGGGCAGAGTCAAAATTAATAGGGAAAAATAATTTAATCGTTAAAAAGGTCGATAAACATATTTTCTCCGATTTTTGCTTTACTTAAAAGGGGGAAAAAATCAAACAAAAAGAAAGGTACGAGTCCGATGCATATGATGGTGCATTCGACCAGATAAGCGATTTATTGTAGAGTTAATTTATTCCTTTTAGGTACTTTGGCTGTAGACTCATTCAAAAATGTATCTACATATGTAACCATGGAGGTGGTACATCTAATTCTCACGCTACCGACCCTAAGATGCTAAAATTTCTTGGAAGGGAAGTTGAAAAATAATAAAATAAATAATAAATGCGCATAAGTTATTCGAATGCTCGACGGATCGTCCGTTGTGGGATCTCGAGTATCCAAATCATAAAAAAAATGAACATATGTAAGTTGTAATCGACGCGTTCGAAGCGTTGAATGGCGTAACTATAGGCATAGATTAACCATACATAGATAGCCCACCGGTATATCGAATTTATCACTCATAAATGTTGAAAAAGGAGCCAGAAAGTTTTTTATTAATATCTAGGCAAAAAATTGAGTTAGAGTGTTCGGAAATGGCTTATTCGAAAGAGCTTAACATTTTATACATGATTCAATACTAAAATATTATTGCCATCGATGTGAGTCTCGAGTTATTTTAATGAAACTATTTCATTTTTTAGAGCGCTCTCTGTGAATGAGCTCCAGTGCTAAGAATAAATTAGACTTATTGCTTGGTTTTTTGCAAATATCTCAAGAAAGAATATAGATAAAAACTTTACAAGTAGCTCATTCGAAAGAGCATAAAATTCTGAATGTGTTTCACTATTAAAAAACAATCGTTATTGATTTACTTTTTGAGATAATTCATAGTAAAGTAAAAAAATCGTTTTTCAAAATTAATTGCAAAAGTAAACGGACAGGAGTAACTTTAGAAAAATTAAATGATTCTCTATTCCAATCTCTTTAAAATGAGTCATTTGCAAGCCCTATATCTTGAATTGTTTCCAAGATATTAGCAAAAAACGATTCCAACTCAAGTTTTTGAGTGATAAAAATTTAACGTACGGTGGGCTATCTATGTATGTTTCATCTATGCTATAGAGGGTGGTTCTTTTGAAAAATTTCGCAAATCTGGATTTCGTTCAGTGTTATAGTAATTCGTTTTGTTTCGGTAAGTATAATTTAAAAGGAAAGTCGTATTTAGAGATTCGAAGATAATAAGTTGATTTTTTTTTTTGATTCGGTGATAGGCAGTATAATTTTGAATTTTGGAGATAGAGTTTAGTTTTTGGAAGTCTGGTTTGGAGAAGTTGAATTTTTGAATTTGGAGATCGTGAGCGGAATTTGGAGTTCGGTTACAGTTAGTTCTGAATTCCGTTAAAATACACTGAAATTAAGTTCAGTGTCTGTGTCGAAGATCATCAGTAAATTTTGAGTTCGGATTTCGGAGTTTGGCTTCGGTTTCGGCGAGAATCGAGATTCTCAAAAATTCCACTTAGATGGGTATCGTTAATTGTACTTATAATATTATTAATATGCTAGGCTAGGCTTAATTATGAACCAGGTGGCAGCATGGTGGCCATCCGGAATCGCACTATCCTCCCTGTATGCCATTCCCAATGATAATAATAATAATAAAAATGTTAATAGTTACAGATATTTTTCTTCATATTTATTTCTTCTTTTTATTTATATATTGAACCGGTAGGTTCGCCCATGCCGGGTTCCCGGTGGAGGGCAACACTGCGTTCTACGATAAGTGTCGCACAGATGCGCTATTCTGCAACCGTTTTTGCTAATTTTTAGTAGTGAACGTCAGGCGGTTAACGTGGTTAACGTTAGGTTTTTCATATAGTCGGTGAAGTTCGTTGTCGAATTCAGATATACGTTTGTAAGGCCACCTTTTATGGCCGTTAATACGAAGAAGTGTTTCCGATCCTACACGCATCTACAATTGTATATGTGTTATTCGTATTTAAGTAATGGTTAGTCTGATTAGTATTCGCGAAATCCGTATGAACGATCGTGCGTAAACTTTTGTATTCGAGTATATAAATAAACTCTTAGTTCCTACGCATGTTGTTGATTCTCCTGTGTTCGGTTGTTTCGCCTGCCATAATAGCTACATTAAGAACCTAGTTCGAGGATCGATGGTTCCTCGTCGTTTATGTGTGGCCCCCAGCATCAACACATAAACCACCATAAAACATACCATCACATTTTGGCGACCGTGACGCTTTAAATTTCATGTACCTCGGGATAAAAGTACAAAGTTGGTGTCGGTATATGTTATAGACATTTGCATACGCATTTCGTCATAAAACTCTTTTATTGTCACTGTGTCTGTGCAAGTCGTGTGTACTGTAAATATACACCGAAAAATGGAAGACTTACTCCCAGATTGCCCAATCTGCTTAGATCCGTTGTACGTCGCACCAATGGCGACCGAAAGGTGCGGACATGTATACCATAATAATTGTATTCAAACTTGGCTTGTGGAACCAGAAAACAGAAAATGCCCAGTATGTCGTGCAGAAATGGATGTTGATTTGCTCCTTCAGCTACACACCAACGCGTCGCTCTCACAAGTAAATGAAAATCCTTATGATTATCTACGGAAAAAATTACAACAGTCACAGACGTTGTTATCGGTAGCAAACTCGGTAATACTCAATCTGCTGTGACTCGATAGACAAAGGCGGGATGATGCTACCAGAGTCGTTCAGAAATTGCGCGATTTAGGAGCCCAAGAGATCGTATACTTACCGACAGTAGAAACACCGGATGAACCGGAACATATAAGCGAAAAACGTTTGCGAACAAACGCAATATACAGAACAATACTACCAAACCACTTTGGATCGGCAGTTCGAATTACAAGTCATCAACAACTGAAACAAAAATTTCGCCGAATTCTGGAGGCTCCGGATGCCTACGAACCGACGCGCCAACAAGTGGTACGGTACTTCATTAGCCAAGCCATGGCGGTACCGCTAGCAGCGGCTGTAGTCGAGACACTCGATCCGTCAGATTGGTCGGCGCAGGAAGGAACCTCTCTCCCATCCACTTCGCAGCCCTACAGATCACCAAGTCTGGAAGAACATCCGTACGGTTCGGAATAGCGACGCATACAGTAAGACGCTCGTATACATACGAGGGGCTATCAAAAAGTAATGCCTCCACCCTAATAACTCTAGAACGGGTGGGGATATGCGTTCGCGTGGTGCAGCATTGTGTTCGTCATTCTTTTATCCACCAGTATGCCAAGTTTTGTTGTGTTTAGTTCACGCGTTTGTGTTTTATAAGCAGTACAATGAATACCAGTTTGACGAGTCGGTTGAAGCAACGCGCTGTGATAGAATTTTTAACCAACGAAGGGTGCGCTCCAAAAGAGATTCACGCTCGTTTAATGGTTCAATTCCAGGAAAAAACTATTGATATCAGTAATGTAAGGCGATGGGCTGCCTTAGCGAAGAAATCCGAACCCAGTGAGCTTCGAATTTCTGATGAATTTCGGACTGGAAGGCCGAAAACCGCCACGACAGATGACAATATCGCTAAGGTTGAATCAATGATCCGCGATGACCGCCGAATCACTCAAAATCAGATCGCAATCGCGCTAGATATTTCACAAGGAGCAGTGAGTACCATAATTCAGAATTTAGGGTTCAAAAAAGTATGCGCGAGGTGGGTACCGCGGATGTTGACCGAAGAAATGAAGCAGAAAAGAAAAGATGCATGTCTTCAATTTTTGCAACGCTATTGTACCGAAAAAGATGCATTTTTGAACACTATAGTGACCGGTGATGACACGTGGGTGCATCACTATGATCCCGAGACCAAAAGACAATCGATGGAATACCGTCACCCATCTTCTCCACGTGTGAAAAAGTTCAAAACGGTGAAATCCGCAGGCAAGATATTGTTAACGGTTTTTTGGGACTGTAAGGGCATTGTGCACCACGAATATTTGGAAAAAGGGTCTACAATCAATTCAATCTCATACTGCGATACGTTAAGTAAACTAAAAGCAAGAATTCGACGCGTTAGACCAGAATACGAACGATTTCTACTGCATCACGACAACGCTCGGCCGCATTGCAGTCGCCAGACAAATGCAAAAATCGAGCGCCTCAAATTTGAAACCATTTTACACCCTCCGTACAGTCCGGACCTGGCGCCTAGTGATTTTTTCTTGTTTCCTATGATGAAAGAAGACTTGAAGGGTATTCGGTTCACATCTGACGACCAGGTAAAAGAATTTATACGTGATTGGATTTGAACAAAAACTCCAGATTTTTATACCGACGGCTTCCAAAAATGGATTTTACGTTTGGAAAAATGTATCCAACTTGACGGCGACTACGTCGAAAAATAACTATTGTAATTTATTCAATATATTCTATTCTTCGCTTTAAAACTTGTTTCATTTAAATCGGTCCATTCTAACGGGAGTTATAAGGGTGGAGGCATTACTTTTTGATAGACCCTCGTATATCTTGTACTTATCTCTCTATATATTAAAATCAAAATGAAATCGGTTTTGAGATGCGCGCGCATCCTTGCTTTGAATAGCAAGTATAAAAGGTATATAAAGGATAGCACGAATACAAAGGAAAAAAGGTTGCAAATTTTAATAAAAGCGTTGTACATGCACAGTGGTAAAGTCATAAAATTTTTTTGAGAAGCAGGTATAAAAAGTATAAAGGATAGCAGGTATACAAAAGGAAAAAAAGGTGATAAATTTCAATAAAAGCTTTGTTCATAGGCAAGAGCAAGGGCAAAGTTGTAAAATTGTTTAAAATGGCAGGTATACAAAGGTATAAAGGGGCGAGCTCATCCTGAAAGGAAGAACTCTTGGTGGGGGGAGGAGGTAACAAATATGTAAGAATAAATTGGGTTGTGCAGTTTGGAATGTAGCAGTACTTACCGGATAACATAATTTTTTTTTCTTCATTAATTTTTATTGCGAGCCCCGAAGAGGCGAGTAGGCACTAGTTCATATTATCTTTCTTGCGTGTTCATATTTAATCGTTAATGGCACATAATCGGTGATACTCATATTTCTGCATTTTGTAAACATGTCATGTGCATATGTCGTGGTTTCGTATATTTTTATTGTATTATTCTGTATTACTTAAATGCTCAAACAAGAGACTGAGACTAAACTAATCTAAATTTATTCTTGCATTTAATTATAAATCGTATTTTTCTTTATCATTATACGTTTTCTCTTTTTTATTAAGCGGTCAATTGAATATTTTTTTTTCCATTATAAACGTGCCTTTTTTGAAGTTTTTTTTTCTTCTTTTCTCAGTGTTGCCTTCCTCCGTGAGCTCGGCGTTGGTCGAGCCTATGGTTTCCACTCCCCTCGATCAACACCTCGGGGGCAGGGGGGAGTCGGCATCGGTCGACTCGCCTTCGGTAGGCCACTTCAGCTCTCGGCCGCTGAGGGGTAATGAACCGGTAGGTTCGCCCACGCCGGGTTCCCGGTGGAGGGCAACACTGCGTTCTGCGATAAGTGTCGCACAGATGCGCAATTCTGCAACCGTTTTTGCTAGTTTTTAGTAGTGAACGTCAGGCGGTTACGTGGTTAACGTTAGGTTTTTCATATAGTCGGTGAAGTTCGTTGTCGAATTCAGATATACGTTTGTAAGGCCACGTTTTATGGCCGTTAATACGAAGAAGTGTTTCCGATCCTACGCGCATCTACAATTGTATATGTGTTATTCGTATTTAAGTAATGGTTAGTCTGATTAGTATTCGCGAAATCCGTATGAACGATCGTGCGTAAACTTTTGTATTCGAATATATAAATAAACTCTTAGTTCCTACGCATGTTGTTGATTCTCCTGTGTTCGGTTGTTTCGCCTGCCATAATAGCTACATTAAGAACCTAATTCGAGGATCGATGGTTCCTCGTCGTTTATTTGTGGCCCCCAGCATCAACACATAAAACATACCATCACAATATATTTTTAATCTCTATGGTTTTTACTTGTTTTTTTTCTCTGTTTATTAATATGTCTTTGTCTTTCTTTTTTCTTTCTTTCAACTTTTTTTGGTAGTTGTGGCATTTGCTCCGCCTCGTAGGCTCTGCCTAGGGCGGTTGGGCAAACGCGACGCTACACAATCCCAGTCTAAAGAAGTGTGATAGTAAGAAAATAATATTTGTTTTGGAAAGTGGCTTAGAAGTGACCAGAAAAAAATACTCGAACGATTTTTTGGAAGTATCGAGCAGTTATGTTTTTTCGTCTCTCGAGTCAGTTATAATTCTTCGCTTCAAGAATTGGTTATTAGTTTTCGAGTTGAACAGTTGTTTCAGCTTCGTATCTGATTCATTGTCATAAGGCATTGCATTTTATATTATATTAGTCACTATTAATAATAAAACTTATAACTATATTTATATAAAATAAAAGTAATTAAAACGCGCGGCTGATTTCTTTCATCACTGATAGAGACAGCCACCATTCTCTGGTAAGATGCGTATCTAAAGAACTCTCAAAATTTTTTGTGGCTAGTTCGGCTCCTCGACCTAAATCTGGGGGCTTAGGGGGGTTCGACGTGGTTGCAATTGCGTTTTCAATATTTTACATTTTGTAGCATTTTTGTTGCTTATGAATTATATCTATGTTATCGGAATCGAAAGAGAGGCTATTATGAATAGATTGTTTTGATCAAAGATGGACATTAATTTGAAACACAGCTCCAAAAAAAACATGCAGGAAGAGATGAGATATGAGACCAGAAATGGAGAACAAAAGAAGCAGCCTCAATTTAATGATGGAGGAAATACGAGTAATGGAAATCAACAAAATCCACCTCAATTCGATGAAAAATATTTTGTCAGATTTTCATCATGAAATGTGAAATCAATAAATTATAAAGTTTTACTTGTTAAAATTAGATTTTATAGGTAATGAGAATAACAATTAAAATTTTTCATAATTTCTGTAAAACCTATATACTTTTTTTTTTGAAGTAGTTCTTAGAGGCTTTTTGGGTAGAACTGTTCAAAAATTTGAAGTTTTACCCCTCCCTCGAGGCCTCTTTTGAACTTTGTAAAAAAAAAGGACATCAAAAATGGATTTTGGAGGTTGTATAAACATACAAGGGAGCTTCGCCCCTGGTCGTTTCGCGGCCCAATCACTGCGGCATTCATCGCTTCGCTCGGATTGCCTCTTTGATGCGACTCCTTCGAACAACATGATATGAATGATGATAGTATGTGTCGTGTAACGGAGGAACACGGCAACACGCAACAAATGCGTTGTTTTCTATATGTAATAAAAAAGGACAAAAGTTGGTTTTTTCAATTCTCTGATTAAAATTTTTTATTTTTGTTTGCGCTTGATGACGTATCTGCATAATTTACGTGATTAAAAAAAAATTCATCGAAATCTGTTCACTAGGTTCTCTTAGCGTCGACAACGAAAAAAACCATTCAATCTTTTCTAGGTAAAACACAATCAATTTCTACGGATCATATATTCGGGCGATCAACTATCATTCTGTCCCATTGTAAGAATTCTTGAAGAATAGAGAAAAATGCGCGTGAAAATTCGAACATTAGGAGGCATTTGAAGCTCTAAAATCAACACAATGCGATACTTCCCTCTAAAATCACCCTGGCTACAATAATAGGATACGTATGCTTAGTGCTTACGTTTTACTTCAATTTCATTAATTCAAACAAAAACCAATTTCAAACTAAACTATTGGATTGAACATTGTTCCCATGGCACTAATCCGAAATAAATACACACTTGTGTTCTTAAAATGTAAAAAAACTTACGATACATGTACTTCTATTAACATTTTGTAGAGCTTCATATTTTGTTGTATCAACTCTCTCATCTGCTTGAGAATCCAGATTTCAACTTCTGCAAAATTATGAGAATTCTTAATCAATTAACTGTGATACCACATCTCATCAATTTAATTGTAATGAACTTACTCGATGAGATCAACTCCAAGCCACAGAATACCGCAGTCATTTCTGATAGAAGAATCAGTCGATTTTACACTTAAATTCGCGGTAGAGGTCCTTCTAAATGTACTTAGAAATAAGCACTAGCATCATTTAACACAAAGAATTTTTGATCCTAAAACTATCGAAGTCGAAGACATTTGTGAAGCAAGCCATCTCGGAGCACCGGCAATATTATAGTTAGACATCCCTTTCACAAACGTACTGACAATACAGATTATCCTTTAGAGTTGAAAAACATTTGTTTCGTTTCTTCATCTCATTACCGATTTCTTGATAAATCTTTCATCAAATGAGCATTTCCTTTGCATTTCGTAACGCAGCGTATTCCTCTTATGAGCGATAAATTGGGATGATGAAATTGACCGGTTCCGGAATAATACCACGAGATCATTCTTCATGCTTACCAAAGATTCAGCGACAACATAGCACAAAATTTGGAAGAAACTTGAAGATTATTTTAAAATATTTATATTTTATACGTCAATGGATCAAATTATATCCACTTTCCTCGACTTTCCTCGACGAAACACATGTTGCATCACCTAGAACACTAGTTCCATTCCACCAGAATACCGGCAAAACACTGCATGTACTACTCAGGCATGCGCACTGGCAGAGTAGGAGTAACACATTGGTCAGCGGTGTTGCCAGATATCCACGAACCACAAACTAGTAGGTAGGTGAGAAATACCTGCCTCGCCCGTTTTGCGTTTTCCGATTGGTGGAAAATAGTTTTGGCAACAACAAATCAACAATAACAAAATACCCTACCAAACAAAAAAAAAAAAACAAGAGATTTATTGTTTATGTTGATATTGAAAAGAAGATTAACGTTGTGTGTGGGTGATTCCAAGGATGTGAATGTTCTTTGTTTTTATTATTTTAAAATCAAACACTTATATTCCGTAATTATTTAATTTTAATCGTGTTTCCACCCTTTTTGGATGTTTTACCTTTGTCGATTATGTTACGCTTTCATTTAGCCTAATCGAAGCGAGAGATGTGTGCACTGAATATGAATTACCTATGTGCATTCATACGTGATATTCGCATTGTTGTTGAAAAATCGATCTCATATTTTATTTTAATGTAGAATTCATCCTACAAAATGAAAAGAAGATCTTCGGCTAGTGGTGTAAACGAACGTTGTACTTCGCCTATCATCAAAAGGTAACAACCTTTATTCTCGGCGTTGGTCCGCTATGTTTTTTTTTTCATACCTCACGTGCTTCTCAATAAAACATTGGTGTTATAGAACTAAAGTACATGCTCAGCGGAAATTTGCTCAAGGCTGCAATAATTTTGTTACTACGCCGACCAAATTACCGAAGCCCAGCGAATCCACCACTCAAGCTCTATCACCGGAATCTAATTGCGTTGCCGAGAATAATGACCGAGAATTGAATAATTTCTCCAATTTACCAACTATAGATGATTTTCTAACATTCCTTTGTTACAGAGGTTTGTTTTTGTTTTTTATATTATTTAAATAATACATGGAAGGATGAGTGTAATGATTTTATTTACAGAAACCGAAGTACTGCCGGAGAGATTGAACTATCTCAATACACCTCAGTTCGAATCGATTCCTGTAAAGAAGAAACCTTCCAAACCTAATTTTACGGTATTTTAATTTATATGAAAAATATTTCTTGTTACTTGAACAAAGCAGTACCCTACTAACCATTTCATATTTCAGGTACCGCAAGCGTTACCTTCGAGTAAATCTAGTACTGATCAGAACAAGGCTAGTGATAAAGTTAATTCGAATTTTAAATCTAAGAAAAAAGTTCCTGAGTATAAACTACGTTCTAATGATATCAAATGTGCGTATACATCAGTTCGAAATCTCCTCCCTATATCGCTGCTTGCTTTATCGATTACAATTATGAATTTCAGGCAAACCGATTCTCAGCAAAACCTCTCGTTCGTTGGCGTTGAAGCATAATCAACGATTACGTAAGACTGTACAAACGAAATTTAACGATAGTAAATTACCAAATTTCAAGAATAAAAATACCACCAATAAATTCCCATTAGTGCCCAAGTAAGAATTTGATGATGGCTTAAAATTTCGGTATTATTAAACCACGTATTTTATGGTAATTTTTATTCTTTAGAAATGGCGTAAACGTGAAAGTGAACAATTTGAAGAACCATCCCATCACTAGAGCTCTCAGTAACATAAAACAAACACCCAAAATTGCTCAGCCTGAATCCGTAGTTAGACGAGTTACCAGAAGAAACTCCAATCTTAATGCTTTGGGTACTCATTTATTGTATCCAAATGATTATAAAATTTTTAAAAACATATATTCACTTCAATTATTCTCTGCAGCGGAAAAAATCGACCTCCCTGCGCCCAAAAGCACACCTAATAGAACTTCGAAAAGCAAAAAACCCTCGATAACCACCAAACAGCTACCGATAGCCGTCGAGAATACTCGCATTCCATCCAAAAGGCTATCTGCTAAACCGTTTCGTATTGAGATACCAAAATTCGAACTTCTTACGCCCTCGAAACCGGTAACCAGAAGTACACGTTCGTCGACTGCCAAGCTTGAATCGAATCACAAAACGTATGTATAATTTGGTATTTACCGAAACTCGCTTTTCATTTGTAGATTGTATTTAGCGCTGTGCTACTTTCAGCCAAAGTAATCCTTATGTACTAGTTTAATTCGTGATACCGACGGATATGGTGCTTCTTTTACGTTTTTTTTTTTTTTTCTATTTTGCATGTTTCAAAACAGTCACGAATACAGCTGTGTTGTTAACCACAGTTGTGAATTTTTTAATTTATTTTTTAATATTCTTAGCGAACTTCTGTACCATTTACCACTTCTTTTTTTTTTAATCGAATGAAAAAATACAGGTGTGGGTGCGCATCGAAGGTTTGTGAATATCAAACTGTGTTATTCTTTTTTCTTTTCTTT
Organism: Phenacoccus solenopsis; assembly: GCA_009761765.1. Lineage (NCBI taxonomy): Eukaryota > Metazoa > Arthropoda > Insecta > Hemiptera > Pseudococcidae > Phenacoccus > Phenacoccus solenopsis. The sequence goes on from CM019756.1 coordinate 3,694,976, forward strand.
TTTAATTTTATTTATTTTTCTCATTTTACGACATTTATATGAAATTATGATAAATATACGAGCTTTTACCAATAATATTGCATGATTATTTTCTCCCGGCTAACTTGGATTACTGGCATGTGTTGATTATGCTGCGGTAATTCTTCTTCCCTGTCGTGCCGAGTAGTTGATAGGATTAACGAATGTTTAGCTTATCATTTAAATTAATTTTCCATTTGAGTAGTAAAAAGAAGAGTTTCTCGAAATGGATATAGTTCTAGAAGTAGAAACGTAGAACGTCGAATTTTATTGTTTACAATAATTTTTAATTCGATCAAAAATTATTAGTAATAAATCGATAGTTATTTTATTCGGTCGGCTTTTTCATCTTCATTATATCATAGCGAATTGCAAAATATTCCAGACGTGCTTCTTAGCCATCAGCTATACATTTCCATCTTCGTTCGCATGATTATGTGTGTTGAAAAAAAAAAAAATTTAATTGAAATGAAAACAGTAAATTATTCTCACCAAGAATCGATAAAATTGCAACTAAATGAAACGAAGGTCCTAAATCAATATGGTAATTTTTTTTTCATAGCCCATTTACGAGTACTCGCCCGACACGTAAGACTAAAGAAGCGGCTACGTTGTATATGGAAACATTGGGCAGAGATTTACTCCGTGATGACGAGAGCTTCGACGATGAAGACAATTTATCAATCGACAGCTTCCTCGAGTTACCAAGCTTCGAGTCAGGTAAGTGTGTCAGGCTGGCAGCGAAATAAACAAATAAGAAATTCCTCATGAAAAAAAAAAATATTCCAGTCCTAATGAACGTGCCTTTTTAATCTAGCCAGCAAATTTCCTATTATTTTCGTGAGGTGTGCAGAGAAGTAATAATAATAATAATGATAATAAAAACTGGATATCGATAAATCGAAGCGGTGGACTTTATAACTGTAAATCATGAGGGGAAGAAAATTATTTTAATTTGATAAATTTTATTATGAATTTAATATTATATATTTTATCAAGTAAGTAAAAAAAAAATTATTTAAATTAATTTAAAATATTTCTTTAAAGTCAATTAATTTTTTAAATCTTCGAAAAAAAAAAGAAAATTGTCGATGAAATATGCATAGCATTAATTTTTCAAATTAACGTATATTTTTCTTATTTTTCAAATAATACCTGATTTGAGTTATAGAGCATAAAATTTCCCACCAATGAATTACATTTTATTTTCCTCTATACAAAGAGCCATTCGCAAGATACTAGAGAAGAACTGCAAAAACTTGAAACTTCAAAGGCTCAACTTTTATGCATATTCTAATTAGCTTAAAAATTTCATGTTACTCCACTCATGTCAACTCGAGTTACGATTGGAAATGAAAACTACCTTCTAAAAACTTCGAACATCGAAAGCTCAACTTGAAATGAGTGTATCTGCTACAAAAAAAAACAATCATTTCTGAATTTCTACTTGCTCTACTTCCCCTCAAATTTAGACACGATTTGTTCATATTTACTTAAATTATTGTTCAACATCTATAATTTTTGACAAACATACAATACTGCCAAATTTGAATTAGTTTCGAGACTTTTTACTTTAAACTCATTTCCCCGAAGAACTAACGATGAAGTTTCAAAAAAAAATTGTTATATTCAAACTTAAAGATCATAAAATCCCTCAGGAACGATTTACTATTCATTTTCTTCTCCGATGCACCATGCGCTAGATGTTGGCGAAAAGCTGCAAAAATTCTGAACTTCAAAAGTTTGACTTTCAGAGCACGAATCGATTCTATTCATTGAAATTTCTTGGCAACCAAAAAAATAATCCATAAAAATGTAATCACAATATGGGACAATCCAAAAAAGCCAATTTCAAATTTTATATGTTGCACAGTATGGAGATAGGGCCTCAAAATGAAATTTTTGAGGACTCTACTGGAAGTAATGAAACTCAAGGGCCTTATGAATGAAAGCAAATATGTGATTATTTTTTCGAGCACCCTGTATGAAAGAATTTTTCACTCTTCGAATGAAATTTTAATACATTTCTGGACATTCTTCATTATCAAAAAGCTTTATCGCTGCAAATATATCTGAGAAGCACTTATTCGTTCTCGTAAACTTTTGTTGCATAGAGACATGAAAAGGATACATTCAAAGATGGCAGCACAATATCTGCACAATGCAAAGTAATCAAGCCAAATATTGGCAACATTAGCCCCTCAAACATAATTTTTCTGAAATAATATTCGAAAGTAGTCGTTTAACCTGTAAAAATATTTGAACTTGAACCTGCATTAACAATTCTGCGAATGTAAGTTGTTCGCACAACTCTCTAAAAACAAAATGGTTTACAAAAAAAGCGTTTATTCATTTAATGTTTCCACTATAATATTATAATCTTAGACCATATTTTTTTTTAATAATTTTCGTACATTTTACACCACACTGTGATCTCATCGTCAAAATAAATTAAAAAAAAAAATAATAAAAATTAAATCCGATTTTTCAACTCGACAAAAAAAAATTAAAATTCACGTATTTACATTTTTCACAAAAATATTTCTCAATTTATCTTTTTACAGCGAAATCGAAAAAAGAACCCGCCAAGTCGCCGAAAAATCCGATCAAAAGCACACCCTCTAAAACCCCTGTAGCGAAAAAAGCAGCCGTTAAAACTCCAGCAAAAGGTAAACCGACTAAAAAAGCCGAAGAAAAAGATAAAGCGCAAATGAAAAAATTAAACGACGAGTTGAAAAAAATAGTCGAAGATAAACCGCTCAAAGAACGCCTCGAACACATCAAAAAAGACGCAGATAAAGCGCTGCAAAAGCTCGAAAAGGGCATTTTCGACGATCCGCTTCTCGATGTGGAGGTCGAGCACGGTGTTGCGGAGAATATGGAAATCGATGCTGGTGGCCAAGAAGATGATGAACACGAATCGAAGAACTGTGATACTCCATTACCAAAAAAACGTGATAATAAGGTTACCTTATTGAGCAGATACGATAGTATCGAAAATATCGAAATACCTGAGTTCACGATTCAGCAACGAGGTAATAGCGATACGGAATGCGCGAATAAGACCAACAAAAAAGAAGAAAAACCAAGGAGAGCTTCCAGCGTATCGATCAAAGGTGAAGTATATCAGCAACTATTAGTGAAAAATAATATTATACTCAATATTGAAGGTCTACAATTTTTTTAGCAATTTTTTTATTCACGGTTCGAGATATGAAAATGAATTATTTTGATTAGAAATTTTGGACAAAAAACTGTCCCAAAAATTAGTGCAAATCGATGAGCGAGAGGGGGGAGTGCGAATTAAATGCTACTAATGAATGATAAAAACCTTAAAGGAGGGTGGGTTCTTTCTTAATTATTTATAAAATAAATAATATTCATTTATAATTTTACATTTGTAAAATAATTAAATATGAAAATTTGTAATTATTTTTTTCATTTTTTACATTATTCCACTGATTGAAATATTTAAATGAATTGTTATTATTAAGCTTAATTACCGAGCTCTGTATAGCTGCAGAGGCTAGAGGCATAACCATATGATGTTTATATTATAGGTAAATCTATATAATACCTTGAATTTAATTTTAATTTTTTTAATGAGAAAAACAACAAGTCTCGTTATTACCACTTTTTTTGTGAATTAAATGAAAAGAATTTTTTTTTTGAGGATGGGAGGTGAGGGGAGGAAAATAAAATTTTTTAATTGTTTTATCCAACGAAAATAAACAGGGGCGTACCGAGGACATTGTTCAGGTTGGGGGGGGGGGTAGAGAAAAACAAAAATTGCCAACTAATACCATGAAATTTTACCAACTGTTGACCTTTTTTTTTTTTTTTGCTCCGCGAAAATAAGATGTTAAATAAGATGTCACAGTCTTCTTGTTAACCTTCAAAAAATGTAAAAATAGCTGTAATAATACTGCGCAAGTGGTCAAATTTACCAACTATACGCTAAAACTCCAAATTTACCAACTTTCCAAAAGCCAAGGGGGGAAGCTCCCCCTCTCCCCTTTCGGTACTTCCCTGAAAATAAATTAGCTTTATGCAAAATTATGCGTTATTTTTCTTCTAATACAGAAATAAATGATACCTTTGATGAGAAGAAAATAATAAAAATAATGAATTGAAAAAACATGGAAAAATTCAATTTTAAAAATAACAATATCTTAATTAAATTCATTTTCTTCATTTCAGATTGCAAAAAGAAGAAACCATCGAGAAATTTGGAACTCGCAGTCGAGAAAAGTAAATTCGAAAAATCAGCGCCCGAAAAAATACTCTCTCAAGATCACTCCCAAAGCAAACCGATTCCACCAGAACAACCCCTCATCAAAGAAAAATTACCTCCGAAAAGTAAAGAATCTGAAAAAAGCAAAACGCTCTTCGACGACGTTAAATCATCGCCTAAAATACTTGCTAAAAACAAGGATTCCGAAGGTGTCAAAGAAACACCCATTATCAAAGATAAATTACCCCTTAAAGCGGTACCAAAGAACAAAGATGTCGAATCCATCAAAGAGGCCTCTTCTAAGGAGAAATCATCTCCCAAAATACCCGTTAAAAATAAAACTCTGCGAAACATCAAAGATGACGCCATCTCTGAACAAAAATCTCACCCCGAAGTGCCCGTTAAGGATAAAAATCTCGAAACCAATAAAGCCTCTGCTATCGTCGAAGAGAAAACGCAACCCGAAATACCCGCAAAAAATCTCGAAGCTATCGAGAAAGTCGTCATTGTTGAGGAAAAATCGCAGCCTAAAATATCGGTTAAAAATACCAATTCGGAAGCTAACAAAAAGCCATCTGTTGCCAAGGGTGTACCAAGTACACTACCTGTTGAGAATAAAGACGTGGAAAAGGAAAAGAAATCCTCTTCTGAAGACAAACTGGTTAAATCTACGAATTCGGAAACTCTCAAGGACACGCCAATTCCTAAGGATAAATTACCTCTTAAAATTCCAGCCAAAAATAAAAATTGCGAAATTCTCAAGAGTTCGTCAATTCGTAAAGATAATCCTTTGCCTAAAATCTTAGCTAAAAGTAAACCTGCTGGAACTTGCAAAGAGGTGACCATCGTAAGAGAAAAAGCAACTTGTAAAAACAAAAATCACGAAAATTCTGAATCCGAGATGCGCGAAATAATAAACAAACCTGTTGATTTAACCGATCCCAAACCATCTGATATTCAGCTAAAGGCTGCGAGCAAAAAACCTAAGATCAAGATAATTCGTACCAAATCCAAATCAAGCGAAGAAGACGAAGATGAGGAAAATACTAAAGAACTGGTCAGCACATCCGCCCAAAATCAAGTGAAAAAATCCACTACATCGTGCGAAGAATCGGATTCAGATACGCCCAAGTTGATCTTCGCTGGTGATAAGACCATGGAAGATAAACCAATGGTACAGACGATCAGCGCCTCTGGTAGCAAAATATTTTGTTTGGAAAGTAAGAAAATAATCTTCAAGAAGAACAAAACAGCGACAGAAATGGAGCCGAAGGAGGACACTAGTCCTCGTAAAGCCGAAGCCTTCTCAGCTGATAATGAAAATAGTGTTTACGCATTCGAGCCCGATTTACCCACTACTAGTCCACCATTTAGAAGACTGAAACCTGTTACGCCACCTAAAAATATTATCAGCGGAAATTCTATCGCTGTTCAGGTGTGTTTAAAGGCTAGGAAAATTATCGTCTAATATTATAATGCTGGATGATTTCAAATAATATTTTTTTTTTTCAGGTAAATTTCGAAAGTAACACAAAAATCGAGTGTTCCAGTTCATCGGAAGCGCAAGTATCGTCAACAACAGACTGCGACGATCGAGTGTTCTATATACCGATTCAAAACTCCGGTACAAATAGTACCTTAGGAGTGGCTGTGAAACTAGATACCGATGGAGCCAACCAGAAGATTATCATGAGCGCTACGTTGGTCACAAAGTCGCCATCATTTACCACTACTACTGCCACTGCCACTACAGTTGCTTCTACGTAAGTTGTACATAGTTATCTCTTGACCAAACAAATTTTAAAATAGAAATAATTACTCTCAAGCTGAAATTTCTTATATAGCATCTTAATATCATATTTTTCGCATCTTAAAAAGTTTTTTGCAGTTCTCGCACTACTTTGGGATCCAATAGACTTCTTCAAATGAAAGTCGGGGTGTAATTTTAAATCTGACTTCATATTTATATCCACGAGTTTCCATTTATATAAAAACAACACCAAGAGTATTAACCTACCTGTACTGGAAGGTGGTGTTACTTCTGTCGTAATCGTAGCTCAGAACAATTTCCTACTCCTCGGTTGTGGTTTTCTATGGATCAATGCAGTAAACATACAAAATATGGAGATTGTATGATTGATAGCCATTTTTCCCGATATATTTCCAACTCTCCATTCGCTTTCCATCCCAACTTTAAGCGAATTTTGATGATGAAGCATTCCAGCTAAAATTCCGGAAAAAACATATTATTTAATGTTTGTGCTAGACTATTATCATCGTAAAAAATAGTAATATAATAAAGTTGGAAAAAGTAATTTTGAAGGCGAGGCGAAACAAGTGGAGATAAGGTGCTAACTTTTTCTGGGTAGTATCCGCCTAATACTCGAGTATTGGCTGAAAATCTTTCCAGAGCAAATTTATCTCTATTGACTGCATGTAGCCTTCTACAAAATTTTGTCTCGTTCGAACTTTTATTTGTTGAGTAGTCACGAAATTATTATTGAAATTTATTTTATAATCAAAGGCTACTTAACCCATGAATCGTGGAGGTATTCATAGAGTATGATGAGGATGACATTTAGATGCTATATGAGTACCAAATTTCGATAATTTTAATTTACGATACTGGCCTTGCTTAACTGAACCATAATGCTTTCGACCTAGTACGACGTAATTCGAACGAATATCATTAAAAGAGAAATACCGTTGATGCTGTCATAATGCTACCTTTGTCTAATAAACTTGATGAACAAATAGCTCCTATATCGATTGTATTTAATTTTTTTAATGAGCTCGTTCAGTTCCCACCAGCGGAACTTTAAAACACTTTTTAAACAAATTATTCCATTATAGATCGGCTATTCCGGAAACCAGTAATAATCGAATTGAGCCAGAAGAACAAATCGTTGAACTACCAAAGAAACCGGTTTCCAAAGAAAGTAATAAAATCGTCGCCACTGCGGATTCGCAAACCTCCACGCAAACACCGAGCGATTCACCATCGTCGACGGTTGTTTCACCAAAACCCATTAAAAAAATATGCCCCCCTCCAAAGGCCAGTCAGTCGGTGAAAATTGTGAAAATAAATAAATGCAAGAAACCGCCACCGCCTAAACCGAAACCCAAACCAATCAAGAGTAAAAGGTAGGCGAGTGAGATTTCAAAAACATTTTGCTATCTATAAACGAATGTTATCGAGAGTATTTTTACAGTAGTAACAAGAAGGTAACATCGGAAGTGACGAAACCAACGGAGAGTACTTCTAAGTGTGAAATTTTAGAAGCTCCGACTTTCTATCCCTCGGAAGCGGAGTTCAATGATCCTTTGAAATATATCGATACCATTCGTTCTGCTGCTGAAAAATATGGCCTTTGTAGAATAGTACCTCCGTCTACATTTAGGGTGAGTGATTGGCTTTTCGTTTTTATTTTCTTTGGCAATTAAATAATGAAACTAATCGATGTGTTTTTTTCACAGCCTGAATGCAAAGTAGCCGATGAAATGAGATTTACCGCTTATAATCAATATGTTCACAAAATGTTACACCGTTGGGGACCCAATGTCAAAGAAATGATGGCCATTAAAAAATTCCTCGCAACTCAAAATATCCATTTCAATCATCCTCCTTGGGTAAGCATCGATCTAGTATGTCGAGAAAAGTGTGTTTCTCTTCGAGCTATTGATCTAAAATATATATATTTTTAGATCGGTGGAATGGAGGTAGATTTACCTCGCTTATACGAAATAGTACAACAATGTGGAGGCTTGAAAGCAGTCATTGAAAAGGAACGTTGGCATCAAGTGGCCGATGTGATGAGGATACCGAAATTAGCTCAAGATCGTATTACCAAATTAGACGATATTTATTGCAAATATCTTCTGCCTTATGATATTTTATCTCATAGTATGATTGATTTATTATGCCGCCTGTATGAAAATATCTATAGTTTTTATATTCATTCGAAAATTTTATTTTTACAGATGAAAGGGAAAAATTATTCGAAGAAATTGAAGAAGAATGGAATACCCATTTGAAGAATCCGAATGATGATAACGAAGTATTCGATGATGTCGATGAATGTATAGTTAAGGTAATTGAATCGAAATCATTTTAATCTTGAGTCATTTCTGTACTATGTGTTTGTGTGCGTTGTGTTCAATTAATAAGTCAAAATCGATTTTTGCGAATTAATCGATTAGTCGATTCTTACAAAATTAATCGATATGTACGTATTGTATGCATTTTTGAAAATTGATCAATGTAAAAAATTCCTGTGAAATTTACTAATTACTTTTTGATTTTTTCATTTGATCGATATATTCATTTTAATCAATTAATCTGTTTATTGATTTTCACTGAAGTGATTGATTTATCATTTTTTACAAAATTTATCGAAACATTAGCTTTTACCAAATAATTTTATTTGTATGTATCATATAAAGTTTTGAAAATTCATCATTGCATAAAATATTATTACGATTTTTTTTTTTTATTAATTGATATATTAATTTTCAGCACTCATTCGATGTATTGATTTTTACAAAATTAATTGATTTATTACTTTCGTAGCCGATTTTGGGGATGGGGAGGTTTGGGTGTATAACCTCCAAGAAGTTTTTTTTTTTTTTTTTAAATAAATATGTAACGAGCGGAAATAACCCAACATTTTTTTTTATACATATCAACAATTTGGTGAGTTTAAATAATTTACCATTTTTCACACTTGATTTTATGGAACTGAACCACCCTTCCTTCCCCAAGCAGTGATCATAAGACTGGCATTAAATGGTTTTTATAAAAATTTATAGCTATATCAGTTTTTGCCAAATTTATCGATTTATCGAGATTTGCAAAATTCATCTATCATGGATTTTTCAAAAATTTATAGATTTATTTTTACAAAATTTATCAATTTATCAGATTTACAGAAATCGATTATCAGTTCTTACAAAATTAATCGATTTATCGATTATTTGTATAAAATGAATCGATTTGTATGCAATATATAAATTATGAGGAATGATCAAAGTATCATTTTCTTGGATTGATCGGTATATTGATTTTCAGTAATCATTCGATACATCGATTTTTACAAAATTATACATTTGGTTTTTCAAAATTAATCAATTTATGAAATTCTCATTACATCAATCAATACATCGATTTAAAAAAAAAAAAAAAAAAAAACGTAAGCAGCCATGCCGCATTACTGGAGCTGAGTTTTTAATTGGAGCTTGTTTTGATTTACTAATAACCTTGCTTAACCGTTCATGACTACAGGCCACACCCAATACCAAGTCTGAAAACCCCTACCCTATCCTTTCCAAAAACACTTAAGAAGTTGAATTTGGCACAAATGTAGTATTTCTTGCCATGAAATAATCATGTGAACACATATTTCTCAAATTATAACTATTTGAGGGTCCTCAAATTATCTTCAAATCTTGATAATCCGCCATTTTGGATCCATTTTGACTCAAATTTAAGAGGTTATATTCTGGTCACAAACTAATCCTACACACAAAGTTTGACCATTCTAGGCCGATTTGGTGATGAGATATGGAAGATTCATGAAATTTCCTGCAGCAATTTCCCCTCCAAAAGCCGTTTTTTGCTCTAACTCCCCTCCAAAATCACTGAGGAAGCTAAAATCAAAATACGTTTGTCACTTGGGCTCATTTTATCATATGACACAGCAATAAAAAATTTTCGACCCCTCCTGTACCCCACCACTATTTTAGGTTGATAACCCCGCCTTCCCCCTCCAACATCATGTATGGAAGTGAATTCGGGATATAGTATACAACTTATCCCAATAACCATATGAATTCATATTAATTACATTTTTACCAACTTGAGGCTCCTCAAGCTCTACTCAAAATTTTGATAATCCGCCATTTTGAATCCATTTTGATCCAAATTCAAGAGGTCATATTGTGGTCACCAACTAACCTCACACACAAAATTTGACCTCTTTAACTTGATTTGGTGGGGAGATATGGAAGATTCAAGAAATTTCATGACTCAAAACTTCCTCAAAAAGCCGTTTTTTGATCTAACTCCTCTCAATATGCACTTAGGAAGCTGAAATTTGGATATGTTAGTATCCGTGACTCACTCTTTCATATGAAATCAAAAACGAAAAATTTGAGCTATTTGCCCCTTCTCCAGCCCCCTCAAAATTTGAGTGATCCGCCATTTTGAAATTTATCGAAAAAACAAAAAAACTATTTTTGCGTATTTTCAAGAAGAGTTCCTCACCTAATTTTGAGCGAATTTTATCCGCACCCGCCTGCGCAAGGCGAGTGACAAAAAACGAAATTTCCTCAAAAACAGGTTTTTGCTAACTCTCCTCAAAATGCACTTAGGAAGCTGAAATTTAAATATGTTGGTGTCCGTGACTCACTCTTTCATATGAGATCAAAAACGAAAAATTTGAGCTATTTGCCTCTTCTCCAGCCCCCTCAAAATTTGAGTGATCCGCCATTTTGAAATTTTTCGAAAAAACAAAAAAAGCACTTCTGCGCATTTTCAAGAAGAGTTCCTCACCAAATTTTGAGCGAATTTTATGAATACTCGCCGGCGCTACGCGTGGGGGAAAAAAAAATATATATATATACCAAAAAGTTGGACATTTGCCAGATGATTACAAATGGTCTGAAACGCAAAGATTTGAAGACCCCACCCTCCCCCGACCTTCCCTTCCCAAATCAGGTAGGCTGTAATAGCTATCGTTTTTCATTAAAAACTCAGCTAAAAATGAATCATGATTGTCTATTTATGATAGTCAATTATTTATATTAATAGTTATATTGTATAATTGTTTCTACAATCTAAAATTTTTATTTGGAATTCCTCGTTTCCAGGGACGCACGATGCCGCTTAGCTGTTTCTACAGAATAGCTCGTAACACAATGATGATGTGTTTCGGCAACGTCGAAGGTCAGCCCGCTGGACCATCCACCGAATCCATCGAAACTGAGTTCTGGAATCACGTCTCCAAACGCAAAAGTCACATTTGCGTCCATTCGGGCTCCATCGATACGGGCATGCACGGCTACGGATTTTCGGTGGCCAAAAACAGCACATTTCGCAAACACCCGTGGAATTTAAAAGTCCTCACGAACAATTCGGCTTCCATTTTAAGATCCTTAGGGCCAATTATCGGTAAGAGAGGTGACCATGTTACGTTAAAATGATGAAAATTTTCAAGTCACCATTATGAATTATTTATTAGGTGTCACCGTGCCAACACTTCATGTCGCCATGTTGTACTCGGCTTGTTGTTGGTATCGAGACCCGCACGGTTTACCATGGATCGAGTACTTGCATACTGGCGCGAATAAGATATGGTAAGTGCTGCTATTGTCTGATAAACTTGAAAATGAAAGAATTTTAAATACGGATTGGTATTATCCACAGGTATGGTATACCGGATGAATACAGCGAACAATTTAGAAAAGCTATGCTGTTCTTAGTTCCTCAGTATTGTCGCGATAAAAGACTATGGCTTCCGTCCGATACAGTTATGATTCCACCGCCTCTGCTGGCCGCTCATAATGTACCATTGTCCCGGGTCGTACAGCAACCTGGCCAATTTATAGTCGTATTTCCGAAGTCATTTACATCGTGCATTTCCACTGGATATATGGTTTCAGAGAGTGTTTATTTTGCCCATGCCTCATGGCTGAATTCGGCTAAACAGATATTTTCGGTATGGATGGTTTTGAAGAGTACTTTTTTTTTAATATATTATTCAACCATGATGGAAGTATTAATTCGTGAAAGCGTATTGTGTTTAGGATATGCAAGAAAGTTGCGAGCCATCGGTATTCTCCTTAGAACAACTGCTGATAAGTGTTGCTACAGATGTTCGAGCTAATTTAATGATTCTCGAGAAGGTTCATATAATGTTTCATAAATTTTTTCTCGAGTTTTCATCATTATGCGATAAATGTCATGCTAATTTATACCTATATTTCCCTTTAGATTTTACCTTTGCTGGTCGAACTTCGCGATTCCGAAGTAGCGCTGCGAAATCAATTAAATGAATTAGGATTAAATGCTTCCGAAAAGATGAAAATAAATAAGAAGCGTAAATCTAAAGCCTCCTTTAACGATGAAGATAATTACGAATGCGAAGTATGTAGAGCAAATCTTTTCGTATCCCTGGTAAGTATGAATATTCTGATTAGGAATTAATTTCTTTCCAAATATTATCCACGTATTACGAACTGTTTGTATTTTAAAGGTCATCAACTCGCACGAACAAACTAATTATTGCTTGAAACATGCTGTGAATCTTTTACAAAAGAAACCGACGCAAGTGAAGTATTGTAAATTGATGTACGCCTACACAGAAGTAAGTACCACGCTTTAAATATTCATACATGCATGTTTAATTCATATTATTAATCCTTGATAAATTAATTTAATAAATCTTATCAATAATGCAGGAAGAGTTGGAGGAAATTGTACACAAGGTAGAACAACGAATAGAATCAAAAGGAACTCGTAAACCTAATGTGAAACAAAATGTTGTCAATTGAACAACTTTATAAGACTTACGAAGTGCCACAATGTTAACATTTGTGTTCAAATACTCTCTCGTTATCGATGTACTATACGTATAAATGAATATAGGACTGCCATTTTTTTTCTTTTAACATTAAGCTTATTTGATGATTCCAAAACAAAAATATTTACGCTATTGTGATAGAAGTCGACGTCGATGTATTAGTTATATGTACAGTTAGGGTTTGTTGGAATCATTGTGTACATATTTTAAAACTTTCAGTTTTGCATTTGTAATTTTAATTGGCGTAGTATTCATTCGAGTATTTATTGAGAAAGGCTAAACTAGTCTTTTTTATGTCTTCTTATTTAATGTGTTCATGTATTTATTTTTAATATTCTTTTTTTTCCTTTTATAACTTGTGATTTTTTTTTTTAATTTTAAATACAAAATGAAAATCTCTTTTCATACTCATGCTATTCGAAATCTCTTTTGTTTATTTTGTTATTTGCGAAGTTGGGAAAAGTTTTCAAGTGATATGAGGAGGCACTGCTCATCGAATGAAACAACGTCATAAGTCAAAAACTGATCATTTTCAGGGAGCAATTTCGGAGTCTATTTTCAAATTACAAATGATACAGCGTTGAATACGTATGCTCATTAGTCATAATGCATGAGAATTCAGATGCAATATTATACCATTTGAAACTTGAAAACTGCTTCCAAAATAGTTCTCCAGAAATGTCCACCTCGAAAAAATTATTTTTTGATTTATGGCGTTTTATTCGATGAGCGATGTATAGCATTAAATGAAGGAAATTTCGACATAACTCATGGATAGAACTTCACTACATCCAGAGACGGGCCGAGCCTTGGCACTCTGGGGGGGTGAAAATCTAAAAATGCCGACTGGTATTTTCAATTTTCCGACTACGATTGATTGATTTGTAATTTGATGTACGAGTAGTCGAGTAATATCACATTTATATTTGCCTACGAATTCAAAGAACACAGAGAAGCAATTAAAAAAATCAAAGTGCAGTCGTTTTTCGAACTGCCTGGTACAAGTTTAATTATTTTGATAATGTAAAATGGATATTCTGAATCATTTTGAATTTTGGTGAATAAAAACGGATGTTGAATTTTTAAAACTATCAAGTCACGAAGTAATTTCTTAAGATAATACAGAAATCAGAAAAGAACAAAAATGTTTTTTAAATGCAAAACCAGAAATATAAAGAATATCATAAAATTGATTTTTTTCAAATTAAAAAAAAAAAAAAAAGGAAATTCAAGAATTAAAGAAAACATTGATGGGAAAATGGATAAATTAAAAAAAAATCCATATCACAAAACAACGTAATAAAATAGAAAAATTTTTGTAATAAAAAAAAATCCAAAAATTAGAAAGCAAACAAGTTGGGAAGTCTAAAAATTAAACAATAATATTGTTAAAAATGAAAAATTCCGAAAACTAAAAAATGCAACAATGAAAGATATCATGAAAAAAAGAAAAAATTATAAGATGAAAACAAATGTACAAAAATGGAGTAATGTTTCGAACTGAAGATAATTGCTAAAATACCAGGTGATTACTTGATTGGAGCACTCCAAGCGCAAAAATCTTACACTCATAGAAATAAATCATGTATTTGGATGATATTAGCAAGAATAAATGACATAAATAAAATTTATTTAATGCTTAAAAGCGTCTATCGTAAAATAAAATACAAAATTTTAAATTATACTTTTGTTGTCAAAAATATTCATAAATGTATTGAATTGTTTCACCTTTAGCTAATTTTGTCTCGTTGGGTGCTCTAATCAAGTAGTCACCCGGTATAACGAAAAAAAAAAAATGAAAACCTAAAAACTAAAAAACTAGATTCGAATAAATAAAGGAAAAATGAAACCAAGGCGATAAAATATTCAACAATTTAAAACAAAACAATAAAAAAAAATTAAAATGATGGAAAAACAATAAGTTTAAATTACAAAAAAAAAAAATCAATAAAAAAAAAATCCAAAAATATTGAGTAGGATTTTTTTTTTGAGAATGAAAAAAGTTGTTATCACTGAAGGGACTGAGTATTTCTCCAGTTTCCAATTCTCCAGCATTATTTTGAGATAAATTTAAACCATATAATATCAATTGAAATTGAACTGAAACAATATTAATTTTAATGGAACATCAGTTTTCATTAATCTCGTTCATTTCCGATATTCAGTATCTCCTTCTCAGATGGCGACATTACCACTCCTAGCGTTGACAAAATTCGGAAATAGAAAAGCTTCGAGCAGAGTAAGCAAAACAATGCGCAAATACATATGTTTCTTTGTTTGATTTAATTATTTATTGTTAAATTTTCGCTGTTACTGAGACAAGTGAAACAGGAATTGTCGAATTTTTCTCACCAATGTCGATTTGCCGACTTTTGCCGACTGCGCAAAACCTCTGGGGGGGTGAGCACCCCCCTACACCCCCCCGCTCGGTCCGTCCCTGACTACATCTTCAGTTTCTCTTGAAACAGATGCCAAACTTCAACCACGAGTAATACATATCCATCTCTAAATAATCACAAATTTTGTCTTTGAACTGACGTTTCAGAAGAAAAGCAGCAGTGAGTTTTAAAAATATCTCAGCGAAAGCGCATATTCTAGGAAAATTAACTACAAAAATAAAGATTCGATCAAGATGCTTTCGGATGAAAGTTAGGCAACATATTCAGTACCCAGGGGTGTACTGTTGACATTTAAACAATATGGCGGCCAAGGCGAACCTGGCTGTTATCAAGTTTGTGGGCAACGTTATCAATGTATTATACACTTGATAGTGATACAGGTGATATCTTTCGAAAATAATTATTGAAGAAGGAAGAAGTGAAAAATGGTGAATACGTGTTGTGTGCATCCCTGACTCCCTAATGTAGCCTGGTTGGCAATAATTTCCAATTTGGGTAATACTCGGAATTACCGTCTCATAACGAAACTAGTGCTAGCGATTGTTACCGCTTCAATAGAATATTTATGAAGAATTTTGAAAGACTAACCTTTAAAGCGTTAGCGCTTTTTTGGTCACAATTTTCCATATCTTCAGTCATCTTATTCCATAAAAATCTGACCAAATATACGACTTTTCGATTCAATTTCACAGTTTCCTTTTGAAGGGTAATAATAGCCCAGCGTCACATAAATGTGACGGATTTTTGGGTGTTCTCAGTCCAGCGTCACCTATACGTGTTTTCATGGAAACCGGTTACTACCCTCTAGTATATACCAGATATGAAGTTACAACACTGTACGTCAAATTTCTATTCCATAAATGCCAAAATAAAATGCGGTCTACAGGGCAGAAAATTGAGCGTCACCTATAGGTGACGTCGGTAGCGAAAGGGTTAATCAATTATTAAAAGTAATTGATTATTTTATGAAATAGGTAATCGATTAATCGGCCAATTTTCAGTTTTTTTTTTTTCAATAATGCTTCCATATTTCTGAAAAAAAACCTTTTTCTTAAAAAATAATCATTTTGTGAAGACATTTCTATAATACGATGAAATCGTCTCTCATCACATACCTTAAATATGCTTGTTTTTTAAATAAAAATTGCGACTTGGTATAAATACTGTCATTTTAGAATAAATGATTTTGTTTTTGTAATTTATTTGAATAAATTATTTTATTTTTGTAATTAATTCAAATAAATGTTTTTTTTTCTCTTTTTATTATAATCGAACACAGCATAAAAAAATAAAATTTGGGATTTTTCAAATTCTGAATATTTTTTCCAACTCCAAATTTTCTCCAAATTTTTTTAAATCTCCAAGATTTTTTTCAACTCAAATCTTTTTTCTGATTTTCTCGAAATTTTTTCTATTTAATTTTTTCTCAAAATTCATTTCCAGCCAAAAATTTTTCTCAGTATTTTTTCAACCAAAAATCTTTACAGTTTTGTTTCTTTGAATGCTTTTTTCAAAATTATTTTCAATTATATTTATTTTTTATATCAAAAAGTCAATATTCATTTGAACTTTGGAAACATTTTTTAACGCCACAATTTTATTGAAAAAAGTTTGAAAGTTGGCAAAAAATTGAAGAAAAAATTTCTAGGTTGAAAAAAAGTAGATAAAGTGTGAAATTGAAAAAGCATCTGAAGAAATTTTGGGTGCAAAAAATTTCTTATGCTGATAAATGGATAAAAAAATTAAAAATAGATATAAAAATGTTATAAAACATTTTTGGATTGCCAGAAATTTTCTAAGAAAAATTTAAAGAGATTGAAAAAATCGATAGAAAAAATTTGAATTTGTGTAAATTTTTATTTTTTCCTTTATTCACTCATGTTCCGTAAACGTTGTAACTACAGGGTATAGACAATATTAAAAAATCGATTGACGTCATCGGTAAACAATGCACTTGAAAAAATAAAGTTGAAATTTTCCACATGATCTCAAATGGTGTAACCTGTTATAGGTCAAACCACTTTGATGTGAGAGCAGTTTTAGATAGAAATATTGGCGTTGAATCTTTGTTGAATTTTTCACAGATAGAAATGATGTAAATTCGTTTGAAATACTGAAATTGTTTTTATTTGGTTGTTTAATAGAGAGACATGATGTAAATTCGGTTGAAATACTGAAATCATTTTTATTGGTTGTTTAATAGATGAATACAAGATGAATTCGGTTAAAAATCCAAAGAAATAAAATGTGTCCCAGAATCAGGTATAATACATACTACTCACAAAATACCGAAATAATATCGTAAATGCCATCTAAAACAGATTCTTCGGACCACCCTCCGTTGCCCCGTGCCACAAATATTCGAACTAGCTAAACGCGTTAATTACTAAATGCTCGCGAAATGAAAAATACCCACGTTGATTTTCCAACCCATTCGTAACGCGCCGCCAAAGCTACTTCTACTGATAACCGATTCGCCTATTACGATGCACTATATCCGACTTCTTATCAGTAGACGTATAATCATTAACATAGTGCGCAAAATCGTCTCGCCGAAAGTCTTGTTGCTTTCGCTATTTCACGACAACAGACAGTAAACAATTCGATTCGCTATCCGAAGGGTGCGTGTTTTTGGTGCACTATGGTTTGCAAGAATACGCGATTCGTCTGTGTTCGGCGATGAAAAATTTTAATTAACTGGTTCCACCGACTGGTGATGAATATTAGTTTGTTTCGTGATTTACAAAAATAAAAAAAAAACTACGAGATAAGCTTCAGTAAGTTGATCAACTTTTTTTTTTTTAGTAAATACATTTTGATGAAAAAAATTTATGAAAAATTTTCAGCGAATTTTCATCGTTTAATATCGCTCCCTTCCTCTTAAAGAGTTTATACTCGCAAGATCAACTAATTAAAAATAACCCTTTTCCTAAAAGCGAGAAAAATAAAACGTAAATTCAGATCCTTTAAATCTCGTTCCCTTTCACAGCGTAATGGATCCTTTTTATCTCGCCGACGTGAAAAATTTTCGCTTTAAAATAATTTTTCCACGTTTCTCACTTCGTCGTGAAAATTATTCTTCGCGATAAGATTGGCCGGAAAAATTTAAGATGATTATTTTCCTCTCCTCAAAAAGTGTAAAACTTTGTACATTTTTAAGAAGCTTTTGAAATTCGAAAGAAATGTGAACTTTTTTCAATGTATATTTTTTCTTTTTTGTTCCGTTATTAAATATGATTTGGTGATTTTTATTCGTTACTTAATTGGACTTGAAGCTGTAACGAATTTTTCCCCTTTTAATTAGCGACGATAAATCAAAAATATCAATTTTTACTCGATGTCGTGGTTTTCACGTTTTTCACTTTTGTACAAGCAGATCCTACCAGAGGAAGGAGGAAATGGAAATTTTTCCCGGTACCCAGACTCTCTTGGAGGGGCTGTAAAAAAATCAAAATAAAAGTAACTTGTGGTAATCTGTATTTGTAAAATTAAATAGAAAAAAATAGTATTTTTCATTTATTATAATTTTTTCAAGGGCCCTAGATCGTACATAGAACTTGGTTATTTTCTACTGTACCAACTATGCATTATTAAGGGTTTGATATATACGTTTTGTACATATGTTTTTCTCATTTCAAAATGTGTATTTTACTTTTACGCTTTCAGTTTACCGTAATCTCGAGTAACATAATTTTACGAGAATTCTACATCTACATATTCGTTCTATATTAATGAAACATTAATCAAATTTCAAAAATTCACTCAATTAGGAACTCGAATTTTTTATTAATTATTCACGAATTTTTCAAACACGTAATGCAGTTTCAAAATTGTATTGACTCTAGTTCTTCAAAATAAGTATACTTACTAGGTAATTATTGTACATTAAAATATTCTCTTCTTTGTCTTACCTTTTCAGAAAATAACTCATGAAAATTACAAGAATAATTGTCTGGTACTTGAATTGAATTTTACATTCTCTTTCACCTGGAGAATTCATTCAGTTTAATTTTTTTATAATATTTTTAAATTAAAAAATTGTTATTTAATTTTAATCATTTCGATAAATATTTTCGTTATATTTTTTTTAAATTCACTATCTATTTTTATTTTATAATTTTTTTTTATCAATACGTTTTTTCTTTCTTTTTTTTTCTTCTTCAACGTCCAAGAAATAGCTCCATAAACAACGTGCTAAGAGCTTTAACACAATACAAAGTCCTACACAAGACTACACAATACCCATTCACCTATATGTTGACGAAATTGTCTAAATGCTCCTACAAGTCTTATACATAATTTTTACATTACATATTACATGCTGTACGTATATTCTTATGAATGCTTTTATAATAGTAGCGTAGGTAGACAAAAGTAATTTTGATAAATGAACAACTACAAGCATACAAATTTATTCAAGCGTTGATGAATTCACCTGAATTCTCCAGTACATCAAACATAACTTTTGAAAATATTACATGTTACATTTACATGGTCCTATAAATGCTTTTACGTTAGTGAAGTTCCCTAGTAAGGTGAAATCATTTTTTTATCTTAAAGAATCGATCTGGCTTATGATTCATATCTGCAAAATGACTCCAATATAATGTTAAAAAAATTTCAGCCATATTCATTGATATAGCTTTCCCATAATGGGGGTTAAATTTCGAAAATTTTATTCCTGAGAAAAAACTTCCAAAAATAGATTTTTGGGCAATTCGAGATTTTTACGTTCAGAGGTCATCACGGCCAAAAATCAATAAAGTAAATAAACATAAATTAAAAATTAATTATTCCAATCATAAAAAATTATTGAAAGAAAAATATAAGATATGAAGAGTGAACCGAAGCAGAAACTGGCATGACTAGTTGACTAAAGGCTGAAAAAATTGTTCTTTTTTTTGAATTTTTAATTTTCAAAGAAAATAAAATGCCTCCTAATTCATTCGAAAACTCGATATTTCATGTACTTTTAATTTCTATAAATTATGAGTACATGAAAATAAAATAAAATAAAATAAAAATAATTAATTTCTACGATGAGATATATGAGATTAATTTCCATCTAAATAGTCCAAGGGCTACATTTTATTTATTTACATCAAACTTGGATTCATAAAATGGCCCAAATTCTATTTAAAAATAGCATAAATTGGGCATTTTACTCGATCTCTAGGTTGAATGAAAGATGATTAGAGAAACAGTGGAAAGAAAAATTGGGAGAGCATAAGTCAAGCTAAATGTCCGTAAGTTCATTTTTTCAAGTATGTTAAATAACACATTTACGAGTAAATTTAGAAAAAAAGTGTATGCCATAAGGAAATTGAAATAAGAGATCAGCCCAAATTTTTTTCAGCATTTAGTCAACAAAGATGACAATTTCTCGAAAAATTTGATTTTTCAAAAAAATGTTTAAAAAATGTAAAATTTCCAAATTTAGACATGATTAGGAAGGGTGAAAGAAAGTGGTTAGGAGTTTTCTAAAATTCGATTAAAAATATTTTACAAGCATCATACTCTAAACCAAATCGATTTTTGCAAAGAAGCTCCATCTTTGTACCTAATAAGCCAAAAAACAAAACATACTCCTTTTTAATTCAATCAGATTTAAATTTTTTCTCGAATAATAAAAAAAGTTCCAGAAGTACTAATCATACAATACCTAATATAAAATCCTTTTATTTAATCTCTAAAATAAGCTCCTTTTTTGATACGGTTGTCATCAAGGATGATAATTCGAAATTTCGAGACTTTTTAATGAAGACATTGAATATTAAAGACCCAGTGTTGTTTTGAATTTCGAAAATTTTCAATATGAGAAATAGATTTTGAATTTAGACATTTCTAATAGTAAAATTTGAGAGGATACTCAAGACAGGGCAAGACAGGACAATAAAAGAACATTTGATTTATATTTTATTTTTACATAAAATTCAAAAAAGATCACAAAATTTCAGCAATGACGGAGCCAAGGGAGCTTTTGGGGGTTATACTTATAATTTCCTCAAAGGTCCAAAATTTATGACTTTTTTCAGTGATTTTTTTAGAAAACCCGAATGAATCTGGGAGTTAAATAATTTTTCGGTTAAAATTTTTGATTTAAAAAATTTGTAAAAATTTCTTTTTTGGCAATGAGATCAATTCTCAAAAATTTTACTCTAATAAAATACGATTAAGTAACATGTATTGGAGAGACTTCATTTCGGTACATTCTTATTTACTTATTTTTTAATTCTAAGAAATTGGAATTTGCAATTTTAAGAGCCTGAAATCTTTTGCACTTGAGTTCACATTTTAAATCTTGAAAAAACATCATGCTGATAATTTTTTCAAAAATTTTATCAGTGTAACGAATATCCTAATTTGCGTTTTCTTCCTCTAGTCAGCAAATAATTTTTTTTTCTTCAACTGCTTTGTTTATTTATCCGTCTTTTACTGTATGGATACATTATCAAAAATTACATTGCAAATATTTATGAAATTCATTAAAATAACAAAATTTTCTTTTTCACATAAACTGATAATTACGAGATTGAAGAAATTTGTAAGAAACAAAAAGAGAAGAAACCAAATGCTTTACCTCTTGTTTTAGTGCGCCGTTGGTTAAATATTATTATTTTTTTTTTTGCTTTTTGAAACTCAAAATTTTATCCTTGAATGCTCAAGAAATTGAAATCGTCGAAAATTTATGATAATTTAAATTTCAAGCCTTGCCTCTCTGTTACGTATTGATATGTATTCTTGAATTGAGATGAAATTTTTCGATCACTCATTCAAAGGCTAGAACAATAGTAATTATAGGCATCACTATAATATAATATGAAAAAAATAAAAAATAAATGAACTTGACTGGTTTCCCTTAATAAATCCAACATTAAGATTTAAACACAAATTATTTTAGAATAATTTCAATATTTTTTTATGTAGAATTTGGATACATTTTCAAGTCCACAAAATCCAATCATTTATCTTATAGTCAACTTCAAAAATATGAAAAAAAATGTCATCTTCCCCGTAAACATTAATGCATATTGTATCACATATTATTGTATTCCTTATTCATTCCTTATTTCGAAAAATTTTGATCTCGTTTCAAAAAACTTCAAAGAATATAGTCCCAAGTCTCACGTATTGAAATTATAGTACCGTATAAGATAATAAAAGTAATACCGTGCAAGATGTACGTAACTTACGATAACGTTGTTTTTACTTGAGAAAAAAATACTCGATTGTGATTGGTCGGTGCATTTACATGTTTTAATATAAATATAAGCAAATGTTGTTTACTAACTACAGTTCTTCTCTACTTGCCACACGAGTCAGTTCCTTCCTTCCTGCGATAGCCTCGGCCGTCGCACGCCTTCTTCCGCTACCTCGACGCGACAGCAAAAGCCGTCGATATTTTTTATTTTGCCGTCGTTTAATTAGCGACAGCCATTTAAAATTACATTATTTCGCCCGTTGCCTACAAATTGGTGCCGAAACCAAGGACCGAAAAAAATTTTTTTGATTACTTCCCCACTAGAACCTTTTAGAATTTCAGTTTAAATTTTATTTAAAAAAAAAAAATTTCCTTTTCTCTCCCAAGTAAGATGGTTTTCAACGACGATCTTTCAAAAATCAAATCACTCGACTTTTCAAATGTGGTTTCAAGTTCGACTGAAACTGAAGCGCAATCCTACCGAATATCACTTCCTGAATTTTTAACGGCAAATCCAGTATTATGGTTCCAGTACCAGGAATCGAACCCGAGCCTCCTAATCAAGCTGCTTTCCAGCAATAATGTATCCACACCAAAAAATGCTGATGAAAAATCCATACCAGGCTGGAAATTAATTCCTATTGTAATTCCAACATGCACGTTTGTACGCCAACCACCACCACTTCATTCCTATTACCAATCATCTCATGGTATAGGAGATGGGATGATGAATCCTACTTACAATCCATGTCCAAAAGCTGAAGAACGGGTCCAAACTTTTGCAACAAACCAAAAAACACGAAAACGAGGCCAAAATTCTTACAAGAGACATCGCCTAGAATACCAACAACGACGAAAAATGAAGAAACTTAATAATTAATCATTTTTTATACCTTTTTGTACTTTTATATTTTTTAATATTTTTATATGTTTTTTTATTCTCTTTTTCCTTTTTTGTTTTTTATTTTATTTT
Organism: Phenacoccus solenopsis; assembly: GCA_009761765.1. Lineage (NCBI taxonomy): Eukaryota > Metazoa > Arthropoda > Insecta > Hemiptera > Pseudococcidae > Phenacoccus > Phenacoccus solenopsis. The sequence goes on from CM019756.1 coordinate 3,718,380, forward strand.
TTTTTCACCATTTTGCCCGCCTCCGGCATTAAAAGGAGGAGTAATGTAGTACCGTATAAGATAATAAAAGTAATATCGTGCAAGTTGTACGTAACTTAGGATAACGTTGTTTTTACTTGAGAAAAAAATACTCGATTGTGATTGGTCGGTGCATTTACATGTTTTAATATAAATATAAGCAAATGTTGTTTACTAAATACAGTTCTTCTCTACTTGCCATACGAGTCAGTTCCTTCCTTCCTGCGATAGCCTCGGCCGTCGCACGCCTTCTTCCGCTACCTCGACGCGACAGCAAAAGCCGTCGCTACGCGAAAGCTTCGGCCATCGCGCATATTATACACCATTGCGACAGCATACGCCGTCGATATTTTTTATTTTGCCGTCGTTTAATTAACGACAGCCATTTAAAATTACATTATTTCGCCCGTTGCCTACAAAATATTCAAAATTGCAAATAAATTTTTTCGAAAGGAGAAGTCCTCTCAAATTTAAAGATTTTTTCAAAAGAAAACAAGATTTTTTGCCTAAACGACAATTCAATTTAAAAAAAAAAAGATACTAAATTTGCCCTTAGCTCTATATTATTAAATTAAATGAAAGATAATGCCTACGCTCGAAAAGAGCGTAAAAAGATTATTTACAAAAGAAAAGAGCTATCAAATTTGAAAATTTGAAGAACAAACACCAAGCAATCGATGTTACTTTTCTAACATACAGAAATACATAAGCAAATTCCGACGACCGCAAAGCAACCGCTGAATAGTCAAAACGACATCACCAGACGAATACTCCTAAAAAATCCAAAATTCCTAAAAAACTCCACTCTAGGTTAATTGAACAGATAAGTATCAAAAAAAAAAAAAAGGTTAACGCGATGCGGTTTCCAGTACGTCAACTAATTACCCATTTTGTCAACAGCTCTATCGACTGCAGAGCTTTTCGAAAACCGTTGGCGGGGTAAAGAAACTTTCGCGTAATCTGTTTGCAAAAGGCAATTAATAAAGAGATAGCACAATTATGAAGAGCATTATGCGTTCTATAAACTCTGTAACTGACAAGCTATTTATGGGGGTATCTTGTATTATCACGTTATCAATACAACTGGCCCCTATAACGACTCTCCACAGATACAAAAAAAAAACCATTTACAATTTCCGCTCCCGATTCTCGTCAAAATCCACCAATCCAGCCCAGCAACGTTCCTTCGCTTCTCAATAAAACTACGAGCGCCGAGTGGCGAGTGGCGAATTTTAAACGCTACTCTCGCCTGCAGTGAAAAATGAGCCGAGACTTTATTACGATAGCGCGGCTGGAGAAAAATCTTTCGAAATTTCGCTACTCGACTTTCGCGTACGCTCGGTAACCTGGAGACGAGATTTTTTTAATTATTAGCAATTTGTTTTCCTTTGTAGGAGATGAAGATCAGAATTTTCACGACGGAAACTCGTTTCCAAAACCAACGATTCATGTGATTTATGAAACGATGCCAACAACCCAGCTAATATACCTATCAATTCTGGCGATATTACTGGCAAACGGAGGTAAGCTGTATCAGCAGTTGTCATAAATTTCAACCTTTTCGTCCCCTAGTTTTAAAACTTACGATATTAATTTCATCGTCGTGCTCGCAACCTCTTTCGACCAGATTGAAAAGAAACCTCGTTGGAATTTTTCACAGAGCAGATTTTTTTCCTTACCTATAAACTTGGGTTTAAAATAATTTTTTCATTCCTTCAATTGAGCTGAGCTAATTGATACAGTTACGTTCGGATTCGTACGTAGGCAGAGTTATATAGCTGGTGAAAGCGGCGAATGATTTGTAGCATTCCGTCTTTCATGATATTATTTCTAAACTGACTTTCTTATTATCAAAAGCAATTTGAACCGTATTAAGAAATATGAGCATGACACAAAATCATGCCTAAAATGAAAAGTAAAATGTATCTAAAAATTGAAAATAATTTTTTTTTAAATTCCAGATGGAAAAAGTCATGAAGTTGAATATATGTCTCAATAGAGGAAAAAGTATAAAGGCCACAATAAAAATTAGTCGATGAAAAAAAAGCATATGCAGCCATGTCACCTAAATGGAGCTGATTTTTTAATGGTTAGCAAATAACGCTAGTAACCCATTCATGTCTACAGGCGATACCCATAGCAAGTGGAAAAGCTCTACCCTATCTCTTCCGAAACCACTTATGAAGTTGAATTTAGAACAAATGCAGTATTGCTTGCCATGCAATAATCGTATGAAAACTTTTTTTTTTTCAAATTATAGCTACTTGAGGCTCCTCAAGTTATCCTAAAATTTTTACGATCCGCCATTTTGCATCTATTTTGATACAAATGCAAAAGGTCATATTCTGGCCATCAACTAGCCCTACATACAAAGTTTGACCTTTCTAAGTCGATTTGATGAGGAGATACGAAAGATTCATGAAATCCTCTATAGCAATTTCCCCTCCAAAAGCCGTTTTTGCTTTAACTCTCCTCTAAATGCATTTGGGAAGCTGAAATTTGGGTACGTTGGTATCCGTAACTTACTCTTTTACATGAAATCAAAAACAAAAACTTTGAATTATTTTCTCCTTCTCCAGCCCCTCTCGATATTTGAGTGATCCGCCATTTTGAGATGAATAAAAAAAAACAAAGAAGTAACTTTTTTGCATTTTTAAGAAGAGTCCTTCACCAAATTTTGAGCAAATTTTATCAAAATCTTTTAGCGCTACGAGTGGAGGAAAATAATATATGTGTATATGTCAGGCCCTGTATAGTAGATACCAAACAGACGTTCCGAGACCCGGTCTTATTTAAAAAGCTAGAGATGCATGCGTGAACTTTTTGGAAACCACTTGAACATAGCATTTTAGGAACCTTTAAAGGGGTAAGAAAAATTCAAAATTCATGAATACAAATGATATGTAAAGGTCCTTATGAGACACGCTTCAGTTTTATTACTATATCCTTGTCGGGTCTAGGTATGCTACGTTGCGAAACCCAAATCCGAATTTGGGTCTCGCAACGTAGCATCGGGTCTCCGAACGTTAGCAGCATTTCCAAGATCGGATCTGACTTTACCGCAGCATACCTATATAGTTCACTCGAGGTAGCAATGACGCGACGCGCTGCTATCATCATCAACACTTCAACACGTTTGCGGCACGGGTTAATATTAATCAATTTGATCAAAATTTTCAGGAAATTATTTTTTCATAGTAGAGAACAATTTCAAGGGGTAGCACCTTAAAAAACCGCCGCCAAAAAAATCACAAGTATAAATAAGGGCCACTCTACTATATACATTACTATAAATAGAGGTGTACTGCGGTAAAGGCGTTTTGGGTCTCGGATGGTTTTACTGTGTTAGAGATCATTTCTTTGCGAGTTCGAAACCCGGGAGTCGTTTTGCGAATTTTTGCACGGATTTTCCATTACTGGTAGCATATCTATGTGTATAATTATGTTTATATGTAAATTTTAACAATATGAGACCCGGTATATGGTGCTATCATACTGAGACCCACTTCATGCCTCAGATGGATAGTGGCAAATCTGAAGTGGCTCTCGAACTTCTGCTCCATACCTTTTGTATAAATAAATTCAAGGTTTTCCTTACTGCTTCAAGGATCCCAAAAAGTTATATTTCAGTGATTTCCAAAATGCTAACTTTTCTCTCTCTCCCTAGTTCTTTAGATAATAGCGGGTTTCGCGTGGTCCGCGTCCTACTGCGGGCCTCGGATTGATAGCAGCATCAATATTTATATCATACGTATACAAAAGTTGGGCATTTGCCAGATGATTACAAAATGGTCTGAAACGCAAAGATTTGAAGACATCACCCTCCCCGACCCCCCTTCCCAAATCACATAGGCTGTAATAGCTATCGTTTTTATTCAAAATTCAGCTAATTATCTTTTCAAAATAAAGGGAACTCAGTTAATCGTGAATGTTATTTTTACTCTTTAATTAAAGGCAAAAGATGAAAAAATAGAATTATTAAGGGTATATTATACGTAAATATACGATTGCATATGCGTCTGCTATTCGAAAGCCCATTTTTGAATGCGCTTAAATCTAATAATGTAATGAAGCCTTTTCTTTGAAGATTGAAATAAATACTCCATCAATATTTTAAAAATTGTACCAAAGATCTTTTCGATTAAGTAAGTATATAAATTATATTTTCTTGGAAAAAACCTTAAATTAAATTTGACTGTTAATTAATCCAAGGTTTCACTTTTGATAACTTCCTTACAAACAGTGAAATTATATTTATAAATCAAGAAAAACATTTCAACTTGAATGATTTTTTCAAGAAATTCAGTCGAATAGGTAACTTGGAATAAGAGCTGCAGAAATATCATTATTTTAGTGTTCTAAATTTTGCCTCTCATAAGAATTACTTTCAGTGCCTGCATAGTTTGGTTACAGTAAAAAAGAGGACCATGTACATATGTGCAATATGCCCTTAAGTTACTTCAGTGATGTCATTCGCTTCATTATAAAAATTGAATTTCTTTAGTAGATCGTAATTATATTTTTCTCGGTAAATTAAAAATTTTTAAACATTTTCAAGAAATATGTAAATACTTGACAGACTGTAGGAGCGTAACAATATCATTTTTGAAAATGCCATGTTGCCAATAAAAAAATTTGAAATATGCTTGAGAAAGTCTAGGGAAAAATATAATTTTGAAATATGTAAATCACATTTACCCGAATAATCGTTAATTCTCGGAAAAAATACAATTTCGAGAAATGCAAATCACAG